>JAGVSN010000144.1:0-11127 GCA_022651745.1 Parapsyche elsis
TTTTTGGGTAAAAAGTTTTTTAAAACTAAATTGGCAACAAAGCAAATTTTTTTTTTCCTTTGAAAAAAAATAAAATTTAGGTTTTTCATTAAATTTAAATTTTAAATAGCAGAAAAATAAAGATTTTAAATTTTGAAAAAGGGAAAACCATTTTTTCTTTTCGAAAAATTTAAAATTTTCCCAAAAAAATAGCCCTTAAAATGAAAGGGGCCCAAAATCAAAAAAAAATTTTTTTGGGTTAAAAGGGGAAAAAAAAAAATTTTTAAAACTAGAGATAAAATTTGAGTTAACCAAATCAAAATTCCACTTTTTTTTTTTTCCCATTGAAAAAATTGAAAATTAATTTGGGACCCAATTGGTCAAAAAAGGAAAAACCAGGGGGGTAAAGATTTTAAAAAAAAAAAAAGTTGGAAAACCAAATTTTTTTTTTTTCCCAAACCGATTAAAATTGATTTAAAAATTTTAGCCCCTTAAAAAATGAAAAATCCTTCTTGAAAAAAAATAAAATGTCCTAAGGGTGGGGTTCATGAAGTTGGACGGAAAACCAAAACCCATGTTTCCAATGAGCCTCGGTATCGATAAGGTGTTTGGGGTCCATCAATCTCAGATCGGCACAACAACTGACACATTTTAACCTTTCCTCGAAATATTTGAAAAATTAAAAAAAATTTAGGTGATCATGAAATTCGGTCGAAATTGCGAAATAACGCTTGGAACGGAGATAAACGCATTTTAAAGTTTTCGAAAGAAAAAGTTGGAAAAACCATTTTTTTTTCTTAGTGATCTCGAAACCAGATTCCATCTACATCATTCATAATTCATAGTCCACTTCAGACACTGAAAAGGATTGAAATGTCAATTGAAAAAAATAAAATGTCTAAAAGGGTGGGGTTCATGAAGTTGAACGGAAAACAAAACCATTTTCCAATGAGCCTCAGTATCGATAAGGTGTTTGGGGTCCATCAATCTCGAATCGGCACAACAACTGACACATTTAACCTTTCCTATCGAAATATTTGAAAAATTAAAATTTAGGTTTGGTGATCATGAAATTCGGTCGAAATTGCGAAATAACGCTTAGGAACGGAGATAAACGCATTTTAAAGTTTTCGAAAGAAAAAGTTGGGGAAAACCATTTTTTTTTCTTAGTGATCTCGAAACCAGATTCCATCTACATCATTCATAATTCATAGTCCGCCAGACACACTGAAAAGGACCTGAAATGTCAATTGAAAAAATAAAATGTCAGGGTGGGGTTCATGAAGTTGAACGGAAAACCAAAACCATTTCCAATGAGCCCTCAGTATCGATAAAGGTGTTTGGGTCCATCAATCTCAGATCGGCAACAACTGACACATTTTAACCTTTCTATCGAAATATTGAAAAAATTAAAAAAAATTTAGGTGATCATGAAATTCGGTCGAAATTGCGAAATAAACTAGGAACGAGGAGGATAAACGCATTTTAAAGTTCGAAAAGAAAAAGTTGGAAAAAAGTGATCTCGGCAGATTCCATCTACATCATTTAAATTATGGTCCCACTTCAGACACACTGAACCAAGTGATCTCGAAACCAGATTCCATCTCATCATTCATAAAAAAATAAAATTGAAATATCAAGAGATTGGGGTTCATGAAGTTGAACGGAAAACCAAAACCATTTTTCAATGAGCCTCAGTATCGATAAGGTGTTTGATTCCATCAATCTCAGATCGGCACAACAACACGGCACATTTTAACCTTTCTATCGAAATATTTGAAAATTAAAAAATTTAGGTGATCATGAAATTCGGTCGAAATTGCGAGAAATAACGCAGGAACGGAGATAAACGCATTTTAAAGTTTTCGAAAGAAAAGTTGGAAAACCATTTTTCTTAGTGATCTCGAAACCAGATTCCATCTACATCATTCATAATTCATAGTCCCACTTCAGACACACTGAAAAGTCAATTGAAATGTCAATTGAAAAAAATAAAATGTCTAAAATTTGGGTTCATGAAGTTGAACGGAAAACCAAACCATGTTTCCAATGAGCCTCAGTATCGATAAGGTGTTTGGGGTCCATCAATCTCAGATCAACACAACAACTGACATTTTAACCTTTCCTATCGAAATATTTGAAAAATTAAAAAAAATTTAGGTGATCATGAAATTCGGTCGAAATTGCGAAATAACGCTTAGGAACGGAGATAAACGCATTTGAAAGTTTTCGAAAAGAAAAAGTTGGAAAACCATTTTTTTCTTGTGATCTCGAAACGAGATTCCATGTAGATGTTATATAATTGTTAGACACACTTCAGACACACTGACAGGGACCTCGAGAATATCGATCAAAAAAAAAAAAAAAAATGTCTAAAGGGTGGGGTTCATGAAGTTTTATGGAAAACTAAACCATGTTACGGAGAGCCTGAGAATCGATAAGGTTTTTTGGGGGACCGTCAATACTCAAATCAAGATCGGCACACTTAAAGTTTTGCATTTTATGGTTTCGTATCGAAAAAATTGAAAAAATTAAATTTTTTCTCGTGATCATGAAATTCGGTCGAAATTGCGAAATAACGCTTAGCAACGGAGATAAACGCATTTTGAAAAAGTTTTTCGAGAAAAAAAGTTGGAAAATCCATATTTTCTTTGTGATCTCAAAACGAAAGATTTCATGTAGATGTTATATAAATCATAGACTCACTTCAGACACACTGAAAGGGACCTCGAGAAATCGATCAAAGAAAAAATAAAAATCTAAGGGTGGGGTACATGAAGTTTTGCGGAAAAAACAAAATTAGTTACGGAGGAGCCTGAGTATGGCTGAGGTATTGCGGGACCGTCAATCTCAAATCTGCCAACAAACGCATTTTATGGTTTCTATCGAAAAAAAAATTGAAGAAAATTTTTTTTTTCTGGTGATCATGAAATTCGGTCGAAATTGCGAAATAACGCTTAGAAACGGAGATAAACGCATTTTGAAAGTTTTCGAAAAAAAAAGTTGGAAAATCCATTTTTTCTTGTTTCTCGAAACCAGATTTAATGTAGATGTTCATAAATGTTAGACTGACTTCAGACACACTGACTGGGACCCGAGAATGTCGATCAAAAAAAAAAAGGAAAATCCTAAGGGTGGGGTACATGAAGTTTTGCGGAAAAAACCAAAAATTAGCGGAGGAGCCTGATAAGGTGTTTGCGGGTCCGTCAATCTCAAATCTGGACAACTTAAACGCATTTTTTAGTTTCCTATTGAAAAAAAAAAAAAAAAAATTTTTTTTCTGGTGATTCCGAAATTCGGTCAAAATTGCGAAATAACGCTTAGCAACGGAGATAAACGCATTTGAAAGTTTTCGAAAAAAATTTTGAAAATCCATATTTTTTTTTTTGTGATCTCGAAACGAGATTCCATGTAGATATATATAAATCATAGACTCACTTCAGACAGACTGACAGGGGATGCGAGAAATCGATCAAAGAAAAAAAGGAAAAGTCCTAAGGGTGGGGTACATGAAGTTTTGCGCAAAAAAAAAAAAAAATTAGTTACGGATGAAGCCTGAGTATGGCTAAGGTGTTTGCGGACCGTCAATCTCAAATCCATCAACAACTGCATTTCAATAGTTTCCGCGAAAAAAATTTGAAAATTTTTTTTTTTTCTGGTGATCACAAAATTCGGTCGAAATTGCGAAAAACGCTTAGCAACGGAGATAAACGCATTTGAAAGTTTTCGAAAAAAAAGTTTACAAAATTTTTAATTTTTTTGCAAATCTCGAAACGAGATTTCATGTACCATATTCATAAATCATAGACTCACTTAAGACAGACTGACAGGGACCTAGAAATGTCGATTAAGAAAAAAATAAAAAAGTGATAAGGGTGGGGTACATGAAGTTTTGTGGAAAAACTAAACCATGTAACGGAGAAGCCTGAGTATGGCTGAGGTGTTGCGGGATGGATCTCAAATCACTATCACCAAACGCATTTTTGGTTTTATTGAAAAAAAATTTGAAAATTTGATTTTTTTCGGTGATCATGAAATTCGGTCGAAATTGCGAAAAAACGCTTAGCAACGGAGATAAACGCATTTGAAAGTTTTTTGAAGAAAAGTTGGAAAATGTATAATTTTTTTTTTTTTCTCGAAACGAGGATTTCATGTACCATATGTTTAAATCATAGACTCACTTCAGACAGACTGACAGGGATGCTAGAAATGTCGATTAAAAAAAAGGAAAAATGATAAGGTCGGGGTACATGAAGTTTTGTGGAAAAACTAAAATATGTTACGGATGAGCCTGAGTATGGCTGAGGTATTGCGAGACCGTGGACTCAAATCTAAAACACCAAACGCATTTTTCAATGTTTGCTATTGAAAATTAGGAAAAAATTTTTTTTTTTCGGTGATCCGAAATTCGGTCGAAATTGCGAAATAACGCTTTAGCAACGGAGATAAACGCATTTGAAAGTTTTTCGAAAAGTTACAAAATGTATAATTTGTTTTTTTTCTCGAAACTGAGGTTTCATGTACCATGTTTTTATAAATCATAGACAGACTTCAGACAGACTGACAGGGATGCGAGAAATGTCGATCAAAGAAAAAAAATAAAATGTCTAAGGGTGGGGTACATGAAGTTTTGTGGAAAAAACTAAAATTATGTTACGGAGAAGCCTGAGAATGGTGTGAGGTGCTGTGATGGACCGTCAATCTCAAATCTACCACTCTAAACGCATTTCAATGTCGATTAGAAAAAAAAATTTGAAAATTTACAATTTTTTCTGGTGATTCAAATTTCGGTCGAAATTGCGAAAAACGCTTAGCAACGGAGATAAACGCATTTGAAAGTTTTTGAAGAAAAGTTGAAAAATCCATTTTTTTTTTTTTTCTCGAAACCAGACACTTGAGGTTTCATGTACCATATGTTTTAAATCATAGACAGACTTAAGACAGACTGACAGGGATGCTAGAATATCGATTCAAAAAAAAAAGGAAAATGATAAGGGTGGGGTACATGAAGTTTTGCGGAAAAACTAAAATATGTAACGGAGAAGACTGAGTATGAGTGCTGTGATGGACCGTCATACTCAAACCAACACCCAAACGCATTTCAATGTTTTCGTTTGAAAATTTGAAAAAATTGATTTTTTTTTCCGTGATTCGAAATCTTCGGTCGAAATTGCGAAAAAACGCTTAGCAACGGAGATAAACGCATTTGAAAGTTTTCGAAAATTTAAAAGATGAAACTTGTTTTTTGCAAATCTCGAAACTGAGGTTTCATGTACCATATGTTTTAAATCATAGACTGACTTCAGACAGACTGACAGGGATGCTAGAAATGTCGATTAAAAAAAAAAAGGAAAAGTGATAAAGGTCGGGGTACATGAAGTTTTGCGGAAAAAAAACTAAAATATGTAACGGAGAAGCCTGAGTAGTGCTGTGATTGGACCGTCAATCAAATCTGAATCACTAAACGCATTTCAATGTTTCGCGAGAAAATTTGAAAAAATTGATTTTTTTTTTCGGTGATTCCGAAATTCGGTCGAAATTGCGAAATAACGCTTAGCAACGGAGATAAATGCATTTGAAAGTTTTGAAGAAAAAGTTGAAAAATCCTAACTTTTTTTGCAGATCTCGACACGAGATTTCATGTAGATGTTTTATAAATCATAGACTCACTTCAGACAGACTGACAGGGATGCTGAGAATATCGATTAAAAAAAAAAGGAAAAGTGATAAGGGTGGGGGGTACATGAAGTTTTGTGGAAAAAAAAAAATTATGTAACGGAGAAGCCTGAGTATGGCTGCTGCATTTGAGACTGGCACTACAAACCGATCGCATCCTGAAAATTTTTTACTGATAGGGCGAGAATATTGAAAAAAAAAAAAAATTTTTTTTCGGTGATCACAAAATTCGGTCGAAATTGCGAAAAAACGCTTAGCAACGGAGATAAACGCATTTTGAAAGTTTTTAGCAACGAAGAAAAAAAAAAAGTTGGAAAACCATTTTTTTGCAGATCTCGAAACGAGATTTAATGTAGATGTTATATAAATCATAGACTGGACTTCAGACAGACTGACAGGGATGCGAGAAATGTCGATCAAAAAAAAATGAAAAGTGATAAGGGTGGGGTACATGAAGTTTTTTGCGGAAAAACTAAAAATTAGTTAACGGAGAAGCCTGAGAGTATGGAGGTGTTTGGACCGTCAATCTCAAATCTGAAATCAATTTCAAATGCATTTTTTTGGTTTCGTATTCTAAAAAAAATTTGAAAAAAAAAAATTTTTTTTCTGGTGATCTGAAATTCGGTCGAAATTGCGAAAAAACGCTTAGCAACGGAGATAAACGCATTTGAAAGTTTTTGAAGCAAAAAGTTGGAAAACTTGTTTTTCTTTCCAAACTCGAAACAGATTTCATGTAGACCATATGTATAAATCATAGACTCACTTCAGACAGACTGACAGGGACCTGAGAAATGTCGATTAAGAAAAAAGGAAAAGTACTAAGGGTGGGGTACATGAAGTTTTGTGGAAAAACAAAAACATGTTACGGATGAGCCTGAGTATGGCTGTGTTTGGACCGTCAATCTCAAATCTGAATACCACAAACGCATTTTTTTAATTTCCTATTGAAAAAAAAAAAAAATTTATTTTTTTTCTCGTGATCGAAATTCGGTCAAAATTGCGAAAAAACGCTTAGCAACGGAGATAAACGCATTTGAAAGTTTTCGAAAAAAGTTGAAAATCATTTTTTTTTGCGATTTAAAATCTCGAAACTGAGGTTTCTAATGTACCATATGTTTAAATCATAGACTGACTTAAGACAGACTGACAGGGACCTGAGAAATGTCGATTAAAAAAAAGGAAAAAAGTGATAAGGTGGGGTACATGGAGTTTTGTGGAAAAACTAAAATATGTAACGGAGAAGACTGAGTATGTGACGTTTGATGGACTGTCAATCTCAAATTGACGCATTCTAAATGTTTTTTCGATAAAAAAAAGGAAAAAATTTGATTTTTTTTTTCGTGATTCACGAAATTCGGTCGAAATTGCGAAAAAACGCTTAGCAACGGAGATAAACGCATTTGAAAGTTTTTGAAGCAAAAGTTGAAAATCCATATTTTCTTTGCAAATCTCGAAACGAGATTTCATGTAGATGTTATATAAATCATAGACTCACTTCAAGACAGACTGACAGGGACCTGAGAATATCGATCAAAAAAAAAAAGTGAAAAATCGGGGTACATGAAGTTTTGCAAAAAAAAAAATAAAACATGTAACGGGAGCCTGAGTATGGCTGCTGTGATTGGACGTGGCTCAAATCTGTATCACTCAAATGCATTTTAATTTTTATTGAAAATAATTGAAAAAAATTAATTTTTTTTTCTGGTGATCCGAAATTCGGTCAAAATTGCGAAATAACGCTTAGCAACGGAGATAAACGCATTTGAAAGTTTTGAAGCAAAAAGTTGGAAAATCCATATTTTTTTTGTTTTCTCGAAACGAGATTTAATGTAGATGTTATATAAATCTTAGACTGACTTCAATCACACTGACAGGGACCTGAGAATATCGATCAAAAAAAAAATGAAAAATCCTAAGGGTGGGGTACATGAAGTTTTGCAAAAAAAGTAAAATTATTACCGAGAAGCCTGAGTATGGCTGAGTGTATTGCGAGACCGTCAATCTCAAATCTGTATCACCAAATGCATTTTAGTTTCCGGTTGAAATTGAAAAAAAAAAAAAATTTATTTTTTTTTTTCTGGTGATTCCGAAATTCGGTCGAAATTGCGAAATAACGCTTAGCAACGGAGATAAACGCATTTGAAAGTTTTCGAAGCAAAAAGTTGGAAAATCCTTATTTTTTTTGCTTTTCTCGAAACGAGATTTAATGTAGATGTTATATAAATCTTAGACTCACTTCAATCACACTGATAGGGACCTGAGAATATCGATCAAAGAAAAAAAAAATCCTAAGGGTGGGGTACATGAAGTTTTGCATAAAAACTAAAATTAGTTACCGAGAAGCCTGAGAATGGTGAGGCTGAGACCGTCAATCTCAAATACCACTAAACGCATTTTATGGTTTCCTATTGAAAAAAAAATCGAAAATTTAAGGTTTTTTTTTTCTCGTGATTCCGAAATTCGGTCGAAATTGCGAAATAACGCTTAGCAACGGAGATAAACGCATTTGAAAGTTTTTTGAAGCAAAAGTTTTATTTTCTTTGTTTTCTCGAAACGAGATTTAATGTAGATGTTATATAAATCTTAGACTGACTTCAATCACACTGACAGGGACCCGAGAATATCGATCAAAAAAAAAAAAAAATCGTAAGGGTGGGGTACATGAAGTTTTGCGGAAAAAACTAAAATTAGTTACCGAAGCCTGATTTGAGGTATTGCGAGACCGTCATACTCAAATCTGTATCACTCTAAACGCAAGTTTCGTATTGAAAAAAAAATCGAAATTTAAGGTTTTTCTCGTGATTCCGAAATTCGGTCGAAATTGCGAAATAACGCTTAGCAACGGAGATAAACGCATTTGAAAGTTTTGAAGCAAAAAGTTTAAAAATCCATATTTTCTTTGTTTTTTCTAAAACGAGATTTAATGTAGATGTTATATAAATCACAATTTCCAATCACACTTTTATAGGGACCCGAGAATATCGATCAAAAAAAAAAAAAAAATCCTAAGGTGGGGTACATGAAGTTTTGCGGAAAAAAGTAAAATTAGTTACCGAGAAGCCTGAGAATGGCTGAGGTATTGCGAGACCGTCAATCTCAAATCTGTATCCTCCAAATGCATTTTTATGTTTCGTATTGAAAAAAATTGAAAATTTGTTTTTTTTTCTCGTGATTCCGAAATTCGGTCAAAATTGCGAAATAACGCTTAGCAACGGAGATAAACGCATTTGAAAGTTTTTGAAGCAAAAAGTTGGAAAATCCTTATTTTCTTTGTTTTCTCGAAACGAGATTTAATGTAGATGTTATATAAATCTTAGACTCACTTCAGACACACTGACAGGGACCCGAGAATATCGATCAAAAAAAAAAAAAAAATCCTAAGGGTGGGGTACATGAAGTTTTGCATAAAAAAAACTAAAATTAGTTACCGAGGAGCCTGAGAATGGCTGAGGTAATGAGACCGTCAATCTCAAATCTGTATCACTCCAAATGCATTTTTTGGTTTCCTATTGAAAAAAATTGAAATTTTGCCTTTTTTTCTCGTGATTCGAAATTCGGTCAAAATTGCGAAATAACGCTTAGCAACGGAGATAAACGCATTTGAAAGTTTTGAAGCAAAAGTCGAAAATTTTATTTTCTTTTGTTTTTCTCGAAACGAGATTTAATGTAGATGTTATATAAATCTTAGACTCACTTCAATCACATTGATAGGGACCCGAGAATATCGATCAAAGAAAAAAAATAAAAATCCTAAGGGTGGGGGGTACATGAAGTTTTGCATAAAAAAAGTAAAATTAGTTACCGAGGAGCCTGAGAATGGCTGAGGTATTGAGACCGACTGGCTCAAATCCGTATCACCTAAACGCATTTTTTGGTTTCGTATTGAAAAAAAAAATTTAATTGATTTTTTCTCGTGATTCCGAAATTCGGTCAAAAATTGCGAAATAACGCTTAGCAACGGAGATAAACGCATTTGAAAGTTTTGAAGCAAAAGTTGGAAAATCCATATATTTTTGTTTTCTCGAAACGAGATTTAATGTAGATGTTATATAAATCTTAGACTCACTTCAAACACACTGATAGGGACCGAGAATATCGATCAAAAAAAATAAAAAATCCTAAGGGTGGGGTACATGAAGTTTTGCATAAAAAAACCCAAATTTGGACCCCCGAAAAAAAATTACGGGGGGGGGAGGTTTCAAACAAATTGGCCAAACAATGAGGTTTTGGTTTTTGAAATTTTTTAAAAAAGGATTTTTTTTTTTTAAAAATTTTAAAAAGGGAAAAAAAATTTTGGGTTAATGTTTTTTTTTTGAAAAAAAGTCGGTTAATTTATTTTTTTGACCCAAAAAATTTTTCTTATATGAAATTTTAATTTGGGTTTTTAAAAACTGGAAAGGGGGTTTTTTTTTTTTTTTTAAAAAACGAAAAGGTTTAAAAAAAAATTTTGGAAAGCCTATTTATTAGGGGGGTATTTCAAACAGGACCACTACCAAAAGTTTTTAAAAAATTTTCAAAAAAAGGATTTTTTTTTAACCAAATTTTTTAAAAGCGTAAAGGGAAAAGAGTTAATGCATTTTTTTTTTGAAAAAAACGCGGTTAATTTTTTTTTTGACCCAAAAAATTTTTATCATTGTTAAAAATTTTTTAATTACGGTTTTAAAAAGATAAGGATTTTTTTAAGTTTAAAAAAAACGAAAATTTTGAAAAAAACCCAAAAAAACTAGAGTGATTTATTACGGGGGGGGACGAATGGGGGGTTGGTAAAATGAGGTTTAAAAGGGGTGTTTTTGAAAAACTTTTTTTTAACTGAAAATTTTGTTTTTGGAAATAACGTTGGGAAAAATTACGTTTTTTAAGTTTTTTGAAAAAAAACGGAATTTTTTCTTTGTGGTAAAATTTCATTTTAAGTTAAAACAGACGGATTTTTTTAAAACCGAAAGGTGTTTAAAATTTTTTTAAAAAAAAAAAAATTTAATAAAAAAAAAATGTAATGAGACCCCATTGATTAAGGGGTGTAGGTTGAATGGGGGTTCCAACAATTTGGGGAAAAAATTTTTTTAAAAATTTTTAAAAACGGTTTTTTTTTTTAATCAGAAAATTTTTTAAAAAGCGTAAGTTTGGAAAATTTTAGATTTTTTTTTCAAAAAAAAGGTTAAAATTTTTTTTTTACTGCAATTTCATCATTTTAATTTCAAAAGGATTTTTTAAAAATGGGGATATTTTTTAAATGTGTATTCAAAAGAAAATTTAAAAAAACCAAAGTAAGGAAGTGATTTTTTACGGGGGGGTTTTAATGAACCAAAATGACGGCTTGGTTTGTAAGTGAAATTTTCGAAAAAAGGATTTTTTTTTTTTAATCATGAAATTGTGTTAAAATTCGAAAAACGTTCAATTCATGTTTTGTTTAAAATGGAATACTTTGGACCAAATAATTTTTTTTTAGTTGAACTCTTACGGTTTTTCCTGGAT
>JAGVSN010000035.1:1200000-1657005 GCA_022651745.1 Parapsyche elsis
GGTCTGATGTCGAACTCATTTATTACCGTATTTGTATACGCGCTACTTTCTATCGTTTCACCATCGAAATTTTACTAATTTATGGATCTTATTACGCAATCCTGTACATTGCGTACAATATTTGATACTGTGTAGTTTGTCATATTTGCAGCTTGTGTGTGTATTTATTCAGTGCGAAACTTCCCGAGGGAGCTACATAGAGCTCGAGGACCCACTTCTACGTAGGACCGCAAGGCCTACTTTACCTGTTGTTTACAGCAGGCTGGTTAATTAATACCCTGGGATCCCTAGGGCCAATTAGTCGAGACTGGCTGGTGTTTGAGCTTAATTGAAGAAGGCCATCCATGAACTGGGTCCATCCGTCGACACACTTGCCTCTATTGAAACGTTTAAGCCTTCTCCGTCACAGCAGAAGCAGCAGCATAAGAAGAACCAGCTTCTTCTGCCTCGGGGCAAAAGTGCTCTCGGGGCTAGGCTATTTGTCCGACGTACTTCACATTTCCTATGGACGGACCAAGTTCATTTACGACTAATCGTGATGTGGCACATCAGTTATTAGGCTGTGTACAGTTAAGGCAGCATCCTATGAATTCACGAGCTAAACACTAACGGTATCTAGACGCAACTAATAAAATTTTTATGCTTGGTTCATCAGCGACTTGAATAAGTCTCAGCTCCTTCATCTCGTTGGTTTTGTATCGCGAGTAACTCTCCGTAGTAGGTTCCAAATGTTGGTAATTCAGTTTTCGATATTGGTCGTCGGTGGAAAACTGCAGGTTTGTTTTTGTTGCAGTTTAAAAACTGTAGAAAACTCAATTGATTTAAATGTACAATTACGTAACTGGACAATCAACACCGATTCAATACTGGTATTGTTCTGCTAGAAAGTTTGATCAATTTTCGACGCTTTTTTGTAAATAAAACCGTGAAATTGATTATGTTCACATGTTCACGCGTAAAGTCTCAATCGATTATTTTCGTATCGACTGATATAAATTCAATAGTTACTGATTGTTTATGAGTTTTTTTTATTTTATTTCGAAGCTAAGTATTGTGATGTATAGTCACAGTCGTAAACATGCATTTTATCACTTGCATTTGAATGGTAAACAATGCCATTGCTTTTACACGTAAGTTATTGTTATGCACTGTGCGCGAATCACAGTTTTACGAGATCCCTTCTCTTCCGAAGAATTCCCTTTCTCTACCTTTGTAGTGGGCAGTCGAGTGCTTTTTAGAAGTTAATGGGTATCGAGATTCATCCACTTTGTGTTGTAGATGTTGACATTAATTGCTGCTAGTTGAAAGATCGATTGGAGGATTACGATCTTAGGTTTGAGATAATATTTTAGTGAGACTTCTCGTTATTACATTTGTTATATAATGTCGCATGTGTCCATACATACATATATGGCAGTCGATTAATTGAGTATTGAAAATCGTTATTATTAAAATTCAGTTCCAATATGATGTAATGAATTAATTTTATTCAATTCGACGCTTGCGAAAGTCGCTTATTTCCTTAGGCGGTCAATATGTCGATGTACTCTAAATTTCATTACAATGCTAATCTTAATTATAATGCTATTTGTGCGAATTTCATGCGCCGTGCGGCAATAGCGAATTTACGTAATTCAACCGAAAAAAAAATTGAAAATACATAAATCGGTTACTAGAAAATTTCCCGCGTGCCAGTTTCACATCTGCGTACACCTGGGATCGAAACATTGTTATGAATTGTTGCGAGTTTTGCCTTTTCGTACATTTTGTACAAAAATTGTTTGACAAACTTGATCGTTCGACCATAGTGGTGTTACATTTTTCGATCTTACGGATCAAAGCTTGCGGGTTTCCATTATTTTTCTTTTTCTTTTGTTTGTATATTTCGTTTTGTGCTTACGTCAAACGTCGTTCGGCTGGGCAAAAACGAATCGGAGAACAACAGTTTCCGTTATTTTTCAATTTTGTTCGATGTGATGATGACACACTGTAATTGCGCCAAAATAACGCGATAATGGCACGCTGTCACCGAAACGACCGCAATTTTGAGAAGCACTGTGTGTGAACTTTCTGCGACAATTACATACGCCTAGAATAAAGGGAACGCGAATTAAAAGTAAGTTTTCTCCATTTTGAAACGATACTTTTACAATTACGATACCATTGTCATTATTATAATTCGTTTCAGCCGCTTTCAGAACACTTCCTTCTGAATTATTATGATATAAAACGCAAAGTGAAAGTTCAACAGTGTCTCAACGCTTTCGCTGATGATCTTCAGCGTTGCAACTATCATCGTAATCATAATCATCATCATTATCGGCGCAGGCTTTATCATAGGTTGGATCAATTCAATAGTGAATTTGCAGTTTTTTTGTCTTTGAAGTATACATAGCTATTTGTATCACATATACATAGAGTACATTTGAGCTTTAACGTTGCTTGTACGTTTTAGAAATGTGGTCTTTGTGGGTTGTGAAAAATCTTTGGTCGTCCTGTAAAAGCATTCCAGAAATAGTCAAAGTCAATGAGTCAAATAGGATGTCACACTTATGTAGTTTCTAGTTTGAGTATCGCTGGTATAGAGGCTTTGCTCTCGGACACCGGTGCACTAACCGATCTGTTCCGCTCACTTTTGCTTCTGAACGATCGACCAGTTGCACATGACTTGGCTGTTCTTTGCCGATTTTCCTGCATCCGAATCAATTCACTTTCACCGCGAAGCGCCAGGTGTTGCATTGAATAATCCAGATCGGTGTCGAAAGGTTGTTAAACTGATCGCCATATAAACTGACCATCGTATCTTCATTCACATGCTCGCCTACCGTAACTGAATAATCACTTTTTTTCCTCGCTACGTACATATGTATATTATATGTTGCGTAAATTAATACTACCCGAGGAAGGGCAAGGTCTGGGTCATCTCAACGCGGATACTATTCATACTAGTCCGCGTTCGTTCGATCGTTTCGAGATTGCACATCTTTTAGACGGATACCTGTAGGTGTGACTGGAGTGCACTGAAGCGTTGTAAATCTGGGCGTGGAGGAAGATAGAAGTTATATTCCGGTGGTTTATGTAAGTTTTGGAGACCGTTTCCATTCACTGGGCGATCGCGTACTTGCCCAGTGGACCGGTAAAAAGAGTACCATTCGTAGCGTTTCACAATCGTTTTCGATCACAATAAAAAGTGCACGAAGAATCGATTAAATACAGTCGGAAGTGCTTTCAAACCGAATGGAGTGTGTGCATTTGTGCGAACGATTTATTGCTTTGCAGTTTTCGCGAGGGATTTTGAGAGATTTTCTACCTATATAGAAATACATAATTAATGCTTAGACCAATTTCTATGTCTTGTGCGTATTCGCTAGGGAGCTGCCAAGTGCATAAATTCATTTTCCCACTAAAAAAGCATTTCAGATGTTACGTGTAATAAAACAAAAAGTCATACGCATAAGCGCAAGGTTTAGTGTCAAAGTTTCAAGTCTTCAAACAATTGACAAAATGTCGGAATGAAAGTTCCGCTATTCGCCGTGGAAAAAAAAATCTAGTAGATAGTAGTTTCCAACAAAAATATCTATGTACATATAAAATCCATTACTGTCGGATGAATGAACCTCGAATTGTAGTATTACAACATCTTGTCGGAAACATCATCGTTTTGTGTGTGTTTTTTTTTTATATCAACATTGTTGTTTTTTTTTTAATGCAGTCATTGTTTACTATTGTATTTGACAATGGTCAGTTGTGATAAAGTATTCTTTTCCTCTACGTATTATTATTGAAATATGTAATTGACATAATTTTAATGGTACTTTCACTTTTGCTCGCCTCGTCGGTGATGTCTCGCCGTGCATTGTGCAATTTTGCCGAACTATTAACCCTTGAATTGTTCACAGTCTGCAACCGCTGCTATTGCATAAACGGACAATGCAAATTTATCATTGCAATTTTTTTTTTCGAATCGTAAGTCTGCGACGCCTGATTTGACCCCGGAGATCAAACTTCTGCATCGATCCTAGAGAAAATATGTTCAGTGGCCGTTCGCTGGCGGCACTTGAGCTCTCGGCAAACTTTTGCATAAATGTTCTGCAAACTAGGACGAGTTTACCGGTCCTAAGGGCTTGTGGGTGGATGGGTGGGTACGAGCCCCACCCCCTCGTACGCCCACTACCTTGCGCTTGTGCAAACCAATTCAAATGGTCGCGAAACGTTTTCGCTAAAGCCCATTTTACACGCGCGTTAAACAGCCGGGTCGTGCTCTTCGTTATTGTGCACGAGAGTGAAAGCACTCCTTATTGTTGGCGGTTAAAGATTAAACGCACCTTTCTAACCGACCGGCCTCGAAAAGGTTAAACGTTCCCTCTATTCCGTTTTAGGTATTCGACGCTAGTTTAAATTGTTCGATTCTCAGTGGTTTGAGTCATTTATATAATGCCTCTTGTTATGTATTGAATAATACTCTTCATGTCTTCATACTCGTAACTTAAACCGTACCTTTAAAAAATTAATTAAATTGGGAATAATCAATTTAATTTATTTGATAACCATATTGTAGAGATAGTTGATAGTTATTTATACCTAGGACAATTGGTGAATATGACTGGTTGTAACGAAGAATGAAACTACATAGGATGGAGTGCTTTTGGAAGAATGAACATTGCCTTTAAATCCAACATTTACGACCAATGCGTACTGCCAGTTATGACATATGGATGTGAAACGTGGATGCTAAATTCATGAATGTTACGCAAGATCCAGTGCACACAGAGAAGCATGGAAAGATGTATGCTCGGTATAACGAGAAGAGATCGTAAGAGGAATACATGGGTAAGAAGCATGACCAGGGTGGTAGATATAGTGGCACGTGTGAAAAAGTTGAAATGGCATTGGGCTGGACATACATATAGCGAAAATAATGGATGGCAGATGGACGCGAGAAATACTGGAATGGTATCCGAGAGGATGCGAAAGAAAACAAGGTAGACCGATCAAACGATGGGCTGATGAATTGAGGAGAATGTGTGGAGTAAACTGGATGCAGATTGCTCAAGACAGACAGGAATTGAAGAGGATTGGAGAGTCCTTCATCCAGCAGTGGATGGTGAACGGCTGAAAATGATGATGATGATGATGATCAGTGAAAAAATCACTATATTTAGGAACTTTTTATTTAGGAACATTTATATTTAGGAACTTCTAGTTGCCGAAATATATATGCAAAAGTTTTTTAAAATTTACTGACCTATAAGAGTTTTAGTTAAGCTATAACTTTGCGGCTATTTACATACATTTGTAAATACGTAGTCACGAATTTTTCAACTCAATTATGCATGTACATAGTATGTATGTCTGTAAAACGTTTTCGTAATTGTTTAATATAAAAAAAAAATCATACAACATATTATTTACATTAAAATAATGACTTTTTTTACAATGTCTCTTTGAATATGTTCCGCATGTTGTACGAATATCTTCTACTATGTCTCGATTGAAATGATCAAAGATACAAAGAGAAACAATAATTAGCACGAAGTGTTTGAATGCATATTGCATGAAAAAATTAACATTTACAATCGTGATGATAATAAATGGTTGTGCTTTTTTTATTATGTATTTAAAAATCGCCATTGTTTAAAAACGAGTCACGTGACCGATGGTCAAATCGATTTCGTTTCCTCTTTGACATTTTACAGGACAGTATCGTGACCGTTTTAAAATTCACAAATCGTTTTGAATTTTTGATTTTGCTTAGTATGTAACCTCGAAAAGTGTGTTCGTACATACAGGTACATACATAGGATGTACACAACGACTAGATAGTAAAATAGCGGTAAAACGACCGTTAAAAAAACTTGATCTGTAAGAGGTTAGATCGGTTACGTTAGACCTAGTTTTTTTCTTACTATTTAGATATATTAGAGGTGTGATAAAAAATTTGTAGCCTTCGGAATTGATTTTGAAAGTTTTTCTTTCGTCTAAATCAGAAGCTTTTACAGTACTCCTGAATATTAGTCCCGAACTTTTCGATTACACTTAATATTTATTTGGATTTGTGTTTAAAAATAAGCATAAACTTCGACCGATGGTTAACCCTCGTCAATCGTGAGTATCTTTTGGTCGAGATGGTTTTGATCAATTTCAACTCAGTGTGAGCCATTCATTGGTATACTCAAAACCCTCTTAAAATGTTGCATTTTATAAATATCGTTTCATTAGGTACCTTCGTCGATCGGTTTATTGATCAAAATTTTAATTGTTTAGATTGGCGTCAGACTCTTTTACAATGTATCAATTTCTCAGTTTGATTAAATTTCAACACATTGTTGTTAAAGTTAGATCGCAGATTGTATGCGCGAGATTTTGATTGATACTGAATGGAAATAAGCGGAGTGTACAACTTCAAAAAGCCGATTAAATTAACGAAATTCAATTTAAAAGTTCGATTTTAATTTAGACAGGGTTGGGGCGGGAGTGGTTTTTCGACGATATTGTTCGCGCGTTGTAAAATAACGAGTTTTTAATTGATTTTAAAATTAAAATGTAAATGATTTTGAATCCAACAGATCCTTGTAAATCGACATATCTACATATATATATATAATGTTTTGATAGATTTTTGGATAAATAAATTAGATTTTATTCAGATAAGAATGAAATTTTTAATTTTAAACTTAACTGTGAGTTTTTGGATCAATTATATTGGCTATTTAGAGGCAACTTAAGAAAGATATCATTATATATTATTACTCATAGAACCCTTGTGTTCATGAAATATAACTTGTCGAGAGTTAAAGTTGAATTTCGTTCTTTTAATTGATCAGAATTGCCATTCTGCGAAACCGCTTCGGTTACTTGAGCGTTTTACGGGCTCGAGCCAGTTTTACTCTAGAAAACTGAATTGAATTAACGGTGACTGATTTTCTTGATCTCCTCGACGACTTCAGATACACTTTCACTGATTGGCAACGACAAATATTGGCGAGGGAACGGTGAAAGCACGGGATGCTGGTGTTAGTCAACCGGACATTTGCGATTATAATAATAAAAAAATCGCATCTGAAACTGAAAGCGACGTGAAAATCGCACTCAAACGAATTTTAAACGGTCAATCAGTAACAGTACTATCATCGATACAGTGGAGGAGTTACGGAATACGTACGTAATTATTGTGGGAAAGCTTTCGCCGTATCATTGTATAATATAATTAATATAATACGTACCGTCGTCACTGTCAAAAGCGCATTTGTTACTGAATTACTTCCCCTCCATTCAATTAAACGTCGTCGATTCAATTCGTACTTAATTGTTTCGCCAGTTTTCGTTTTACATTCATGAACGCCTATAGTGAACTTAAAAAAAAATAACGGTCAATTTTCATAATCGACACAAATTGTATAATAACCCTGTCCTTATACCGCTGTATTCAAATGTAGATTTGAGTCACGATCAGTGGCACGCTAATGTGCTTTATTGGACTTAAATTTTCGCATGAGTGACAGTTGAGAATTTCAGCATGATAATCTTTTAGAATACGTTATTCGTTTATTAAAAATTTGTTTGAACGTGTCAAATGACACGGCATTTGACGCGCCCTCATTACATCTATCGTAATTCATGATTTTGTAATGCGAATTGTAGTTTTTATTTTATTTTATGACCTTCACAATTTCTGTACAACATCAGTAGTATACATACAAAGCTTTCAAAGAACATAGTATAGCAAAGAATTCTTTAATATCGATTGGTTTTTGGTAATGTAATTGGAATATGAAATGGATTTCACAAAGAATGGAAACAGGTAAAGCATACAAAATTCTATAGAAAGTTTTCTTATGAAAATGAACAATATTTCATTTTGCAAAGTCTGTATGTTCTAATTCGATTAATACTACCGCATTAATTTATCAAATTAGAACCCAATACGTAAAAATTCATCCATTTTAATATTTGAAACTCAGCTCACATATGTATGTACATGCATAGGTACATATTGTACATATCGATGGGTTAGTGCACAGCTATTGTACATATGTCCAGTTTTGTTTTATAATATTGTAAGTGACATACATCTCTTTTGCATGAAAACTGGAAGAAATAATAAGGCAATATCTTTGAATAAGGCAATATCTTCTCAAATATAGGTACTATTTGGACATATGTACATACAATACTTTTTAAACATGAAGGTTTGATGCAGATGGACGTTTTGTGTATGATAACTTTTTATTTTTTTAAAAAACTGGACATACAATATCTGTGCACTAACCCATCGATATGTATGTACATATGTACGTAATGTAATTTCAGTTGTATGAGTGCCTAAATTTTTGAGAATAGTAAGTTTTGACGATCCTTGATCTAGTTAAAAAGTCAGTGAACGCTTGCACTGTTGATATATGCACGTACCGTAATAACTAGCAATTACAAATTGAATTAGTGCGAGAATACTATGTACTACTATGATAACGAATTAAAATTACGCTGTTTTACGCTCACGCGTGCTCCAAATGAAAAATGCAATTTGCACGGTGCGGTTTCGGGGTTTATATATATTTTTTATTTAGATTTTTTTCGAACAGTTTCGCGGTCAAAATTGCGATCGAACCGATTGCGGTTTAACAATTGAAACCGGGGCATTGTCGACGCGTTCGAGTAAGCATCCACCTGGCCGTACACACCCATACAATGGATGATGTTGTGCACATGCGCGAAGAGATTATCCATCATCATCATCTATCTGGGCGGGCTTTGAACCCTTCTCGTGAAACGTGTGTGTGTTTTGTAGAAGAAAGTTTTTCCATTACCGTGAGATATGGAAGTCTGTGAAAGCACTGGGCTGCTCTATCGGCCGCGGACAAAATTTCTCACTGTGAATTCGGTCTGGGATGTTGATAATATATGTAGTGCGGTTTTGGGGTTGTTGGCCCTGTGTGGGGGTGGGCTTAATATGACGCTCGTATAATTTCGGTTTATTCAAGTTTCATCAGAGTAAAATCACGCAATTGTATTGTAAGTTGAATTTGAATATTACAATGCTGGTCCACCGATCGACTACATATGTATGTATGTACATAGTATGACTTAACGTGTCATTTCATTCACGTGACGTAAGTTACGTTTACGTAACGGCATTGTATACATTGGAAGGTCGTGTAAATATGCACTGGCTGTTCTACCGTTCGTGTGTGATATAATAATTAAGTGACTCGATTGATTATTCAAATTCTTGTCTCCTAACTATGTAACTACATATACGATCGATTGATTATTTATTTGGATATTTAGTTAGATGTTTCGTTGAAAATCGATCGCATTGCTTTATTGTTGAACAACCATACGGGTAAAGTAAACGAACCCGGCTGGCAATTGTCTTATCTGTCGGCGCTTTTAATTGGCGTAGTCACGAACGCTAAAAAATAAAAAAAAAAGAACGGTTCAAAAAACTTCATACGATTAGTTTTCCATTCAAAAACTTATTCGTAAGCTTGCAGACAATCGACAGGTGTTTGCTCGCGTGGGTTTTTCGAGAACTCGTGGAAAACCCATTGTTTTGTGATTTTTCACCCACTGCCACGGTAACTCTCTCTTTTGATCGTCCACATCTCACAGATTCGTTTTCGTCACGAAAATTCTCCCATGTATCGCGAAATATCGCATTTAAAAATCTCTTGTGCAAAAGTGCTTTGGATAACGCGCGTTACAATTATGATGACATTAAATTTGGCATATGTAGGTAGGTACATTCATTCATAAAACGTTCATTATGTACATACATACTTATGATGGTATTTTGAATTAGGATCGATGTTCGTGCTTATGATAGCCGCTGTAAATTTCCCATTATCGAGTCGATAACGGCTGGGTTTTTCTCACCCTAGATACATATTATAAATTTCCGTTCAACGATCGCATATCCGATTTTGCTAGATAGTCAGTTTTTACGATAGATCGTTTACGTTCACTAGTCATAGATTATCATCTCAATTTTTCTCTGGTGTGGTATTGTCGAAACCAATTTTCTTACAAACGATGTCGCTTTGATGATTTTCGAAAGTTTAATTGCTTCAGAATACATTTAAATAAAAAGGGTGCAGTAATCAAAAGGTTTTGTTCTTCAAAAGATGAAAGGAGCGTTTGGTAGTTAGTTAGGGCTAATTAGTAAAGGGAGGATACACCGCAGAAAGCCACGCAATGTTTGGCAAATGAAGTCGTTGAATAATTGATGACTAGATGGGCTTATGTTCATATTCTCTCCTTGTAATGAACGGTGATGCAAGAATGCGATGGGTTAATTCTAGTATCGGGTGTCTCGCGTTAAACACCATGACCTTTTATTGAGCCCGAGACGGTCACCAATAAAAATGTAAATCGATTGAAATGCATTCACGTTAGTCGCCTTCGCGTGCATAATTTGAGAACTCGTTATTATCCATATAATAAATTTTGAAACCCGAAATTATTATGTACGTTAAGTCAAATGCGGATTTGGACTAGATGTGAGCGCACACGATGTAGATCTAGGTCTTCTAATACTCTCTTGATCTCGGATCGAATAGGATGTTGCGATTTGTTAATCCAATTCTAAATCAAAGCCAGGCATACATGTAGAAAGAACTACAATGTTGAGTTTTATTTAATGTAATGTTTGAGGGTAGAGGGAGATATGTAGTAATGTTTGAGGGTCAAAAATAATTGGTAACCTCAGTCTTTGAATGTAAAGCTTGAGGCTATGTTTGAATTATTTAAGTACATTACCATTGTACTTAAACGTGATCTTCTTTGTGTATTTGGACCATCTATCTATTTACAATCATTTTTATTGCAAAATGTCACGGTCGAATCGTTTCTCGTGCGATTAATCGCCTCCAGATAAACATCAAATCTAATATATCACAAGCAATGGCAGTTGATTTTGAAACCTCTCTTTCTTTAACGAGTGCATCGAGCTATTATGAAATTCGCATCTGATTCTCGTTGGTATGACTTAAATTTGTGATTAATTGTTAACGGAAACGTATCGATTTGTCGAATTTACGGCCGATACACTTTTTCTGATAACTCAACGGCACAGACCCATTCATCTTTACCCGCAGCTTCGTGTGGCTTTTCTTGTAAGACCGGCCGACTCTGGAATGCGGTTGCAAATTGGTTGCAACTGGATCGAACTGGGTCAAATCGGTCCCAGTGGAAGTTCTACGGTTGGTCTCAATTTTGAATTTTAATCGAGACACTTCAAAATTTGAGATAACGCCGTGGCTTTTGTGCAATTTTGATTATGGGGCTTTCATTCAAACGTCTACCACAGACGATCGATGCTCAAAGGTAACTCAATGGAAAGACCAACTTTTGTTTCAACATAGCAAGAAGTTACGGCTCTACCTTGTCAGTTTTGTGGGATAGCAAAGATTGGTAATGTTGATGCAAGCAGGATATCATTACCATTTTCCTCATAACAACGTTTATCTTCAAGATTAAAGACCGCTTTAGTACACTCGTGTTTTCCTGACAAAGATAGGTTTAATGAAGTTGGCACTTTTGGCATAGGTCGTCGAAAAATCTGAGGCACGTGAAAGGTTAATGTCGACGTAATTTAAAAACATACTGGTTCGCGAACCTTCCTCTCATTAATAAATAACATCTTACATCAATTTTCACAGGATACTCTGCAGCACCTGTGCTGTTATTACTCTCGCCTTAATAATTCAACGTTTTCGTATGGAAGCTTCGAAAAAATTTCACAACACAAAAGGAAGCGTCTTTGTGTGTACCGTGTAGGTACACCTCTAATATATTTATCGGCTTGACATTTAGGATTTCGTTAACCGGTTTCACGACACGTGCTCGTTGATATTTATTTATTGCTGTTTTGATAGAATTAAGCTTTTTTTCCGATTCGTAAATTTTATCCGATCAATCCGTCACATTTCCAATTATTTTTTATATGCATTTTCACCGTTGTGTGTACCTATACTGTTGATGATCAGTCTCTATTTATATATAACCAACAAGAAGATAATTGCTTGAATTTCCAAAGTCGTTTTCAACGACAGGTTTCAATTTATAAACTGCATCTGTTCTCGTAATGCAACTCACTTTCCAAACTTTCATTTTCCTCGACTTACAATGCTTACAATTATTGTTGTTAGTTATAGTAGTAAAATTTAGAAACATGCGACGATATATCGCATAAGTTTAACACCGCGTTTGGGATGTAAAATTTGCGGTTAGGCATAAGAAAATGACGGGAAATGAGAAATGGATCATATTATCGATTCGTTCTCAAATTTGTCGATGGAATTTTTGTTCAAAATCAAAAATGAACCGTTCTAATTGGGTGAACAGTGTTATTTGTCGCTTAACTTGTGGTCTATGTCAAATACTTTCTAATAAACACGATGCTTTCATCACTATTCACATATTTATTTTGTCACCAAAAATCTTATTTTAAGAAAGTAATTCTTGTTCCGAAATTGTGTCCCAAAAATATCTACATATTTAATATCCGTGTGTCAGAGATTGATTGTATCTATAAAAAAAAGTATATATGTAATCAATTACATTTATATCCTGTATCTCTGTTCGTGCCATTATTTCCACCTTATTATCGTTTTATTACTAAATAATTAATAGTACGAAAAAATAGCGTAATTGTTGATTACTCACGTGCACGCCATGTAAGCCCCCGTATTGAACGTTGTTTTGTTATTAGTTTTGACAAATGATCTTACATTGAATACACGTACTCGTTATTTTTAATTTTTGTAATTGAATCATGTCATTTCTAGGCTACAATTACGTATGTTTATTTCTCGTCCTAATTTTATTAATATATGGAATGCGGCAAGGACATGGGATATTTTGTAATATCAATAATAATTTATCGAAATATGTATTATGAAGCAATCAAACTAAATATGAACCGTTATAAATGAAAGTGGTTTAAGTCCGATTTAAATAAAATTTGAGTTAATGGTAGTTTCTATTACAAACAGAATAGATTTTTAGACAGACAGAATTTATTTTTAAAGAATTCAGTCGAGATAAAAAATGGACTTAATTTATAACGGCTCATATATCGTATAAGAATAGAAGAGAAATATATTGGAATCGAAGTTTGTTTACGATACAGGAGTTTTTGTATCCTGAATATGACGCGGTCGTTGAATCTAAGCTAGATCAAATGGCACATTGTGAGTTCAGAGGCCTCTCGATCTTTCAGCACCGCACCGTTTTCAGTTATCTGAAACGCGATCTCATATCAAACGTGCAAACATTGCAGGTGGCTTTTGGGGGTAGATAAAAGACGACATGGCCTTTTCGACATAATTTATACTCACTTACCAGTTACGAAACTCGACTATTCGACGTTCTCATACCTCACCGGTTACCTGTCGCACTCGTTCGTCTCCACTTGTCGCGGAAGAAGGTGGCCATGACTGGTCATCATCAGCATCATCAAAAATCGCCACAATTAGCCGCGAGGATGTCACCCAAAAACCAATCGAACCAAAGGGAACAACGACAAGTCGAAAACATCACTAGGTACAGATTCGATAAGATTTTCATTAATTATCATATTTAAATGTTGACGGATAGTGTGTGCATATATATATGTGTATAGTGGACGACCGATTTGAATTATTAGCGTGTAGTTAGTTTACATAGTGTTTTATGTAATACATAGACCGTATGTTTGCACGGAGATCGTATGTGTTTTTTTCAGATTATTTTAGATCTTGCAGCGTATGACCTCGTATAAAAAATTCACAATGACTTATTCTCGTCCAAATCTCAGATCGGTATTCCGTCAATGTGTGCCATTCGAAATTGTTCTGTATAATATGTAACTTGTTTGGCCTTATTTTTCTTCGTTGTGTAATTTTAGCTGTCCCGTAAAGTAATATTTGATAAATATCGAAGAGAAAATATTTATGATTTTTTTTTGCAATGAGGTTGGACGTGTAAGATATATTTATATTTTGAAAAGTTAACTTGATACTCGGTGGCGTAATTGGGGGCCCCTAACGATCGATGGCACTTGTTGCCATGGATTCGAGGAAGACTTAAAATAATTGTTTTTAATCAATAGGAGGATGAGGATTATATCAATCCAAAGCTGAAGTATTGAATTTTAAGCATTACTTTAGTCTACGTCTACTGCATGTGTGAAAATCGATCGATAAATCCAGTTTTCTACACTTGTCGTCGCAAATTTCATCATCGGCATAGCACGTACACGCTTTTAAATATGCATTGTCCATGTTGGCAATTCGAAAATGTCGACATGTTCTTCGTTGACCGTTTGCTTTCCAAGAAATGCCACTTGTGGCAATTAGAAAATGCATCGGCGGCTTTCGCGACATTCTCATCAATGACTACCTACTAGTTATCTCGTCACGGAACCGCGATGATGCACCAAGTTCAAAAACAACACGAAGATGCTGGATTCTCAGACACGCTATCTATACGTGCCAGTTGATAAAAGTCGTTCAATTCCGAGAATGATTATATCGGTTGAGCTTTTACGGTGATTTTGAACACGATCGCGAAAATTTGTGTGTCAGCTGCGAGTGAGGACACAATACTTGGCGCGTCCGATAAATTTCACACCTCATTTAGAACAATTGTTCGATGGGGAACAATGGCCAATATTCAAGGTGGTCTCTCGTCATGTTCGATCACTTGTGTGTTGATCTTGATTTGAATTCATATCGCCGATGCATCAACGCATACCTAACGGCGGGTAATAAATAGTTTCGATTCCGTCTTCCTAGCCATCATTACCACTATGGTAATGATGTCGTTATTGCAATTTTCAAGGTCACGAACATTAAAATTTAGTCGTTGAAAAGGAATACTATTCCTAAAGAGGATGAATTGGACATCTACTTGTTGTTTATGCAATCGTCATTCATATTATCATGCTCATGTCATCATTATTATTATGTATTCGCATACTTCTTTAGTATTTGTATTTCACATGCTCAAGTAGCCTTTATTTAGTTTTTCTATTTTGATAATTAAATACGTTGTCTTCTGGAGCATTTATTTTCAATAAATTATGTTTTGTTAGAGCAGTATTTAAATGTCATGTTAATTTTTGATAACTTTCGCTCTTGTAATAAGTAAAAATAATGGCATTGAAAACAAAGCCTTAATAAAAATCGGTCATTTCGTACGCATGTAATAGATACTTTTACTTCTCGCGTACATAATAATTATTCATTATTGAAATGGTTTCTCGTTCGACACTAATTTGATGTTTGCGTTCTTAAATATCTACATACATACATATTTTCTTTTCCACACACGTATAAAATGTCGATTGCCTCACTAGCTCAGAGCTCTGGCTTCAATTTGAAAGTTGACCCGGAAGCCTCGAGGTGGATCGCACCAATCATTTATTTCTGCGCACACGTACCGGTTATCCTTCTAATTCCAGATTTTCTGCAAACAATAAAAATTGACGTTCTGTCAAATTTGATCGAACCACACAACAGGTAGTATGCCTATTGAAAATGTTTCGTATAAAATCGACAATGAAATGCAGGATATCCATCAAACTACCATTAACTTTTTGGTCAATTAATTCGTAAGCATGGGGTCATTGTCGATTCGAGTTTTCAGTGTCGGACAATTTCGTCAACAATCGACTTCCTATTAAGGCCAATAATAATTGAACTCAACTGTTGCTATAAACATTTGGAAATATAATATGATATTGGTACACTGTATATTATGTCCATAGCTCGATCTGGTCTATTCGGTTTATACTTTTAGCGCTATTAATGTTAAATCACAAGGTCTAATCTTGAAACGTTCCAAATTTGATCTACATATGTCGGAATTTAGTCGTATTGTCAACGATTGATTTTAACATATCAAAATCTGATAATGAGGAAGTGCTTGCGATTAAGCTGTTGGCGAGTAGTTCAAGGTGGGCAGCCACAACCTGACCACTCGGACAAGTGTACTGTGGGTTTCACACACTGGAGGGATTAAATAGAAAGGCGAAAATCGTGACTGCTTCAGCTCGAGGTGGTCCATTAAAAGCTTTATGGAAGGCACATGACAAGCATTGTGTGCGCCCCGTGTAAATATTTGAATTTCACCTCGCGTTGTTCGGAAGTTCTTAAAACAAGGCTAGGTTAGTGTGGTCGTTAGAGCAAAACGCTAAAGTTGATGTGTAGGTGTTGAGCTTTCGCTGGAAAGTCTACCTGTAGACTTCCCGATAGTAGGATCCTGAAAAAATTTGTTAAGCTGTACGTACCTACCCAAATTACATTAAAATCTTTTGTTGTAAATAGAAAATGGTTTAATACAATCATTGTATTTATGAATTATTTTATTAATCGACGCAACCTCGATTAATAAAATAATTTCGTTTGCAGTTGTGGTTTCAAGAAGATTGAAAGTACATATGTACGTATACGTCAGTTAATAGTCACTCGATTTTAAGTGGTCCCCGCCTGCATTTATGTGTGTCATAATTTCTGCAGATGTGTGATTTAACTTGAGTCAGACATGTGTTTGCCATCAAATGATAACAAATAAGCATGAATGCATATGACGCTTATGCAAATTGTGGGTCACGCGTTGTTATCAAATCGGCTAAATAAATGGGGTATTCGTCTCGAGGGAACATTCGTAATGTTACGCAAACGGTACTGTTTTCTCTCACGCAATCAAACGATTGTTAAGTTGGTGTATGTATGTACTCATTTTTACGTCAATAAAAAAGATGAAGCACATTTTTCGGATGCGTATGATTGTCAAAAATTGACGTTTCGCACCGTGAAAGTTTTCCCCGTGTGAAAGTGTATTAAGTGCGGCGATGGAAATAGCGATCTTAAGCCCATTGTTTATTGTTCGAAAACGTGATCGTGAGTTTGTTTGTATATGATTATTGTTTTTTGCTCATTTATCTGTGATTTTACGAACGTCGAAATCGAGAATAATATTTTTTTTTCGCACGACGTTTGAATCGTGACCGTTTTCACGGTGCAGCAGGATCACTGAAGCGTCACTCTTTTGTAAATTGATATAATAATTCAATATAAGGCTTTCGTAGTCGTTTTGACACACGTTTAATTATGTAATAACATTTTGCACGTGCCGTGCCGCCTTTGTGACGCGCTTTTTAACGCCTCGCTGAAAAACACTCAATTTTTAAATTGACACGTGAGCCAAAATGAGTTTACACCCACAATTACATTACGTATTGTTCATTATAATGAAAAATAATTTCTTATCTTGATAATTATAATTTTATTAAGATGTCTCACTTCACGACCACACAAAGTATACGCACTCTTGTTATTCAAATATTTACTTTAATTTATCAGCATTGCTATCTTTCGGCGTAAGAATAGTAACCGTTCATTAGTACCTACATACACACGTTGATAGTACCTCATTAGTACCTACATACACAATTGAATTAGGAATCACATGTTTGATTTGTTTCAATGTCTCTATTTTTATTTTATTGATGCGCGTATACCACATCCTTTTGTGAAAACAGCATTGTAATCGCAATTAATTTTCATTTAATTAATGCGTTGTTAATTCATAACGGAAGACATTGTCAACATCCACGCACGCTCAATTCAAAATCTAATTACAATATAAATGGAAAATTAGACGCTTCGTTTATATAAGGGCAATTTACGCAAACGTTAAAACTGTTGTGTATGCGGCCTACGCTTCGTTACGTCGTTCGTCCCTTTTTTTTTAATTTTTCACAATCTACGTCCTGTCTTTTTTACGTATTACGAAACTATTGTACATACAATATTCTATAATGTATGTTCACTGGATCTTTTGTTTGCGGCAACCAACGTCTCCTACACGCTTCACTAATTGAAGATTTCCTCTCCCTCTGAGCGAACATCGTCTGAAGCCAATTGGACGCAATTAAACCAATAGTCCAACGCAGACTTTCTAAAAACACACGTTTTTCTGTTACCAAAAAAAAAACAAAAACAAAATCGACGACGTCTCTAACTTTTCCAATTTTTCTCATGCACACTAATTGCAACCTAAAAAAGGTGCTAAGTTCCATCTCGTTCTGTCGGTTGCACGTCAAATATTTTCACATCTCGTTTGACCGACAAATCAAAACAGAAGATCACGTTCGATTTTCATTTTTTTTTTTTTGGTGTGTCGATCGATCGACCAAACAAGCAATGCAAATAGACGAGTTCGGTATGCCGATTTTTCGAGATCAGCACGCTCATTAAAATTGTGCATTTATGTATAACAATATGCGCTATAAAATAACAACCATCGAAAGTGACAGTAGGCCGTATTCACTTTTCCGTGATATGTATGTTAACAACGTACGCGAATCGATTCAAATGCGGGGAAAGTCGTGTGTTGTTCGCACTACTAATATACTATTATATTTTCTTGTTCTCATAGATCTTACAACGATTGTGTAAATGTGTGAGATCTCCGCTTTAATTGTTACAAAAGGCATTGCGCACTGAACGCGAGGGTCGCCCCGAAAGTTAAATAAACAATTAAAAAATAAACGCTCGAGGTGTTGCAAAGTAGGCGGTTGACCAAAAACACATTTGGTACACCCATTACATATTTTCCGTTATAATTATTTATCATTGAACGCTCGGAGCGTCTTCCTCATTAGCGTTTTCTACTCCCACTCGTTTACATACATCAAAATTGAAAATACATCATATCGTATTATTATTTGTTTGCTGTTGAAGATGTAATTCGTCGTTGAGACGTGAAATTTCGACACAATTCTCAATACCTATGTACATATGTAGTATACATATAGTAACACGGTTATGCATGTGTAGTATACATACATACATATACATAGGTACATACATATATTCGTCGGTTTGACGTTCCGTGAAATTGCGATTTGTCCGTGTCACGGTTTATTATGACGTTGCACGTATACAGGTGAAGCGCCAGTCATGCGAGCTATATGTGAAAATCTTCGGTGTCAGTTTTCTTGACGTGTCACCGTTAAAAATGTGTCGGAAAAACCAACGGTAGTTTATGGTCGTATGTGTGTGTGTGTGTGTGAAGTATCTGCTGGTCGATTGTAGTACTTTTTTAATAAAAAAAGTAGAAATATTATGTCGGTTAAGAAAATTATTATCTAAAGAAACTAAAATAATAATTTATAATGTAATTGTCAGACCACATCTTATGTATGGTTCATTATTAAATATGCTAGATAAGTCAACTAGAGATAGATTACAAATATTACAAAATAGAGGTATGAGATGTATTTTAAATGCGGATAGGTATGCTAGTATAAAAAAGATGATGATTTAATTAGATTGGTTCAATGTGAATGATACTTTGAGGATTTGTATGTTCGTATTTATATTTAAGTTAGATAATAATATGTTACCATCATATTTTAGTAAATTTATTGTGAGAGGAATGGATGTATGTGAATATAATTTAAGGAATAAAAATAATTTAGTTATAAAAAAAATGTTAGAATAAATAGAAATAGGAGAAGCATCTTGTACAGAGGTGTTTTGGAGTATAATAGACTGTCGGGTGGAATTAGAAATTCCAAAAACTATTGATAAATTCCAGGCAGTCTTAAAAAAACATCTCTGTACAGGTGCTTAGTTAAGGATTATATAATTAGCTTTAGTTACTGTATTATATAAATAAATACATATGTAGGTACATATAATTATTATTTATTATTTGGTCTATTCTTAATAGACGAGTCGATTGATCGTATAATATGGAGTAAACATTCGAGTTCGAGTCCTACTCTTTTGGGTCTCTCGGAACATATTGTGAACTTTAACCGCGCGGGGGTGGCGTCTTTGTAATGAAAGTGAATGCGGGTGTTGTGTTTCGATCGTTAGGCAAAAGGTCGTAAGAGCGAGTGAGATTGTTTCATCAGAATAATTATCATCTTATAGAAGAAAGTCTCAAAAAGTTACACTAGAAAACTGTCAATAATACCAATGAAAGTACATACATATTTACAATTGAAAATTAATTTTAAATTTAAATAACTTAATTTTGAACATTTTTATGCTTATGTCTACTTTTTATATAAATATAAATTTCATATAAAACGTGTCGTTATAATTTCCCATTACTAAAAAGACCTCAAATTTGCATACTTTGTTTTGTCTTTAGAACATATCGTCACATTTTGAAGGCGATGGCTCATTAGGAGTAAATTAATGACCATTTTACATAGATATCGTTCTTTTGTTCTTCCATCTAATATTGATGATTACAACAACAGTTACTTTACTACGTTTAGACGTTGACACATTGCGACATTGTTTTTATGGAGCAAAAAAACTTTTCACACGCTCCTCCTCCATAATGAATCCTTTCGTTGTACGTGCGTACATATGTACGTACAAAACGAACTGTAGACAAATTAGACGATTTTTCAACGTAGTAGGCACATATTTCACATTTCAACGCGAGAATTTTTCACTCGTCGATTTTCCTACCATTTTTCCGGCGACGGAAAACATTACCCGCGTCGGCAATTTCCTTTTGGTTATTATATATCACTTTCGGTGCAAATCTCACGATAATATCTACGGGTGAACGTACACGAGTCCGTGAGAATCGCTCGCAAAACGGACCACAACCTCTTCTCAACTCTGAACTTTAGTTACGTTAGTGCTAAATAAACCGCTTTCCGACTTACTAGACTCTCGGCAAACTCACAGTGCATTTAGCGAAAACCCATGCGGGTTAATCGAATCGAATTTGACTTGCCTAGGTAGTGTAAATATAATATGTACCTATCCGGTTCACCTTGGTGCACCTGTAAAATATTCGTGCTATGTCGAACGCGTTCATTATTACGAATCTAAACAGCATTGAAAGGGTAACGGTATCTGATAAATCTTTTACACTTTGCAGACCAGAACTTATGTTTTTATTTTTTTTTATTCAAGTAGGTACATAGTTGTACTTAAAATTCCACAGCTTTATCTTCGATAGATCGGTATTGTGTATATGAAATCAATGACTCGTAAATTTGCTATGGTGTTTGTGATCGTTGATTTTTAACCTTGGTAAGCGTTCGAAGGACAATGCTAATTGGGAAAAAAAATCTAATTAACAATGTCACCGAAACAATACACGCGGTTGACGATGATTACACGAATGGCCAACAATGGAACAGTTTTCGTATGCAAACTAGCCGACAAATGGTAGTATTTGTTGCCATTTACAACTGTCTCACGGTCGTTAATTTGCATACGTTCCGTTTTCGGACGCTTCAAATGCCAAGTTCAACTGTAAATACTACTATTTTTAAGCTCAACAATATGCATACATATCCTTACTATTTTCTTTGACCTGTATAAAAATACGAATAAATTTGATTAACCCGAAAGAGTATTTGCTAATGGGCAACGTTTCTCACTTATTCTAATCATTTTTTTTTGCAGAACAAAATTTGGAATTTTATTCATAAATATATATATGTACATACAATATAAAAAGCGTATATGTACATACATAAACAGTTTATTAAATAATGTATACTTTGAATATTACCTCGCTCCCTATTCAGTATATGTACATACAGTGTCATATTTTTCACATCAATCGAGTTACATATATTTTCATATGTTTAAGTAAAGTTTACACAATATGTATTAACATAAATTACATGCTAATTTTGTAATAACGATTAACATTTCGATATTCAATTTAATTGCAAAATTTTCCCAACCCTTTAAAAGTCGATTTATTGAAAACTCTTCGACCTTTTATTGCACTTTATTTTCCTTGCTGAAAAAATTCCCGCTTTGAAAAATACCACACTTTATCTGGGATCGTGAAAGAAATGGTCCTTTCTCTCGTGTAAGGACACGCGTTTTATTTTTCCTTTGTATGGCGAATTTTCACACTTTTCCACACGCATCCTCCATTTCTCCTTCATTTCCACCTCTAAAGCTACTGAAATACAGTGCAAACAATATATTGCCGGCTGTATGCTTTGGAATATAATTCAGCGATTCTAAATAACCGTTTAATAGTTTAACGGGTGAAAGTTTATACCTATATACTCGTAGAAAGTAAACGTAAAAAATCGAACGCGGGGGTATTTTCATTTTTATCGGTGGTAGTAAAAGTCGATGAATTAATTATATTTGTATAGAGTGCCGTTTTACGACTCATAGTGCTTTATGAAATTTACCTTTGTTTTTGTTTTTATATGGATTTGAATTATTTATCGTAAAAATTGCTATGATCGGATGTTGTCATAAAAAAAATACAGTTTTTTTGTACAAATTGGTGTTTGAAAAATGTTTCCGTTTATGTATGTATGTATGTACATATGTGACTTTAAATTTGAATATTTTAACTTGGCTTAATTGGTAAAGCATTGAAGTCGTGAGTCGAAAGTTCATTGTTCAATTCTCGATGCTCCAAACCAAAAAGTTCTTTCAGATGGTGTGTAAATAGATTATTTCTATTTTCGCGAGTTAAATATATCTGAAATGAATACGTTTTGCCCTGCACTAGACTGATTATAATTATGTCCTGTAATTAGCGTAGTATTTTCCCGTTTGTGGGCGTATTTAGCAGGGTCATCCTCGACTCATGGACCATTAACGCTATTGCATTACAAACAGGAAACGCTTCTGGACCAGTCGGTGTCTGGTTTCGTTTCCAGCAGCTCGTTTAGTGGACACAGCCATGTAATATCGTGTGAACGAATTATTGACCATTACAATTGCTATGCATCATCGCCACTGTCGTGTCAAGTGTGTGCGAATGTTGGTTGTGTCGCAAGAAAAAATTTCCAATTTATCCAATTTGAATAAATATATTATAGTTAAGTGTACATACTCATGATCAAGGTATTGCATTCAGTAAATTTACATCTCGTCTTACAAGCTTGTATTTACATACATATGTTACAAACATTTTTTTGTTTTTATCGTCATAGTTATGTATCTGTCCCTGTACAAGTCTTCCGTTTTTATACCGAACAGTTATAACGAAACGTGTGTTTTTAACTATACAGATAATCAACCGGTTTACGTGGAAGAAACGGGTTGGAAGCTGTATCTATGTAGCTCCAAGGTCACTAAAGACGAATCGGTTATCTGTATATGTATGTGTATAAAAATACGTACAATTTTATAATAAAGCGAAAGCTAAAATTGAAAACGATTTTCCAATAGTATTAAATATTATAATGATTTTTTTCACACTATTATGGAAATGTGGAGCACAAGAACCGTAAATGTTTTTACGATTGAAAACACATTTAAATTTTCATCGACGGGTCTTAATTTTTATCTCGCCCCGGTTGGCAATCTCTACTTCTGTTTGTCCAACTGATTTCTCATTTCATTTGAAAAATGTGTCCTTTTGTCTGTCAACATATTGTATTTACGGAGAACAAAAAAAATTGATCAACGTGTAAACAGTTAAAGCGTTTCCCGGCACATTTGCATGTAGAATTTCCCGGGTTTTCGTTTTGAATATTTTATTTTTGAGAAGACGTACCTACTTTGAAAATGGGCCACCGTTTGCGATATTATATACACACACTTTTACGGTAATTTCATTTGGCGAAAAATGTAAAAGGAACGAAGGACACAAAGGAATTCGCAAATGCGACCAAACGACGTTACATTTTCCCAAGTTGATTTCATTTTCGTACACAAGAAATGGAATCGATTGAGTATTATATCATTAAAAATTTATACAACAATATTTTAGACATATGTATATATGTATTTCATCTCAATCCATCCATCAAAAGTGGTAATACATATGTTATTATTGTACATACGTACATACTTGAATAGGGTAAACTTATTCAAACACATTTTTTTTTTAATATAAATAATTTAATTCAAATAGTACATACATATGTATTCACAAAATATATTACTATTTGAAAATATATTACACAAAATTTTGATTATTGAATTCCTGCGTCGGAATTCAAAGGATTTAAAGCCGCGCTCAAGATTTGTAATTTCATTAATATAATCGTTTCGAAATTTTTAAGTGCGATTTCGCCAGTGGCGTCTCTAAAAATGCCACGTTTTTAGTTTCATAAAAATTTATTACACAGTATCAATCAAACGTTTTGTAAATATCAACATAATGGTGCGTATCCACTGCCACAATTGCACATTAGATATGCACGGCAAGATACGCCTACGCTAAATTTATAGTAATAATATTATTTTACAGCTAAAAAATCACTACACATTGTATACAAAGTACCGGGATCTTCATTGTAAAATTTAGATATGTGTATTTTAAACGGATCGGTTATTTTAAATTGGTTTTCATTATATGTAGATGTTGCGTGTTTACAGATTGGCCCCATTTATGTTAATTGTATTTTAGGACCGATTTTACATTGTATGGAAGCAAAATCACGCTCGTCTCAGTCACTCGCACACATGTATTTAGTACGTTAATGCTAAATTGTATAATATGTATGTTCATACATATGTATATTATGAATGAAGTGTACATATTGCTTAAATTTTTTGGAGTAGGTGTTGTCTCCGGGCAATGAATCTTTGGCCTAGTGTTTGTTAGTTTTTCTGCCCACACTGTAGTAGTGCATTATGGCATTTGATTTTTAACACCTACGATTCGATTCGAGACCCTTATGTTTTATTGAGAGCGAACGCTCGTGAACACTTCTTCGTTTTTATCAAATCAAACTCCCGTGTGTGACGCAGTTGCGTGTGCGATAAAATAAGTCGCATTTTTGATATGTAGTATGTAGTATTTGAAGTATTTGAGGATTGTCATTCATTTGAATAAACGTTCGTTTGACAATATTGATGCGTGATCCACTTGGTAATTAGAGTGTAACAAAAGTACACTATGCACTTTAAAAACACACCGCAACACCCATTGATTATGTTTCCTCTCGTCACGAATGACGATTTGACTGATTGTATTGTCAGATAGGATCGGCAGATTGCAGGTGAAACGATGAATAAATAAGTGCCGTTCGACACGCCACTGGAAAAAACAGAACGCTTAGTTCAAAAAACATTCTTTTCATTGAACTAATTTGAAGTATTTTTGTGGATAATTCAAGTACGATTTTCTTTGGATGTTGGTGGAATTTTCGACTTCCTGTCGTGCAGCCACGTCGAGTCCTGGACCTGTATAACCTGTCTCGGCGACAGGACGAGGAAGCTCTGCGGTTACACTTTGTCCTTTGTCTCTCGTCTCCTAACCGACAGAAGTTCTGCAAACAAACAACTCCATTTCGTCTGAAAATTTCGGTCTTGCGAGTCTATCGAACCGTGGAGTTGACAAAACTCTAAAATCCATTGCTTTCAGTTTCGACAGCAAACTCGTAACGATCGATCTCATACGACCGTTAAATTCAGACGCTCGTGTGCATTTGATGTTGTCTTTTAAAATCTACCCGTACTTGAAAGCTCTATTCTAATGTTTTCAATACTGCGTCATTCTTCTGAAGTTTATATACATACATATGTACTTCAATTTACATATCTTATCTTAAAATAAATCAATTTTGAAAGTTCCACCTTTGAAACAAACAGTGCATATTCTCTATTCATTCTTTGATACTTTGATACTTTGAATCACAATATAACTAACATTCTTCGGTATTTAAGGATTAGATCCCAATTCCAATTATTTCGGTCAGTGACTTTTCTCTTCACTACCTCATAGTTGGCATAATCGAAGCATTCTATTATTTGGCTTAAATATTTCTTCCTTGAACTTCATCTACATATGTATGTACATACCTCCAAAACACATCATCATTCATCATTTTCAGCCGTTCACCATCCACTGCTGGATGAAGGCCTCTTCCATTCCTGTCTGTCTTGAGCAATCTGCATCCACTTGACTCCACACATTTGTCTCAATTCATCAGCCCATCTTCCACTCGGTCTACATTGCTTTCTTTCACATCCTCTCGGATACTATTCCAGTATCTCTCGCGCCCATCTGCCATCCATTCTTCTCGCTATGTGTCCAGGCCATTGCCACTTTAACTTTTTCACACGTTCTAATATATCTGCCACTTTGGTCATACTTTTTACTCATGTATTCCTCTTGCGATCTCTTCTTGTTTTACCAAGAATACATCTATCCATGCTTCTCTGTGTGTACTGGATCTTACTTGAATTTAGCATCCACCCAAAACACGTACAAGCTTTAAATCAAGTATAGAACGTATGTCGATTAAACATGTACAATAATTGTACAATTCTTAATATTTAACGAGTTTTTGAATGTAATTTGGGTTTCGTTTATTTTTGATCATTCGGATTAAAATCGGATCAAAATGTCTGTCTCGTCCCACAATTGTATCCTATTCTTAACTTACAGTGAAGGATTCAGCTCACGGCGTATTATTAGTATAACGAGTTGTGATTTAATGCTCTAGCGACAGGATGGAGCGTATATCCTTAAATTACCATGTCTAGGCGTAACTCCTTGGAAGTTTTATAGTCGTACTTAGTTGTAGCATCACCGTCACGTCCCGGAGACACCATGGCATGTTGCCCCAGAGTGTTTGCTATTTGGAAAGTGTCTGTCTTCAGCCAGGGCACGTACTAACTTGAACGATGGGCGACTTTTGGCACTCGGCTTCGAGCTGAACGTCCACCCGAAACGTCCGAAACTCGGTCAGAGTTGGCTTTCGCGTTGGATCAGTCACGTTGGTCGTGAGACCATGTTTAAATTTGACCGTCAAACGATCAACTACCGTTAAACTCGATGCCGAACAAACTAGTTAGCGCCCCGGCTCGTCTCTCCTTTTTTCGGTAAACACACGCCTCGTTTACACTGGTGAGAAGCGAATTCTCTCCGAACGACCGCTTATTATTAACTTGTAAATCTTGACTATTACTTAGTAGATGCGTGGACTCATTTTAGTACACTTTTTCGTCTTCCTCACAGTTTTACTTAAAAAAATCATGTTTGGACTTCAACTCCATATGAGATCTTTCCCACATGGTAACTCTTACAAAAAATATCTTTGATATTTATAGGTAGATTAAACATAGTTTCACCTATGTACATACATATATTGATCTGTTTTCATGTACAGCTTATAAACTTGTTATAATTGCCATTGTGTCCACAGATTTGATAGTTATATATGAGCATATCGAAAGAATGAAGCGATCACGTCAATTTTTTTAACCGATTGAACCACGGTGACATCAGGCAAGGTTAAGCAGCGTATCCAATTAGAACTGATCGAAACAATCAATTTCTATTAAATAATAAAATAACGATACCAGTCGAATATATTCTTATTTTTTTTTTATATTATTATTTAACAACCAGTTTTACTACCACCTCACCGTTACGTCTCTCTCGACATACCGGGTTGATATTATAATGTATTCAACCAATTTACACGGGTTATGTGTGCGATTGTAAGCGAGAGCGAGCTTTTTTTTATTATTTTTTTTTTGGTCCCCAACAAAGGGTTTTATGTCGGCGACAGGTGTTATGTGAAATCCCGCCCAAAAAAAACATCGTAATACATTTATGGTAATTCGTTAAATAAATCAATTCTTCTCGATGCGATTAAAATCGATATTAACTCTTGGAATTTTTTAACGTTGCTGAGAATCCTTAATTGTTGCCAATTATATAATATGTACTTTGACTCGCTTCGAAGAAGTGCGTAGTTCCTCTTACAAAACTCGAAGCCACGCCCGTTTCAAGTGAAGTAACCTGCATTGGTGTGATTATAAGAAAAAAATGTAACCAGTTTGACCTGTTGCATCTGTTGTCGATTTCGTATCAACTGCAGCCAAGGTGGTTATCAACTGTGTAGCATTTTTAAATTCTTTACATGTCTCTTCAGAGCTATACGGCTATACAAACTACATTTCCATTAGAATGGCAAGGTATTGTATAGGATTATAGGTAGGGCTCCCATTTTTTCAAAATAAAAAACCGGGACACCCCCCCCCCCCAGATTAAAATTAATATTTAAAAACTATAATAAACTATCATTCCATCTACATCTTCAAGACCTTCCTGTTGGTGACTGGTTAAACATGATGAGTGTGTGTAAAGGTCTTTGATGAGTGTATTTGTGTCAAATTACTATGAACATAACACATCCCGAAAATGAGTTTTTAAATATCAAGATAGATTTTACTGTGTCCAATTGCAGGTCATTTCTTTCATATATCCATATATCCATAGCGAATTCATCAGAGAGCAAATATATATGTTCCAATGATGCATTGTATCCTGGCATCCTTAAAACTAATAAGTGGTTCTATTTCACTGAGGTAGATCTGTTCCTTCATGAAATCAGTGTAAAACTTATTTGAGCAGAAATGATAAAATCGGGAATAGCTTTGCATGACGACAATTCGACACGCACTGACTTACTAAATTGACTTAAAAAACCGGGATTTTTGCTGTCTCGAGACATTTCTCGGGAACCGGGACTGTCCCGGGTAAACCAGTACATCTAGGACCCCTAATTATAGGTACTTGTTGATTAAATCGTGTAGACTCCTTCGCTTTGACTCTGTGTGACCCACACCTGAGTAGGTAGGTATCGTTTCGAAGCCACCTGCACCATCCATTGTGTAACGGTCGAATGCAGATACACGTCTGTCTGTCTGTTCGTATCTTGTATTGTAGAATTTTCGTGCTCGTTGCGACACAGATTCATGCTGTTGGTGTTTGTGCATACCACACATGCACCGAACAATTGCATACGAAAAACAACAACCTGTCGACACAAAGCCACCCAACGGTACAAGGCGTACTCGAAAACGGTGGACTACGACCTCGCCATCAGCATCATCATCATCATCGTCGTCGTCATTGATAAACTGAGATGGATGGATTCGTTTTAAAGTTCAACGCTCGTGTTGTGCATCATCGGTGCACTGTATCAATGTGACAGTGTTAAGATGACAATCAAGATGGATTGATTTACTTTGACCTTTAAAGTCGTATTTGACTTTGACCGTCGTCGCAAAGAATTTTGTCATCGTTTTAAAATCTCATATTAATTAGTTGTGGGTGTTAAATTCAAGAATGCTATGTCAGATCTAGTGCGCACAGTGCGCATGGAAAGATGTATGCTTGGTATAACAAGAAAAGATCGTAAAAGAAATACATAGGTAAGAAGTATGACCAAAGTGGCAGATATGGCAGAACGTGTGAAAAAGTTGAAGTGGCAATATGCTGGACACATAGCGAGAAGAATGGATGGCAGATGGACGCGAGAAATACCGGAATGGTATCTGAGAGGATGTGAAAGAAAGCAAGGTAGACCGAGTAGAAGATGGGCTGATGAATTGCGAAGAATGTGTGGAATCAAGTGGATGCAAATTGCTGAAGACAGATAGGAATGGAGAGGCCTTCATCCAGCAGTGGATGGTGAACGGTTGAAAATGATGATAATTATTAATTAGTTAGCGCAAATATCCATTGAACCGTCGTAAAGTGAATAAATATACTTGTATACACTGTATTATTATTAAAAGTTAACCCAGCAGTTACTTCACCGTATACACATAAGGCATGATACCTAATTTTATATGAATGTATAGAGTCGATTATTGTTTTCTGTACTTGAAATAAGGGTACTTATTTGCTGTTTCTGAGGGTTATATAAATTTTGTCCATGCCATAACACCCAAATAAACTAACATTGATACGGCCTGAGAAACTCTTTAAAATTTTTTTTCAAAAAGTGGAGGGAGGTGCAAATAGATTTTTATTTCGCTCAATTTTTAATTGGTACATTAGAAAAATATTGCTATAAGTTAAATAGGGATATAATATATAATATTTTGGATTTGGCCATCATCGATATTGTTATGGGAAGTTGGCACTGTCAAAACAAAAACATGTGAGTTGCCAAAATTTTATACATACATACATTCATAACCAAAAAAAAGTATCAAATGCGTCATAAGTTTCTTAGTAAAATAATCGTTATACTCAATCAATTTCATCCAAATTTAAAATTGTGCAATCAAATCCTGCAAAGAATCTAAATTTCAAGTTTCATAAAAATACATTCGGTAGAAGTGAAGATGTAATTTTCGTTAAGTTACAGTACAATAACATTGTGGGTGCTTTATTAAACATTGCAAATTTTATTTATCTGCACAATCATTCACTATGTGGAGTGTTGAGTGTCGTACGAACGAAGGGACTAGCTCTCAACGTGCTACTTCTACGAATTATGTGCATATGTGAGTTTTCAACCATACAGTTGCAACTAGAATTTATATTATCTTTGTATCTTACATTCGAAATAATTTACATACAGTCGCAACAGTCCGAAGCGAGCTTTGCCTGTCGTTTTTCTTTCGTGTGCTATTGAAGCACGTTTCCTGTATTTTAAATTAATGCATTCGAGTGCACTTTCTCTGCGAAAATGCAAATACTTTGACGGGATGGTTCGGTCTGCCGCATCTCCCCGAGACTTGTGGAAATTCAACGTTGATATCATCCTAGTATAAATATCTTTCATAATAACTATAAAATCTGAATATAACAAGTGTTTTTCTTTCGCTACTATTGTATATAGAGTATTGCAAGGGTCAACTCTGGCTGGGTAGCTGCAGAACGCTCGCATACACTCACGGCTCGTACACATATATTCATTTACTCACTTAAACATATACTGATAGCATGGGTAGTGCGAAGCGCTCGGATTTTTTAACTAGCTACTACATTTTGTACTAAATACAGAGGTATATATAGAAATGATAACTACACCATATAGCACTAGTCAACGGGCATTGACTAATACCTTGCATCTGTTTCCCCGTTGATTGGTTACCAATATTTATACTATAGTCAAATATCAATAATAAGTCCCCATTGATTGTCAACGGGCAATACTCTAGTTCTATTATATGCATTTGTATTTATTGTTCTTTTTTATTTGTTACAGGCATCGTTCCAATTCTTATGAAGAAGAAGAAGGAGAATGGGGTTGCGGCAGTTGGTTCGAGTACGCCCTGGTTGTGACGTTGGCCTCGGTCCTCCTCATAGGATCGTTGGCGTTAACACTCTTCTGGGTTCTTTATTACCGTGAAGGTTTCGCGTGGAATGAAAATCCCAAATTGCAATTCAACCTACATCCTGTGCTTATGGTCGCCGGATTTATCACCTTCAGCGGATTCTGTAAGCTTTTCAGCTCCCCGAATGTGTATGTATCTGTTGATAATTTGTATTGATGATCGTATTGTGTTTCAGCAATGTTGCTCTATCGTATATGCCGATGCTGCCGACGGCTCTACGTGAAACTTTTCCATACAATATTCCACGCTTTGGCCGTACCGTGTGTGGTGGTCGGTTTCCTCGCCGTATTGGACTCACATAATCTTGCCACACCGCCGATACCAAACTTCTACTCGTTGCACAGCTGGTTAGGATTCACCACAATGGGATTATTTGCCATACAAGTAAGGGCCGGGACATACAATAATTGATAAAAATTTAACTAATTTGTATTTGTACATGGTTAAATGTTGACTGAACTAATATAATCTTATAATTATCAATGTGTTTTCAGTTCGTCATAGGCTTCTTCAGTTTCTTAGTGCTGTTGTGCTGTGATAGTGCCACGGCCGCTTTCCGTGCATCACTCGTTCCCATCCATGCTGCATTCGGTCTCACAACTCTCATGCTGGCCATCGCAACTTGTCTCACTGGATTGACCGAAAAAGCCATGTTCACTCTCGGGTTTGTTTTCAATATTAAAAATACGCTTTTCATTGCTAATATTATAAAAAAAAATACTGTTATCATGTTAGTGAAATAATTTTTTGCATCGTCATTTCTAAAATGTCTTGCTGCATGTTTATAATTTTCTCTATTTAACATCTTTACAAATGTCTTCCGCTGATTTTATCGTTGAAAATAAACTTTTCGATACGGCGAGCTTCAACTATCCCCCATTTTGATAAGTCTTCAGGTACTATGGTGAAGCTGGTGTTGTTTTATTAGGGCCTGTATTTTTTGGGTGAGTAGTTTTAATAAATGGTCAGTAAGGTCGTCCATAAATGATGTCACACTATTTTGGGTATTTTTTTACCCCTGCCCCATTATCACATTTCGTCACAAAATCTTTTATCCCTCTGTCTAAATTACGTCACATTTTTTGAACCCCACCGCCCTTCATATAATTTTCAAAAGAATTTTTTTTTAATAGTTGGAAAAATTGAAAATTGAAAAAATTGAAAACCCCCTTACCCCCTCGTCACAAATCATCACATATCAGACCCCCCCCCCCCATTAGGGCGTGACGTCATTTATAGATGACCACTAAGTTTTATATACATAGGTCAGTACTTGAGTGATCAGTAATACTAAATGGTCAGTAATTAATATGTACTAAACGGAAAGTAAATTTATATAAACAGTCGGTATTTAACTGTAAAATCATTATTTACTGACCGTTTGTGAGAAAGTTACTTAAAGATTTTTTTTTTACTGACCGTTTTCTAAATATAATACTCACCATGTTCATGAAAAGTTACTGATCATTTATTGATTTAAATACTGACCGATTAATTAGTCGCCCTTTATTAGGTAAAAGTTATTATTTATATATGGGCTTCAACTTAATACCACAAGTTTATCAAAATGGGGGATAGTTAACGTTCACTATCTTTAGATGCATGCTTGCATTTTGCTGTAGGACTTTTATATTATTTCTATATCTAATAATAAATAAGTAGGGTATTTTTTGACTATGTACTAAGTCTAATGCTAAATCAAAAGTTTTATTTCAACATATAATATATTAGTGGAATGACATTTTATTCTATGCTTTGATTGTTTTATGTTGTTTTGTTTTGTTTTCGACATTGTGTAGCATGTTTATTATTTAATCCACAGTACACAGTATTCGGAATTCATTGAAGAAGGTGTGGTGATCAACGCCCTGGGTGTTTCTTTGGCAGCATTGGCAATTGTTGTTGTGTACATCGTTACACGGGATAAATTCCGCGTCAGTCCGATGCACAACCAAGTGTTCATTAGAGCTTCGGCCGATCTGTAAAGATACTACTTCGATATTAGCGATCGAATCAATCCCACATTATTGTATGAAATAATATAATAGTTATGTTTGTGACTTGCGTTGTCCGATGCGGTTGTGTCGTCACATGTGTGTTCTTTATTATTACTTTTTTTGATTAAAAAGAAATCACAAACAAAATTCTGTAATGATTTTGAGTAAAAATTTATCAGATGAGACATTTAAAAGTTGATTATATAAATTATTACGTTTAAGTGTGTGATTATGAGTATATATTATGAATTATGGTGAAGTGTAAGTAATTTTACAATTATTACGAGTGAATGGTACAATTATTATTTTCATATCATTAGTAAATTAATTATGTTAATACGTTTACGTATGTGACAGAATATTACTTTAGAGATAGTTTATCACTATTTCTTTGATTTAAGTAAAAGAAGATCATTGTAGAGTAATCACGAATATCAATTCGATGGATCTATTTTCTACAAAAATATAACTGACCGGTTTTCATGACAGCTTTGCCTTTAACGTAGAAAGCTGCAATGCAGATAGGAATTTATATTTTATTTTAATTTTAATATGTAATATTTTGTATTATTATTTTTTATATCCACGTAAAATATTACAAATTCGTTAGTTGTGTGAATGTTGTATTCTTAAATTCAAATTTTCTTCGAGTAGAATTTAATTTTCTGTTCTTTTACGTATGTACAATCAAAATTTATATAAAATCTATAATTAATATTTTTAATTACGTGTTCAAATAAATGGCCTTTATATTGTGACAAAATTATACATCTTATAACGTGTTGGATATTCATTAAACTTGAATTAAACAAATATGACTATTCTTTTTCGTTTAATCATTAAAAAAGTGATATTTTTATAGGAAGAAATTAGTTTTAAATAAGCGTTTGATAAGTGAACTGATATAGAAAATATTTTTGTTGCCAAATATTTATATCACTTTCAAAATTTGCAATGGAACTAATTCAAGGAAAACATCTGGATTATTTAAATTAAATGTTCAGAGCATAAAATATTTCAATTTAATTTGATTTATAATTATATATGTATTATTAATATCGCATATCTAGAATATTTATGAGTACGTATTTTTTTTTGTAAAATATATTGATGTTATCTTTATATTAAATATAAGATTTGATATTTAAAAATAAATTTTTTTCAACAGTAGCAGTTTTATTTTATTTGAAAAATGTAATTTATTGGTAGATTATTTATATTAAAATTTTAATAATTATAAAAACTAATAATTTACTTTATTTTTAGATTCTTATTAATAAATATAGAGCATGATAGTAAAACTTATTAATTTATGCATGTTACATATACATATGTATTCTTAAAATATAATAACCATTGCATGTATCATGTATTCTAGTAGCTTATGTTTGAATTAGATATATTGGAAAATGTATTTCTTCAACGCACGCTAATATTTAAGAAAAAATTGTACTAATTTATTATTAATATTATTTTTTCACGCTGAGATTTGTAAACCGACTAATATTTAAACGTTTTGTTTGGTTTGGATCATGTTTGTAAAATTAAATTACGTTTTAACTCATTTTGTATGGGGATTCAACTAAATATCACAATCAAACATACAATTTTAATATGTACATATATTAACATCATTATTATATAACAGCGGTACTTACCAGTGATTAGTTATAGTCGCAGAAATATTTTATTATCACTTGATGATTTTCAACTCATCACTGGTATCTACCAATTCACGGCTTTCACAAATACTTCGTAATTGTAATTTGTTTTTGAAATATGACAATTCTTCTGTCGAATACATTTTAACAAAGTAACAAATTAATAAATGTTTAGCATAGTGAATAAATAACATTAAAAGATTACGTAGAGTGTTAGCATGTGAACGATGGTGGTGAACTAACACATGCATGTATGATAATTTCCAGGGATAATTATCCGAAATTCCTGGAGGAGGGCATAGTGATAAATGCGCTCGGAATCTCGCTGATCTCCATCGGAATAGTAGTGACCGTTGCTGTGAGGCGAGCAAGTCGTCAACGTTGTCCGCGTGTTCGTACCGACCCCAACGCCAGCTAGACCAGTGGACAACTTAAAACAATCCATGCTCTTCGCACATTGTGAATTCATTCAACGACCATCTCAATTCATGAATGCCATCGTCTCGTTTTAAATCCTTGCAATACGTATAACCTGTCCCGATGAACTTTGTCATTCATGACGATGTTTCATTCATTTCGTTATATCTACTTTTTACGATTATTTATATTATGAATGAAAACTGGATATATTTATATCAATGATTTTATATACCAGTTCTAATATTTCGAAAATTGCAATGTCGTCATAGAAAAATTGAATTCCGATATGTGTGCGATACTTTTGAGGGGCATCTTAAAGTATTGTACATTTTTTCAGGATTGACAAGATATGGTTAAATTGCCCTGGTAATTTAATTCTATATTTGGATATAAAAAAAATATACGGTACTTTGAGAAATCCAAAATTTGTGCCAAAATTATAGTGTGCGTATAAAATCTGAAACATTTTCTTTGAGCATTGCAATTTAACGATGAGTTGTATTTAATCAATTATTATTGTTTTATATCTTTTATTAATACAGGACAAAGAAGGATTTTTAAAAATAGCATTTTTAATATGTGCTTATGTATTAGTTATAATCATACGGTCATCAAAGCAATTGCATCTTTTAATGTTTTCATTTAGAATATAAATCTTATAAATATAAGGATCATATTATTTTCAATATTTAATTTTCGTAAAATGCATACTATTTTAGTATAATTTCAAAATAAAACTATTCTATTGAATAAATAAATAAAATCTTTTTAAATCGTTTTACATTTATTGTAGATAATATTAGATTAATTCAAACATTTAGTAACGAATTGGCGGTATTGTAAGATATATGTCATCATCACACCATTCACTAAATAAATTAAATTAAATAAATATACTTCTTCACTATATACCTATAATACGGTGATATTTTCATGTACAATGTTATCATTTTAAAATTGGACTCAACCTCAAACTGTTCCATCGACTCGTGTCCAATTTACAGTTTACATTCCCATTTATGATTATTTATAATACTATATATTGTAAACTGTTGATGTTTTCTATGTGTTCATAAGCTGCCAAAGGTGATGGATGAAAGCTTCGTCTCTAGAGCGCCGTTTCTCAAACTGTAAAGAACGTCGATGCTCTGCCTTTCTTACACTCAATCGGAATATTATACAAATGCAGATTGGAGAAAGAATCTCAAACCAAGTAAACGAGAGTAAAAAGTTATAACTCTGCTATTGGTTAGGTTTGATGTTTTATGATACTCCACAGAGAAAATCATGATGTACATCTGCTCTGTAACGAGGTTGAGAAGCGCCACTCTAGAACAAATCGGTGAATAGTTAATTATATTCCATAATTCTCTAAGCTCAATTTAGGATTTAATCACTGTATGTCTGGATTGATCCAGAGAGTAACGTGTAGAGTTTTTAGATCAGATGTGCATGAAGCAATTTTATATCCTATTTATTGGTGTTAGCGACGTAGTTGACATGAAAATCTGCCACTTAAGAAGGCTTTCATTTAGAAGGTTCAAGGTACCACATAATGTTTGTCATAGTGTTTGAGTGTTAAAATATAGGTAGTATACAATTATTAAGAATAAAAAAAAAAAAGTCAAGATTTTGAGATTTTCTATTGGATATCACGCTTGTTTTTTATTGTATGATCTTGCGGTGGTACCTGAGATAACGATCCATCTTTCTTTCTTGTACATACATTATTTCAATTGGTTTTTCATTAGACACACACACACACACACTTTTAATTGTTTATTCCTTACACGTTAAACTTAATCTTGTACTAGCAATGCATATTTATTTGGCCCTTAGAATCTATCCCAAAACTTTATAAAAACCTTGGCAAGATAAAAAGCAATTTTCGTATTTTATAATATAGTTTGTTGCAAAGATCTTGTATTTTTCTACAACCTAAACATTTGGCGATAAAAAAGAGTTGAATAATCAATATGGAACTTTAATAAAATCATTTTATTTTAAAATGTTCAATTAAGTATACAGTTGTAATTTAATAAAGTCTTTCAAGATCTTTGAGCAATCTGTATTTTATATAGGTATGTAAAAAGGGGGAATGTTTTATTGAAAAAAAATACAGGTAAAATGAATTTGCTATAAAGAATGTCATTTATAAATATTGTATAAGAACTTTTCTCTTATATGTATGTAGTATGTTAGAAATTAACATAAATGGAACCTTTTATTCAGAAGCAAAATTGGATAATCATCGTGTGAAACACCGATTAATAATATATAAATAGAAAAATTGTATATTTTTATGTTTATCTCGTATTTGTAGTTTTACATTTTTTATAAAAACACTTTTTCTATGAAAGATTGATAATTCTTAACTAAAAAGAATATTAAAATAACGTTAGAGATGGCATTAAGGGGAATGTTTGCAAGCTTATACATGATTTAAATACTAATCACTAAGGTTTTTAGAAAAATGTATTCTTCTGGTGTTTTATTTTAGATAGCAATATTATTTGAACAATTTGATATTTTTTTATGTCAACAATATAACATTTTTACACATCTTTAACACTTTTTACAATAGCGATATGTATGTATATCAGTAAAAAGATATTTTTTTCACCAGGGTTTTATTATTTAGTCTAAATGTGTCATATTGAACGCTTTTGTACAACATTTATAGTTCATTCGAAATATTAACAATAATAAAAATAATATGACACATTTCTGAAATAGACAAGAGATATGCCAATGAAGGGTCCAAAATATATAAATTATTTTCCTGGCGTTATTTTTCTGGTTTTCCCAGACTATATGAAAGTAATTTTTCAGTAAAAGTTCACACACGGGCCACACAAGCTTTCTAAAATATGAAATTTGTGAATATTTTGTCGAAATTTGAGATGCTCTTTTATATGTTTACGACTATGTAATTTATCGCAATTTAATAAATTGAGAAAACGAAGGGAAAGGAAAGGGAGAGGAAACTGACGATTTGAACGTAAACAGTATTCGTACACTTCACTCCGTTTGTTAATGTGTCGATCTTTCACCATTATAAAGTTTACACGGTTTTGAAAATATTGTCATATCGTAGTATGTTTTAAAAATTAATATATTTATATTGAAAGTTTTATTTACAGATAATGATAAAATAAATGAGTTTACGTAATGAGTTATATGAAACTATAGTGTGTTCTTGAAATTTTAATATCTTTTGCATTTGATAAATCGATGTAATTATTATTAAAATGTGGATTTTATCACTGTTTTACAATTTTGAATATTTATACAGCATTAACGAATAAAATAATGTGACTGTGATCCTTGTATTTTATTTCTATTTGTACACAGATCATTCCAAACACATACCCCATCAAAAAAATATATACAATACATAATTCATATCATAGTATATGAATCGTTGATTAATTATAGTATAAAAACAAATTGAAATTAAAAGCATTGAAAAATAAAAAAAAAAACTGTGAATAACACTACTGATTATACACCCATTTATCAATTAATAACTATTATTTTGCTATAAGTAAGCATCTGATGTCTAATCAAACTATAAACCACAATTAAAACGCATTTTTCATGTAATCAGCTGGTATTACTTTAAAATATCTATTAGTATTGCTTAAATTTTCAGAAGTATACTCAAAACTACTTCCTAGAAGTGTAAACTATTTGCCTCTCCCACAGTATTTTGATTAACATTTACAACATAAAACATTTAATTAATGACATTTATGTGTTTTCTCCGCTTAAGGCTTGGTTTCGCGAGTGCGTCGGCCTGGCCGACGCCAACCCCGTGATTTTTTTTGTGTAGAATTTGATAGATGGATAGAAAGCTGGCCGTGACCACAAAGCTCCCCGTACCCCCTTTACCCTTATGTCCATGGCCAGCTGGGAAAAAGAATGGGGTTGGCGTCAGCCAGGCCGACGCACTCGCGAAACCATGCCTGCTGGGTACTTTACCCCCCACATTAAATCCACTAGCAATAATGCGAAAAACATTTTTTTTCGTATTAAATAATACTGTACCATTAATTAAACCAAATTGGAATTTTTATCTGCTCTTTTTTGAAAAAAAATAAAAAATAAATATTTTTACATAGTCGCATAATTTAGTGTTATGGCCAAGAAATGTAATGACATATGAAACGTCAGTGGGAGTAGGGCGCGCCAGTCTGGCCGAACTGGTCGTCGCGTATGGTAGTCCATGTTTGATGCTCCTTCTCAGCTGTTCATACCACTAACTGTCAATCCTTCATGTAAATACACACTTCAAAATGGCAGTAGATGGTAAATATACATCACATTTTACATCCAATAGTTTCCTTCTGCACTTCCGATTAGAAAATTTTTCAAATCGTCCTTCACATCTCGTCAAACTAAAACGAAACACATAAAAAAAAATACCTCAAACTACCAATTAATTTTAATCAACCGCAAAGTCACTTCAGTAGTTTAAGTGTTAAATTCGCCCCAATTATTTTTCAATAATACCTCCTAGTTCGATATTGACCACATAAATTATGCATTCGTCTTCCATTATTATAACGACAAGACAGTGTAGTAATTTTGTAGCCATGACTTTCTAAGTGATCCTCATTTATTCACATTTGAGTGCTGACAGGTGTATTCCCGAAAATACCATATATAACATTATCTATCCATAGATGTGAAGGTCAAGTTTGTATATCTGTATTTAACGATTCGCTTTTATAGTATCGTGATATGAATCACTTCTCTTCATATTTACTATGTGTATATGTAGTAGCGTAGGAATCTGCCTGACCGACCAGCTGGCTGGCTGGCTGGGTAGCCTAGCCGCAGAATGCACGCATACCCGGAACGGCACGTACGCATACGCTCACTCACTCGCACGACATGGGTTACGCGAAGCGGTTACGCTACATAACCTCACAAACTCGCACACCACGGCACAGCATGTACACATGCGTGTTGCGCGCAGCGCTCGTGCTTCACAACCACACTAACTCACACAAACACCAATGACACTGTCAATGGGCGGTTACTAGTTACTAGATATATTTATTTATTATTTAAAACATGCAGCAGTGATCTAACAATTCGTCACTGCGGCCAGATACAATTGGAATAATAATAATAATAATGAAGTAATTTATCTATTTATTTTATTTTTTTTAACAATTATACCATAGTGACATTACAGTTTGCCCCAATTCGTCACTGTGGCGAGACATGAAAAAAACATTATATTTAATAATAATAAAAATAAGGGAATAATAATAATAATAATAATGGAATAATAATAATAATAATAATAATGGAATAATAATAATAATAATAATAATGGAATAATAATAATAATAATTTAGGAAGGCAAACGCTACAGACACAGACGAATTCGCGAACATGCCTATTCTCAGCATCCCCAAAAGAAAAGCACTGGGATATATATAATATAATAGCTCAAGGGTCTGCCTGGCTGGGTAGCAGCGGAACGCTGGCATACAGTCATGGCATGTACACATACATTCACAGCACGGGTAGCGCGAAGCGCTCGCATTTGTCAACTACCTACTACATTTCGAACTTCTAAACACACCATAGGGATACATATGTATGTACATAAATGATAACCACCTGATGACACTGTCAACGGGCATCGACTAGTTTATGCAAATAAAAGACATGATGGGACAGTGGAAGACGTTATACAATGATAGTTAATGTTAATTTTAATGTCGTTCGTTTGCAGATAGTTTTGATATGCTTAAGGCGATGTACAATTTCGAGGCGACGCTTGCTAAAACTTTGAGTTTTCACGACGGGGACCATTTTATTCTGCATCAGAGTACCACTAAACAGAGGAATTGGTGGCAAGTGATAAATATCAACGGCCAAATTGGATTCGTACCATCCAACTATGTGACTAATATTAAGGTTTACTTACTCTCTTTTATTTATTTATAATCTAATCATTGTGATTATTAGAAAATTACTAACTCACCGCGTGTTTGTGTTTTAGGTGGAGCCGAGTTTTATGGTAGATTTTTTAAACGAGTGTATAACTCAAGTCAACGGTGATCCTTCTCCAGAAAAGCAGGAATTGCTGGTGCAGCTGCTCGAGAAGCAGCAACAAATCGAGCGTATATTAAAAGTGGGATTTATTGTGAATCTTAAGTTTATTGATCCATACTAGATTGTAATTTTTTTTAAATTTGAATAGCCGAGTTCGAAAAAGCATGCTCCTCAACCACCGACCGATGTAAACCATCATGTAGGAAATGGCAAGGCTCATCAACCCGCTGAAGATTCTATTATTGAAACGATAAAAATTGATGATATACCTTTAGAAACTCACGTTAAAGCTGATTCACCGACGCCTTATAATAACGGTCATGAATCTCACGAGAATAATAAAGAGGAACATAATCAAGGTAAATGAATTTTGTGTATTGAAATTATATTTAAATATTAATCACATAGATTATATAATCACATGTAGATTATATTAATCTATGTGAGATTAATATTTAAATCAATGAGTGTTGTGTTGTAAATACATAGTAGTTTTGATAAAAAAAAAATTAACTCTTTCTGAACGAAATTATATTTGACCTGTATTTACTGGGTCAGTAACTTTCCCGTTTTACGGTCAGTTATTTTAACCAAATGGTCAGTAAGTTTCATATAAGGTCAATACACACCATTCAGTACTTAAGTGATCAGTAAATATATTTAATGCTCAGTAATTAATACTAAACTGTAAGGAAATTTATATAAACAGTTGGTATTTTACTCACCGTTTCGACCGTTTATTGATTTAAATACTGACCGATAAATTAGTTCGCATTAAAAATATTTGCCTTGCTCTGTAAGCATACATTATGATTAAATGGACTAATTGCAAGTTGCAAATTGTGTCGAAAATATAAAAAATTTACATTAAATTTCTATTTACACTATTTTTAAATACTAAAATATTTTAAGTAAATTCGCTAAAATAATCATCAAATGTAAACCGACGATGTTAAGTATCAATATATGCAAAAGCGAGCTATGCGTCCAGAACTAGCCTAAATCAACATCATTATGGCCGCAAAGGGTTTAAATTGATAAGGTTTTGTTATATTATAGTTCCGTCAATCAACATTCGTATTATCTGGTTTTTAATACATTATATTATTTTCCTGGTGATATCGTGCACTCGTTACATTTATAACAATATTAAAAATGCACCTTTAAAGCTAATAATTAATCAATTACCGAAAAAATCGTACTTAGATAACTATGTAATTATTTTATCTATGATAACATGCAGATCGATTGCACAATAGTCAGTCAGTAACCGAGCAGCTGGTAATAACGGATACCTCGGAGGGCCGTTCGCCACATCGTAGTCAATCTAGTCCCAGCATGCAAACTCCAGCATCCGTAATCCATTCTGAGGAAGTGTTGGCTCATGCATTGTACGGTATGGTGGAACGAGTGCGCCGAGACACTCAGCTAAGTCATGACCTGTCGAGAATTGCTGTCTCCACCGTTCTGGACTGTCTCAAGGTACCCTATAACCGTTGAGCTATCGTTATCGTTGAGTTTAATAGATTGTGCATGGGATTCAACGACAATGCTTTCAGGAGCTGACTACGAAAGAAGCATACGGCACAGTATGGTCTCTGTCCACTCTGGCCAACGCTTCAGGTCCACTATCGGCCAATCGTGCTGTGCTTCGAAGCTCGGCAGATGCTCGTCGCTTAAGAACTGCACTCGGTGGTCTTACGGATTGTGCTCGTGATGCTCAACAGAGAGCTTGGGCATTGCACGATGATAACCACTTCATTACACAGCATCTTCAAGAGGTCATAACTGTTCTAGTGAGTAAAAACTAAAGCTGGAAGTTTTAGATCTATAAAATGTTAAATTTGTTGGAGTTATCATTGGGTCCAGTAAGCTGGATAAGAATATCGCATGTACTGATATATGATTCTTGAGTTTGTTACCGGCAGCCAGCTGTCTACGCATAATAATAATCGCGTCTCTACTGTTTCCTGTCTTGAACAATGCGCATCGCGTATTTATAAATGGTTGTTATCTCGTTGACCATCATGAATGTTGGTGTATTTATGATTGTTTATTATTCACCGCTGTCTAAGGTCGAAACTAAAAATAAATTATTTAATTCTTATTAAGAAGATAAATTGATTGGTTCAATATTGATTGATTACAAATCGATTATTCCCGGTTCCTTAAAACTGTCAGTATCCCAGAATTAAAAGATTGGTATTCCACATTCTGATAATAAATTACCAAACAAAAAGAAACTAGCCCAAGCCTATCCCATCCCAATAGAATAGAAATTAAATTCATTCTAAAGATTACACTGTGCAACAAAAAAAACTACCGCGGAGCGGAGACTAGTCAATCATTACTAAGTTTGACCCACTGAATCCGAATGTGATAATGAAATTGGTTGGTCAGGTTAGGTTAGGTTTGAGCTTTTAAAAAAATGAAAAATTTTTCCATTTTTTTGATTTTTGCGATCTGTATCTCAAAATTTAGTGCTTTTGTGTTCAAAGTGAGTATTGGAAGCAATAGTCAGATGTTTTTGCTATTAATTGTGATATTTGAAAGCTTTAAAATAAAGTAATCGTCTAGCGAATTTTAAAAGTCAAAAATATATATAAAAGAAATATTTTTGACTTTTAAAATTTTTGTTTTACAGTGGTATTAAAACTATAGACAAAACAAACAATAAGATCAGGGAAAAAAATATTGTTACCGATTTTTTTAACGAAATCGAACAATATGTGTAATTTTATCTTTGTATTTACAGCCGAGTGCCGATGCGAGAGTTTCTCAAGATATTCTTTCAATGGACCAATACGAGTATGTCAACGCTTTGGTACTCTTTTACCAAATGGAAACAAGATGGCATATCAGACAATTGTTAATTCAAGTATGCATATAATGTTAAAGTTATTAATTGTTAATTTTAATAAATTTTAAATATAATAATTTATTTTAGGCTTTCGGAGTCATGTGCGCTTTAGATCGTGAGGTTGTGAAAGTTCTCGGTGGATCTGTACTACCGAGAGAACTTGCACGAGATATGTTAGATAATCCTAAAGATGCCCAGCGCTTAGCTGCTTCTTCTCGTATGCTGGTCACTATTCTCTCCATGGCAGATCCGTTACCGATCACTCATTTTGGTTAGAAATAGTCATATAATCAACGTTTCAATGTGTGTATATCATCCGATAATATGTTTGGCATTGTATTGTCTTGATTACAGAACAACTGGATGCCGATTTCGTTACGTTCCTATTAGGTTTGATCGAAACGACTGTCGAAGCAGACGAAGAGGAGCACATTCCCGATCAGTTCATCACGTTGATACTTGCATATAATTTACAGTTCCCAGATGTCGATAACAATTTTGTTTTGGAAGCTTTGCAATCTCGCAATGATGCTAAAATATTCACTGAAAAACTTCTTCTTTTACTGAACAGAGAAGGTTTAAATTTATAACATTTATAATATAAGTTTATGCATTTTAATGTTTGACCATTCAATAATGTCTTTTAGATGATCCCGTAAGAGTCTTGGATCATCCGTGTACGATACAACATTCCGTATTAAAATTGGCTTTGGATACGTTCAGTCGCAGATCGACAGCTTCCCTGTTTTACACTAATGATACGCGTGTACTTCTAGATATCACTGTACGTCAGTTGGCCGATTTGTCGGCAGGTGATGAAGTAAGTATTTAATATTGAATCGACTCAAGTTCAAGAATTCCAATTTTAAAATTATATTTTGGTTTTAGCGACGTGGACATTACTTGAAACTTTGCTTGGGAATTCTTCGTCATACTGATTATAGTCATTGCCATCGACAAGCAGATCTGTTGAGATGCTTCACGCGGATATTTTGCGAGGAGGGCGAAGCCAGCGTCTCCGACCAGGCACTCGTTAGGACCATTTCCAATGAATTTCCCCAATATTTCAAAGCATAAACTTAACATGGTCAATTACACGCGATTGAATATGAAACATTCCCATTGCCACGGTTGAATGTGTTAGCAAAGTCGTGTTTAGCAAAATGTTGCATGTTCAATCTAACGATTGATCGGTTCAAATAGAAACCATGAAAATTGTTACTTCAATAGTCTTGGGTTTGTATGAAAATCAAGGTTTCACTTTTTACCGATCGTTCCATATTGCTCCCATTCCACGCATTCAACCCCCGAATGTTGAAATACTCTTGTATAAGTGATATAATACACCGTGTAAGATTTTTCATAAATCTATTTGCATTTATTTTGTGCCAAATGAGTAGATAAATAATAATTATTCAATGCACAAATCTCATTGCACATTTTTAGTATAGCTTTGAATCGGTCAGTTCGTACATTGGCATGATAAGTACATATGTATGCGTAATGTTTACATTCGTTTTAAAAATGAAACATTCTAGTCTAGTCGTTTTGAATTTGAATAATTTATAATCAGCGATATCGTTGATATAATGTTATGCTTACTTGATAAAGTCATATTTACCATTATCGGTTTAAACGTTTAATAACTAAAAATTCCATAAGATATTTATGCGATTTTTTTTTTTTTTTTTTTTTGAATTTTTATTTGTGCCATTTAGATTTAGTAATATTAATAATTTACTTCAAATATTTTATTTTAAATTTGCCTTGAGATTTGCAATATCAATGGTAAATATGTACATACATACATACATACTTAATTATATGTATACATACATAGATATGTTTTTGCTGTTTAGTAATTCTCAATAAATAACTTAATGAATTATTGGTTTCAGTATTTGTATATTAATTAATGTCAATTATCACATTTTAAAAAAAATGACAGAAAAATATTCAAATTTAACCATTTATGTATGCAGAATATATTTATTTTTGTGAATTGAAATATTATATTATGTAATATATTTACATACTTATATGTAGGTGTTACAAAACGATACTTCCATAACATTGTTTTCCTTTTTTAGTTTATTATATTTTGGACCAATAGATGTAAAATATTTTCTTCAGAAACACACGAAACAGATGCATATAGATTTACACAAAAATAATATTTATTTAAATTAAACTGATTCGTTGATTTGACAATCATATTAAGAATATATGTATAATATTTTAAGCAGTCATCACAGATCTATAATTGAAATTATGAAAACTTTTAAAAGGAAGTGTTGGAATAATATGTATTGACGTTTTGTACATATGCATTTTAAAAATTACATTGTTGAGATGGTGGAGAAGAAAACGCACTTCTTATGTATGTATGTGTTTTATAATATTTAGTTATTATTACAGAGGATTATTGAACATGAAATACGTATTCTCCATTAAATTTGTTAATGCTAAAGTCTAGTAATACTTGTATTACTTAGATACATACATCAATGTATGTACATACATTGTTTGCATAAGTTACGTTTTTGTCAATTTATAATGACAGTTTAAAATTTATTCAGAGTTATGATAACTGATTTGAATTCATTCAAACGTTGTGAGATTGTGGAAATGGATTGCATTTATTATAAAAAATTTCAAAATTATATTTAAATGTAAATTAATTTACATTTATCATAGTATCATTTTTTAGTATTATTCAAATAGTAAAACTACTTAGTAGATAATACGTTACCTATGATAAAATGATATTTATAATTTATATTAGTTTTGATAGAAATCGCCTCGTGTAGTGTACTTACATACAAACTTTCATTACTACTGTGTTACAAGTTCAAATGAATGTAAAAATATTTGAGATTGTTCTCTATTGTTGTTGTCGGATATTTAATCGAAAATGTGTTGTGCGTCAAGTGGAATGTGTTTTAGAATACCTTTCAAAACTATACGATTATATTATAAATTTACTATACATAAGTGTCTAACTCTGCTTTATATAGGAATTACATTCCAGTAAACATAAGCTTTGAGTTCTCTTATTTAAATATATTATGCTAAAATTTAGCATTATTTGATTATTTCAATGCTGTTTTTGTTTCGTTGAAAAAAAATTGTGTAGAGGCCTACTTACTATAAATAAAAATATATATGTCCATTGTATGTTCTATAGTTAAATGTATGTACACGTTGAAACTTTCCATAAAATTTATTCTAGACATGTTAACTCTAAATGGGCTTTATTGTAATACTTCCTAAAATACAAAAAAAGAGAATATTTACATTTGATTCTAGATATTTAAAAATTCAAAATTGTATTTCATTTTGTAATTCAAATTGTGATGACCTTTAATGTTAATGAAAACCATGTTCAAATTCTCCCCAAATTTTATTCAATATTGTTGATGGATTAAATTGTCGATATTTAAAATATAATATATGACTTAAGATTCCATAAATTTGTCATTCATTGGATGTATGTATATATATATATATATATATGAGTTGTGATTAGTGTGCTTAATTTACTATATCACAAAATCATAAATTAAGGTCAATTCGATAATGTTAAGAAGAATCATTACATCTCCGACGAATGCATTGGTTCTACATTTGCATCAATGTTTGTTTGTTTACAAAGTAAAAATGCTAAGCATTTTTAAAAATGTATTTACAAAGGAATTCATAAGTTGGTTAGTTCTTATATGTAATTTTGCTTGATCAATATAGTGCACTTATCGACTTTATTGTACTCCTCACATAAAATGTACCTTCATTTATTGATATGTTGAATAAAATATATTTTAAAATATAAAAATGTTTTTACTTTATCCTAATCTGATAAAGTATTGTGATCGTGCGAAAATTCGACTTCGAGATTTTGACTGATTTGTATCAAGTATCATCCCCTGATCACGTTTTCATGATTTCTGGAAAATGTCTATGCTGTGTGTCTGTGTACTTATGTGTGTGTGTGTGTGTGTGTGTATGTGTGTTTTCTCCGAAACTATCAAGTCTATCAAGCTGAAATTTCATATCTATTATTTTCACATAAGGTGTAAGAGCCAAAAGGAATTTGGTCAACATCAGTGAACCGGAAGTAGGGTTTTTTCTTGTAGAAAATTCTAAAATTCTTTTACCACAGAATATTTCCGAAACGGCTCCGGCGATTTTTTCAAAATTTCATATCTATAGTTTTCACGTTAGCCGTAAGAGATACTGTGCTTTTAGTCAACTTCTGACTAGCGAATGTGGCAGTTTACTCTTGAACGATTTTTTTGTTTTTATTTTTTTCGACCTTTTAAATATGTAGTATTGTCACAATATTGTAATGTTGTAATTCTGAAAGAAATTGCTATTTACGAAAAAATAAATCATTAAAATCAGTCAACCGGAAGTAGAGTTTTTTTTTTTGTCGAAAAGTTTACCACAGAATATTTCCGAAACTGCCGTGGCGATCAAGTCAAAATTTCATATCTATAGTTTTAACGTTAGCTGTAAGAGATACTGTGATTTTGATCAAAATCTGCCGACCGGAAGTGATAATTTTTCTTATTTGAATATATGCCGAAGATCGTATTTTACATACGCGCGCGCACTCAACATAGTAATTTCATGTTATTTATGTATGTATTTTGGTTGGTGTGATGGCGTGTATGCGTTTTATTTACTTATGTACTTAAAGAATTAATTTCGTTACTCTTTGTATTCCTCAAATATATGGATAAAGTCATGGGTTGGCCACATCCGAATTTTTTTTTATCACACGAAAGGAAAAGGCGTGAAAAAAATAAAAGGTAAGTTTAGTGTTTTTATTGAATGTGCAAAATGTTAACAATCATATAAATTCTTTGAAAAACTATATTAAAATAATACTTACAGATGCTTGGATATATGTATGTATGTATATGTACATGTTATAACGTAAAATTAATATAAAGTTATTTAAAAATAATGCGATGACAGAAAACCGGCGGTACGGTTGAGAAAATGTTGAGATATGTATTTTCAATTCATTGGTGTTTGATTGTCGTTGATGTGAAATGATAGATGAGATTACGATGGTAGAAAAACTTGATTAAAAATGATTTCGAAGTAGAAAAAACTCTTATAATTAAAATCCTTAAGTTATTATTATGCCGATTGTGTTGCCTATTCTCCGGTCATCATCTCCATGAATTCTGTAACAATTCCATTACAATTAAATCAATTCTTTTACTAACATATTTCCGATCATAAATGAACAATTTACCATCGAAGTCAACGGTACCGGAACCATCGGAGTCAATTTCTTCAATCATCATGTCGAGCTCATGTTCGGTGAGTTGGTCATCGAGCTCCCTAAGGATTTCTTTCAAGCATGAAGTGGGAATGTAACCATTTCCTATTGAACAAAGTTGAAATTGTAATTAAACTACATAACACATTATTATATTTTAATACTAAAATTGAATAAGTACCTTCTTTATCGTAAAGCCTGAAAGCTTCCCTCAACTCTTTCTGCATCGCTTCAGCATCTTCTTCAACGATGAACTTAGCTGCGAGAGTAACGAACTCTTCAAATTCAAGACGACCGGACTCTGAAAATTTTAGTTTTGTTCCTTTGTTAGTTAATTATACAACGATTTAAAGTTGTTAGATATTTAAAATTGATAATACATAAGTACTAACTATCTGCGTCTACTTCTTCGATGAGCTCTTCCAAGATGCGTTTGTTAAAGGGTTGACCCATCAGACGCAAGATGTCGGCAACCATATCGCAAGAGATACTTCCACTGCGGCTGGTGTCGAAGCCATTGAAAGCCTTCTGAAGGACTGAAAGAAAAAAAATACAAATAAAAATCATACATAGAGTACAATTGTAAAACGTATAGAGTAATTTCCATCTTGTTGTCGAAACGAGCGGAAAAGCGGAAAGTCTTAAGCAATGGCGTGCGTTGAAAAGAAAATAATATGTTAATAGCGCTTTTATTTTGTAACATTATTGACAATGTTTTGTAGGATTTGGATTGCGGCCAGAGGACACTTTTGATTCTGTCCACCCGTGACAATTAGCATTTTCAGATCGGTGTATATATGTAAATTTAAATTCTCGAAAAAAAGCCTCTTTTTATTATCACACAGTGCGGTATTTTATTTTCGCATACATAAAACAAAACGTTCGATTAAGCACAGCAAATACTTTCACAGAAATAACATTTAAACAACATAAATATAATTTTTATTATGCTATTATTGTTTTAAATTCTGTTGAAGTGCTTTGAGCTATGATGAATTTCAATGTTTGGTTGTTAAAATTTATCGTGCTTAACGTTCGAGTAGGCAATATGAATTTCCACAGTGAATTAATGTTAGAATCTTGTGCTTATCACGATCCTTAATACTTAAGGTTCTAGTAAAAGGAAAGATTTAAGAGCGCATTAAAAACATTTTCCAATTTTCCGACATTCGTGAAGGCAACTAATAAAGTTCGAAACAAATGGAATAGTCTATTGTGTTTAGTACACAAATAATGTGAACGCTGTTACTGAGCAAATAAAAAGTTTGATTTGTGGTCTATGAGTATTAAATTTAGCATGATGAATATATCATACGGAAAAATACTTCAGAGCGTATTAAATCTGATTTATGATATTGCCGATTATTTATTAACCACCATCATTTTTCGATACGACTTGACTATTTCGGAACCACAACAAAGAAGGGGCTTGGCGTATTTTAATCGGGACAACGACGATAAAATAACTAATCGGGACAACACCCACAATTGCAAAATAAATAAATAAAACGACAGAGACGACACGTCGCCACCCATCTGTTGTTCCGAGCGAACAAAATTTATTTTTATTGCGTGATAATTATAATTATCGAAATACCAAAACACTCCGATCGGCGTTTTCCATTCGTCGGACGGAAGACTATACAATATTTTTATTGGATATATTTTTCCGATGAGTCTCGATACACCAGACGTCATTTATAACGTCGTTAACGTAGACAATCAAGGTCTTGCCATGTTGAAAATTTTTATTTCAAGCCCAGTGACGTAAGAGAAACAATTCTCAATGACTGACAGCAAAGACAACATTGACCATATGCCGGCGTGACAGTAACTGTATATTTTCAAATACGCGAAATTTACCAGTCATCGACGGCCAAATTGAAGATTTTATTCGTATAAATTGCGTATTTTCCCAGAGTGCGCGTCATAAACAACGCTTTTCTTCAACTTTCGGCTTTTTTGCCAGGCAGCCTGTGTATGTATTTTACGATTGAACGCCGAGATTGTTTATTTTAGTATGGATTAAAAAAAAATGTTATAAATTCAGCGGATGAACGTTAAAAATTGTTATTTGATCGCCAAGAAAGATTAAACAGGAAAGTAAAATCAGAACCAGGTGTAACTTGCGCAAACGAAAATCTCAATAATACAACAGTTAAAAATAGACACATAATTTATTCAAATCGAAATAAGGCTAAAAAATCCATTTATTAAGTATTTATCAATATTTACCCCCAAACAAAACGTTAACGTAAAGAAGTGAGAAAAGCTGCGCGTTCCCCATTTGGCGAGCTTCCAAATCGCCATTTACCTGTTGCGAATTATTTATGCGAAAGTTCAAAATGAATGGGTCGTTTTGTGATGTGTCACACTGGTGACATTAGAATAGTGTCCGCTTGCCAACACTGGAGGTGTGTTTACACACGAAACTACAACAAAAGTGACTTAAGAGCGTTCAAATTGAGTATGCTTCCCATTTGGGATAACGATAGTTTAATAGTTAAATTGTCATTGTTTTTAAATCGAAGCGCGCCACTCGAAAAATTCGATTTTGTACTAAAACGTAAACGACCAATCACAACGCAACTATGTATGTACATAACTAATGGCACACACAGAAACGAATGAAAATTAATTATTTTTATTTTATTGATTTAAATATTTTAATAAATAAGTATTATGAATAAATTTAGTCCGTAATAAAACGATTAAATAATGTATCATTGATTTATCATTCGAAAATATGTATGTGTGGATTTTATTTCGTTATTTTTAAACGCGTACAGTCGCTTTCGGAACCGTTCGAGCTTTCGACGAATTTCCACTGAAAAACGTTAACGAAGTAATATTTTTGGATTTTCCGGCGTTATTTTCAAGTCAAAGGGTAAACTCGTAAACGAGAGTATATCTAAAAAGAGACGACGAAGTTATTTTTGCGTTCGGTTAGGAGCGATGCACTCGAGATGCGACCGAATCCAAAAGTGAACGAGCCAAAGTTACTAAGAAAGTGAAACCAGTTGAATAATATCATTCAATACTTACAAAAACGTTAATATTATATTAACTAAAGATTGCCGAAATTGAAAAGAGCACAGTTTAAACTTAAAGCTACATTAGACACACGCAACTGTAGTATGTGATCAATGTCACTTTCTTTCAAACATCAGCAAAACCAAATCATAAATATTAGCCTACAATTAATTTAGCATAAATTTAGCGGCGCTTGGCAGAAGATGGACGATTTCAAACTATAATAATAATACACACGAGGAAAACAATGAAAATTTTTTAGCGCGTAAACATTATTTTTTTCGCATACGATAATACGATCTATTTTCAAAACAATTTTTATAATTTTAAAAACACAAAAAAAACGTACAGAAAACTCTGGCACTCCTCACCGAAGTAAACAATGCCTTTACAATTGTTTACGAGTTTTCTGCTATTATGCATTGAGAGAGCTTTACACGAAAATGTTGGCTTGGAACAAACTTCTAGTGCATTAAATAGAAGGCGTTGATTTATTTGGCGTTTCCGCGACTGACTCGAATGCAAAAATACATTTATCTTCGTTTCAAAATCGTCTATAACGCTTCCAGACGTACTGGAAATTTAGAAGACGTCTTTAAACCACCTCGCCGATCGATTTATTATGTATAAAGGGAACTTGTCGAGTGATTCGAAAATATAGTGACTTACGAAGCACAACGTGGGCGAAGAAGAAAATTAGAGGAAATGCTACTACTACGTCCTCCTTTCTAAATATAGAATAATTTTGATCAGGAGACAAAATCCTGATAAAATCTACGCTGAGAAAAGGGGTGAATCATTAGACGCGTAACCCACACGTTCAGTTGCGTAAACGTAGTATCGAAACCGGATAACAAACGATTGTTTATTTTAACTGGAGTGAAAATAGACCAAATCTACTAATTTTACTCATGACTACACGGTCGACATAGTGCACGCTTAGAAAATCCTCATAAAACTAAACGAAATCTAATCAAATTAATGAAAGATCGTAATACGTACGATTCTGACTATTCGTGAAACGTTCACAATTTAAACTACGATAAATTAATTGGAACGTTTGAAGTGAAAGCGCGTAATTGTATCAAAATTACACGCCAATTGATCGTTTGCATCAGAATAAACGTGGTTGTACGAAAGCTTCATTAAGAATGATTTACAGTTTGTCCAATTGAACCTATTTGGTCCCGGCTGTGTAGAGATCGACAATATTTCAACAATTTGTATTTGACGGCGGCCAAAGTTTGTTTTTAGAACAAAGGCAGGCACGTAGACGCGTCGGGCATTGTTGCAGTTAACTAGGACGCGTACTGTTCGTTTTCGCACAGTACGTTTCAGTTCTATTTCTGTGACTTTGTTTATAGTTTGACTTGTTTATTATCGTATCTTATCCCAAATCAGGACCACCCAATGAATAGAAGGGTCATATAAGTCGTAAAACATAACAATCGATAAAAATAATACAACCGACTACAGTACTTCAATGAAACACATAGGAGGTTTAAATGAGTCTTATTTTTAAATTTTCTTTTAAATTTGGCGAACGATTGCGGATGTGAGTTTTATTTCAGAAAAACCGAAATTTGACCTAACTGGAGTACGAACGTTATAACTGGAGCGAAGTTTCAAAGCTATAAAATATTTTGCGATCATTTTACAATCTAATAAGAAATATACATACATACATATAACTAAATGTGTACAACTTTTAGCTTCCCAACTACGACTGATTAGACAACACACACAATGTGTGTGCTATAGTAATACACGATCGTTAATAAAATCGCATAAAAACATCGAAGTGGCAGGTCCAGCGTGGGCGATCCATTGTAATCGTAAAAAAATGGCACATGTCGACCACAATTTGGCTCCCGGGAAGATTTTCCGCGTACGGTGGTTTAATTTTTCAACGGAAAAATCGCGCGATAATGTTTCCACGCATTGAACTAGTTTCGCCTTTTTCGCTCTTCTCAATATTGTGATTATTCAGGTTTTGTCATCGCTTTGACAAATGTCTACGACGATTCGCACGTTTGGGAAATATTAAACGCTCTCATCACTCACGCACTAATTGGCATTATTGCAATTGCACTACCTTGCACTTACATACATTGAGGAGTAAAGTTTATCTTATGTAAACAAAATTTTAATTCAAAATCATATTTATAATGATTTTTTTTATTCATTTTGTATGAATATGATATGATATTGCGATTCATTTGGGAGTTGATATTGGAATTGAAAAAAACTTTAAAAATAAATGCCTATATGTATGTACATATGTCGATGATGATATAGCGAATGTTTATATACAATTATGGGTTATTGAACTCTTGAGACGGTCATAATTATCCCGTTGGATTTATATGCACCGTCCGTCGGTTTTTCTTGGCATTAGTCGAGTCTTTCAAGTTGATGATTTCTATTTCATCAGCCAAATTTCGAACGAGGGAAATACATCAACATAAAATGTTTATTGACAGCAATTCACAGTGAAATGCGTTGACAACTTGACTAATATCTTTTTTGAACGTTTCCAGAGAGAATATTTAAATTTAAAAAAAAGGATGATAGTTTCAGAAATTTCCTGTTGTAATAAATAATTTATATGCTTAGAAATGCATCAAAGTTTGAAAGGATTAGAATTAATGTACATACAGCGATCACGATTAAACAAGATATCTAAATATTAGATTCTGTTGCGTTAGTTTAACTTGGACTTGGACAGAAAAATTCAGACAGGTATAACCTAAATTATGAATTTATTGGTTTACTTACATAGATAAAACTAACGTTTATCATTATTATGGTGAATTTTCATTGAAGCATTCAAATGCAAGGTCAATTAAGTCAACGTTTGTGAATGAAAAAAAAAATATATATATATATCGAAGGAACGATCACCCATTAGATAAATTTGAAAGTTTTAAATATTTACCTGCAATTTGTTCTGGGGGAAGGTCATCCTGCAATAAAAAAAAAATCAACTGCTTTAATTACTTCTATAAATTGAATTTACTTTAATATATTACAAAAAAGGCAATTGAAACAACGAAAAATCACAGATCCGTCACGTTCACTATTTTGACGAAAAATTAACAACTAGCGGTAATTAACAAAAAAATTCACTTAATTCTAACTATGTAATGTAAAATACTTTTAAATGAACGGTTTCCGTTCAAATAAATGAAAAGGGGATTTTTTCGCGGCACTGTAAATCACTGGGAAAGGCGGTAAGGCAACGCACCATGGCGACTGTAGTTTGTGGGGCGGCTGGGGTGACACTGGGGCTGCTGGGGCACGTGTGATGGCCGCCGGCTAAACCGCCACTTATATACCGATTGGGTTTGGGAATCGACAGCAAAATGGGTGTATTTTTAGTACAGTGGCGTGCAGTGCAGCCGTCGGTAGGGACCACTACAGGAATGCACCGGGATTGCAACGGCGAACGCGTTATATGTAGGTCCGCCTTTAATTTACTGTTATAATAATATTTCTCGAGGTGATAAAATTTTCCACGGGCCTAATAAAATGTCCAAATAAACCCACATAGCCCTATTTATTTGGACGTAGCTGTAATATCGTATTAGCTTAACTGTGTCCATTTTGGATTGGAAATGGTCAAATAATTAAAATATTTCAGCAGGCAATAGAATCATGGAAATAAAACAGCATATGATCTGGTGTTATATGTAAAGAGAAAGATAATATCACAACCACTAGATAGTAGGAAGTACCTCTGCAAAATTTGGGACGATTGCAAACTGTTCCAGAATGGCTGTATGTAAGGTTTTGGGTTATAATCAACCCAATACTTTTTCGATCTCCAATCTGTACATGGTGTGTTGTACACGAACTCAGTGATATAAATTTCGGATCTAATATATGTACATATGTATGTACGTAAATTTTGGAAATTCGAGGTCGTGTTTTGGCATCTAAAAACATGATTTCATTATTTACCTCTTGGCCATACGCTTTTCCAAAAAGTTTCACGTCTTTATATGTGTAAGTATGTATGTATGTATTTAAAGACTCGTAAATATCAGCTAGCAGCAAGATCAATGAATTTATTTAGCTGATTTTAGCGTGACGTGTGTGAATAGAGATTACTAAGAAACCGTTTGGTTTTTCCTGTATTTCCTCTTTGAATTATATGTAGCGAAACTCCATATCACATCTACATACATATGTAAGATGTGCAATGATTTTTAATGAGCTAAAAGTTTAAAAACATCACTGTATCTAAAGCTCCGCCATAAAAACGACTATATAATTATTTATTACCGTTAACAAATCGAAAATATTACGAGTGTAACTCTATAAAACGAAATCGTTAAAATCACATATGATCATGTTTTCTTAAAATAAATGACATATTGAGACTTTTTAAAAACATATGTTAGAACTATCTACATACATACATATATGTATATCTATAAAATCGATACATTTTGGTTTGTGCAAATATCACGTCAAAGCAGAAAAATATAGCGGTCTTTGATCTTCAATTTAAAGACGCAATACGTATTCAAATAAAACCCGTACACGACTTTTATGTAAAACGGAAAACTGACAGGAAGTTGCATTGACATGTACAAAAGCAATAGTAATAAAATTTAAATATAAATATTTGTTTCATAATAATACATTTTTAGATGGTTTCGGAATGGTTGAACTACATATATATTGAAATATGTATGACACTGAAATTTTACATACATTATGATTTCAGTATGTGGTTCATTGAGTATCCCTGAAAGAATCCAAATTAAAGGTACTTCTTTCATCCATGATCGTCCTATTTAGAATAATGTGGCTTGGTGCCCACTTCAATGACGATGTTCGTCATTAAGGAAAATCTTATGATGCGCGTATAAGCACAAATCTTACGGCTGAAAAGGGATGATAAAAACACACATTATCACACTACAACACCTAAGATCAAACTCTATGTCGATAAATGTATCCAAACATATCCAAATATTGCAAGAGTTTCCAGGCGAGATTTTCACAACAGTTCTTCCCCAACACAACCCTGCAAGATTTGTTTTCATATGAACGTTCTACAAGAACGATTGTATTTACACAAGACGAAAATATTTACATTCGACGTAAACAATCGGACCGTGACTATACTTGAACCGTGGAATACTCCATGGATTATAAACAATTCGGCGTGGACGACCTGGACGTGGGTGCGGGAAAATTGACGCTTCGTCATATACACATTGCCTATGTTTAAAAAATAATATTTATTTTTTACTTGAGAAGAATCGGCTGTATTTTCTATATTCGAACGCGGCGAAGACGAACGAACTGTTTGGGTTTCATTTTTTATTTTTGAAGGCCTAAAATTGACTTTTTATTGAGAATTTTCTTGATGTTGTTTATGAAGAACGTCGTCGAAATTAGAAAGGAAAGCCTATATTTATCTATAGTCAGAAGAGAGCATGCCTATTATTCAGCTCTTTCGTATGCGACAACGTCTACATCACACATCACAGCTGCATTCATTCGAACATTGGTTTATATGTTACGCAGACGCTAGCGTCGCGACGCCTATCTTGCCCGGCGGATTACTGCTGTTTCCCGTGGCTTTTTTTATCAGTAGGTGATGGCTCGCAGACAAGCCGCTTTTATTGTATTGTTATTGCCGCGTCTATTTCGAACGGTAATAGCGTAGTTGTAATAATATAATTCTTCATCGGATTTGTGTAGACTGGTTTAGCACCCTCGGATAACCCATGCCCACGAACAAATCGCTTATTTCAGGTGACGCAGTTAAAATAGACCGTACTAGTAAGTGTATTTTAAGTCAGTTATCTCATAGCTGGTGAAAGTCGAAGAATAGGTTAGGGTTAGGATAATGAAATTGCAAAAAAAATAATCTCGTTGGTAATTCGAAAATTTTCCTCACATTAAGTCGCAACTTTCATCAACGTCAACTTGGACACCGCTTGAAATGTGGTATTAGGAAACGAAAATACGAATACTCTTCCGAGAATCAAGACTTAAAAGATAACCCAAAAACAAATATTTCCGAGAATACGTTCAATATTTTTCTTAAATGCAATATAAGAAGTCACCGCAACATCAATGAAAGCTTTGAAGATAAACTCCTAAAGCTATATTGAAAGACAAAGGAAACATATTCATGTTGATAGTATTGGTTTCATATTTGACTAATTACTAATATAATTTCATAAACTAATTACTCGTAAGAAAATTGCTCGAACAAAGAATTATAATTGCATTTTAATTGCACTCGTTGGAGAGTGGAAATTTTCCCATCATGTATAATATGAACAGATGAACACGCTGCGGCCAAGCTTTCTCAGGCGTTGATTTATGAAGACGAGCTGAGGGTTTTCCTCGTTTCGCTGATTTATTTTCGCCAGCGAATTAAGCCATTTATTTATGTCGTCTTTTGTCGTGATTGCAAAAATCGCAAAATGAAATGCGCGATGTTGATGACCCGAAACCGCGAAGAATACAATGTCAAAATAGTGAGAATTGTTGCCAAAAATCGAAACCGTTCCAATTAGATCGAAAAGAACTGGGGAAAAAAATTGTTGGCGCTTATTTATTCCGGAGATTAAAATCGGAAAATGCTCAACTCCCACAGAAGACAACAGAGTATAGTGGTATTCCACTGTTATTTTTTTTATTGCTATTATTTTACACGGGCCAACATTATATGTTGGTTTAAAAGTTGTCGATAAACAAAAAATAGAACACGCTTTTGTGCGTTGTAGCGAATGAAATCTAGTGATTTCAATTGCTTCGAGCAAACTTAAAAGAAAAATCTTAAAATATATTAAAAACAAAAATTTTACCTTCAAGATTTGACGACTTCAGTGCACGTAGTTTGAGCATGCACGTAGCAGTGCATGTAAAGAGTTTATATAGAATTAGGCAGAAGATAAAGATGATGTAGCTGGTGGGTCTTCGGCTGTCATTTCAACATCACTCACAATCATATCTACAACCTTATTAACGTTTAAGAAAGATACAGCAGCCGGCTTAGTGGTAGTACCCTTCGATTTTAGTTTGGAATATTCTGTTTTAGATTCCCTTTTAAATTGCCGAAAAGATTCCGAGGTTTTCAGAGTCTCAGTTTGAAGTTTAGCATTCAAAATCTCTCGGTAACAAGATAAAGAATCTTTCAAGCTGCGCTCTACCTTTGCGGAGCGATCGATAAGTGTGTCATGGGTATGCATTATTTCAATAGCTGCATCAATATGTCCAAACATATCATTGAGCACTTGAACAGTAAAGTTTCCTTTTTTCGGATTATCATCCTCTTGGTCGTCTTGATGGTTTTCTTCTTCAAAAGCTGCCTTGTCCATCTCCTCAAGGTCTTCGTTTGATAGCGGTAAACGATGAAATTCTAATAATTCGTGAACGTCAACATCTTCCACTTCATCAAAACCTAAGCTTTCAGCTAATTGGACAATTTCTTTACGGACTGGAGTGTCATCAAAGCCTTCAGAATGATAAACGACAGCAGGATAGATAGTTTTCCAACATCCATTCATGAGACTAGTAGACACTTCTTCCCAAGCGGTACCTATCAAAAGTATAGCGTCCAAAATATTGAAGTCACGCCAAAAATCATGCACCATCGGTTTTCCTTCACCGACAGTCTCTTGAATTAGTTTACGAAATATCTTTCTTAAATAATAAGCCTTTAATCCAGTGATGACACCTTGATTCATGGGTTGCAGGAGTGATGTAGTTCTAGGCGGTAAGAACACGACTTTAATATGAGGACACAATTGTTCAAAATCGAGATCATACGCACTGGCATTTTCCAAAAGAAGTAATATTTTAAACCTTAGATTGTTGGTTTTACAATATTGTTTCATTTCGGGTACAAAATTATCAACAAACCACTCGCGAAACAATTGTCTAGTTAGCCAACCCTTGCGATGAGACTTCCAAATTACAGGAAGATGTGATTTTACGACATTTTTTAATGCACGCGGATTTTCCGTCTTATAAATGAGGAGTGGTTTTAACTTATGATCACCGATCGCATTTCCACCGATGAGCAGCGTTATGCGATCTATGGAAACCTTGAAACCAGAACTACTATCATCAGGGATGCAAGTTCTAGAAGGCATTCGCTTCCAATAGAGACCAGTCTCTTCAACGTTGAACACTTGCCTCGGATCATATCCACCACCTACAATGATCTTCATCAGCTTTTCCGGGAATGTCTCCACAGCATCCGAATCAGAGCTAATGCTCTCACCTAACGCTTTTACATTTTTTAAGCTGTAACGCTTTTGAAAGCGATGAAACCAACCACGGGCGGCTTTGAAAGGCTTCTCTTTCGCCGCTTCTGCCACACCCAATTTCGCTTTCAAATCTTCGTACAGGGAGATGGCCTTTTCTTGTATGAGCGCTAAATTGATCGGAGTCTTCTTATTGTGAAGATCCTCCAGCCATATAATGAGTAATCTTTCCATCTTTTCCATGGTGTCGCTTCGCTGTCGAGTAATTTTAACCATCGAATTCTTAGACATGTGTCGAGCTTTCGTTTCGATTTCTTCGGCGCTTTTGATTATACTGCGAACTGTAGTCGGTGGAAGATTCATACGGCGTGAAATGTCTACCGGGCGGTCACCATTTTTACTGTGCTCTAACACGTTCAATTTCACATTGAGAGCAATGCTACTTCGCTTCCTTTTTCGCTTGGTTACTCCACTGGAACTTGCGGCAGGTTTATCGGGCATTTTTAATTGAATTCCAAAAGAATAAGCTTATTCTACCACTCACACTTTAAATCATATAAAATAAAAGAAACAAATACTTCTCTTTGGTATGACTAGAAATCAGAGTAACCGTATGATGTTACTTTTGCCATTAACTGAACTAGCGAAATAAATGATAATTTTAAGACGAGTAGGTGAAAAACATTAATCTGACTAACAACTTAAGACATTAATACGCACAATAGATGAGGATTATTCCACTTAAGACCTCAAAGACGTCGAGGACGTAAGAGCAAAACTACGAATAGCGGGGAGACGAATAACGGGACCGCATCTGACAGTTGAGCTTTGCGCTAACGCCAGAATTCGCGGCCATGTCTTGGCGCGTTTTTTCTCTTTCCGGCATTTTGTAGCGTCGTCTCGGTTTGTTTTTGTATGCGATTTTGTAGGCGAGCAATGGCGATGGTTTAATTCTTGTCTGGCTGCGCGCGCGCTCTAGGCCCGTTATAAATTTGGGCGTCAGCGGCCAGCCTGGCCGTATTTATAGTCCATTTATAAATTATTTCAACAACATTAGAATGTCGTAACCGAAGCGCTTTATAACTGATTCAATATAAACATGAGCATTGCTTTTGAACTCTTTTCGGTCGACGATGAACGAATTGCATGCTAATGATGCTTGTTCACTGACAGACAAAACCGGAAACTTGCAATCGGGGATAAAATGTATGGAAAAATCATTTAAGTCGGGGATGACAAATGGGATTTTTCACTGGCGTGCTGAAATTAATTGAAATTGGATGCCAATCATTTGCGTACGTCGGTAATGTTGCGTCTTTTAAACTTTTAATCAATTGTCAGTTAGTGGACAAGCGCTATTAAAGTTTAAATTGTATGTGAAAACAAAAATGAGAAGGGTTTGGTTTCGCGAGTGTGTCGGCTGGGCTGACGCCAATTGCCTGTTTTTACTTTATCCTAATCGGATAAAGTATTGTTTTTGTATAGAATTTGACAGATGGATGGAAACCTAGCCGCCACCACAAAGCTTCCATCCAAAGTACGGCGTTGGCGTCGGCAAGGGCGACGTACTCGCGAAACCAAGCCTTTAAAGGTGAATATTCTAAAGGCTTGGTTTCGCAATTGCGCCAGCCTGGCTGGTGCAGACGTTGGCATGGCTGTTACAAGAGCCGTGGTTTTTTTTTGTATAGAATTTGACAGATGGATGAAAAGTTGGTTACCGTCGCAAAGTTTCCATCCATCTGTCAAATTGTATACAAAAAAACTACGGCGTTGACGTCGGCAAGGTCGACGCACTCGCGAAACCAAGCCTTTAGAGGTGAGTATTGTAAAGGCTTGGTCTCGCGACTGCGTCAGCCTGGCTGGTGCGGGCGTAGGCATGTTGTCACAGGCGCCGTGGTTTTTTTGTGTAGAATTTGACAGGTCCAACCACACCGAACATGCTGTCAACGCCAGCCACCAATGCGGAGATAAAGGGATCTGTCAAATTCTATATAAAAATACACGGCCGTAGGTTTTGATGTGAAACATCTTACACCTCAGCCCGCGTGTTCAGTATCCCCCCCCCCACCCCTCCCCCCCTTATAATATATTATGTAATTATATAATATAATAAAATTTTGATATTATAATATATTATTTGATAATATAATATAATATATTATATATAAAAGCAAACAACAGGCACTGGCTTGTAGTCTATTTATAAATATCGCTCCGCGCGTGTCGAACCGTCCGCCAATCAACGAGCCCCAACATGACGTCATATCCGTTGCATTAGACCACCCATACTTTGTCGACAGGCCGCGGTGTAAGAAGTTTCACATCAAAAGCCACGGCGTCTGACAGTTGCATCAGCCAGGCTGGCGCATTCGCGAAGTCATGCCTTTTTTACAATCTTCGCAGTGATTGATTGTTTTCATTTTCATAGACTTTTTATTTTCGTAATTAAATAAAATGATATATCATCAGAATGATTTTTAAATTGAATCATTGACAAATGTAAATGTAATTCATACAATGCGTTTTTTAATTTTTTAGTTTATTAATCGTTGGAAAATCGTTGCGGAGTGCGTTTTTACAAAACGGTATCAGCTGTCAAACAACAAATGTCAAAATAGCGTCGTTCGCGTCCTAACCTCAAATACTGTTTATTCTGACTACATTGCAATATCATGTGATATTATGTGAATTGTGCCATAAGTACATCATTATGGAAAAATATAATATATTAGCATTCATCGGAGAAGGTTCCTTTGGGAGAGTGTTTAAAGTGAAGAATAAAGAAAACAGTGGAATTTTCGCATTGAAGGTTATAAGAAAGGTAAACATATATACAATATTTTAATATAAATAAGTCTACAGCACATTGATTGGATATTATGATAAATTTTTAATTTAATTTTGTATTATCTGCAGAAGGGTAGATCGTTAAAGGATTTGCGCAATCTGAGACAAGAATGCGACATTCAACAACATTTGAGACATCCCAATATAATTCGTATGATCGAAAGCTTCGACACTGATTCCGAGCTGGTCGTAGTGACTGAGTTTGCTGAGAAAGAATTGCACGGTGTACTCGGCAAAGAGGGATGCCTTCAAGAAACCAAAGCTCAAGTGTTGACATGGGATTTAGTTTCTGCACTATATTACCTACATTCACACAGAGTCTTACATAGGTATTTTAATAAAGCCATTTTCACACATACTGATAATTTATGTACTAATGAATGTTTAATTTGTTTACTGTAGAGATTTGAAACCTCAGAATGTATTGATCGATGCTAATGGACGTGCTAAGCTTTGCGATTTTGGCTTGGCACGTAACATGACTACGGGAACTCACGTTCTTACTTCCATTAAGGGTACTCCTCTTTATATGGCACCTGAGCTGATTGATGAAAAACCTTATGATCATCAGGTTATTTGAGATTGTATTGCGAGCATATAAATTAATATTGAATTGAAAAAATAGTTCATGTGATGTAATTTTCAGGCTGATTTGTGGTCTTTGGGATGTATCGTATACGAGATGATGGCCGGAGAGCCACCGTTTTACACATCGTCAATTGTGCAATTAGTGAGACTCATTAGGCACCGTCCAGTCAAATGGCCGAGTTACATTTCACCGCAAGCTGTATCTTTCTTACAGGTTACCCATTGTTAACATTGTGTATAGTTTTCAGTGACTGAAAACTTAAGGTTGTATTTATTATTTAGGGATTACTACATAAAGACCCATCGCTACGTCTCAGTTGGCCAGAAATATTGATTCAACCATTTGTGGCTGGACACGTTTTAATACTAGCCGAGAAGTCTCCAATGGATTCACCGTTTACCTTACCCCTTTCGCAAAGTCAAATGGTGGCGAAACAACTTCAAAAAGAGAGATTGAATAGTATTCAAAAGTATAGTATTTTATATTAAAAACATTGATATTGACAATATTAAAATTATTTTGTCATAAATATAGTCAACTTTTAGGTTTATGCCGCAAGCTGTTAAAATTCTGGAAAGAAGAGAAAAAATGATTGGGGCTGCCATGCATACACCGGCCCCGGGTGAAGGTGCACCAGTTTCTGATGATGATAGCATAAGAGCAGTAAGCGCTACCAGCATGAGAGATAGCTTCCGCACTGATGACGAAGAACTTCAACCTATCAGTGAAGTTCACGCCGATCTTTTGGCTCACGAGTACAAAGTTCTCAATCAAGATAATTTGATTATAAGCAATTTAGATACTAACATGGCTGAACTAGCACTACAGCCACGTTTACCAGTAGTGAATGAAGAGGGCAAGACTGTCGTAGATAAACAAAAAGCTAGTAATGTACAAGGCGAAGATGTTCATAATGATAAAAATACGTCTAGTCAACTGAACAGAAGGAAATTGAGTCAAAATTTAGATAACTTTTCCATTCGACTTAAATCTAGTTCAAAAACAAACAAAAAGGAGAATGGTGATAGCAATCAATCTGAAACTCCATCGAAATCAGCGAAACCTAATAAATTTCCTAAAGAAACTGCATTGAGTAAAAGTGTACCACCGTCGTACAAGCAAAAGTTATTACAATTTTCAAAGGAGAAATTTGGCTTTGGAAGCGGAAATCGATTGACAAGAAGCTTAAAAAAGTCGTTGAATCTCAGTAAGACTGGCGACAAAGGAAAATCCAACAAAGAGAGAAGAATGAGTGAACCAGTTCCACTCAATACCTTGCATATTAGTACTGCTGAAAAACTGGAAGAAAATGAGGAAAAGTGTGATGGGAATATTCCTGAAGTATCCGATAATATCAAGTTGGACGATACCAATAGCTGTGACGGACAAAACTTTTTTGGTATTGTTTTATTAATTTTCTCCTTAAGTCACATTACATTTTATTGAAGTACTATTCAAACTACTATTATTTTTAGACGACGATTGTAATCCCATTGAAAAAGACGAATGGCTCGCCTTTATGAGATCAAATATGAACGAAGTAATGGAAGGTGACGTTGAATCGCTCATGCAACAAAACATCGTAAGCGTCTTCAGTTGATTTGTGAATCAATGAATACTCACAGCTTACACTATTTTCCTATATTTATTTTGATTTTATTCTTAGGTTAGTATGATCGTAAGCGTAGCGAGACATTCTGGAGCAGGTGCTGAAGTGCGAGGATCTTTAGCCGCTTTACTCTCATTACCGATGGTCGCACCGCATGTATCTCGTCATACTATAAATTCAATATTAAAAGTGAGCCCCTCTTAATATCATCATCATCATCATCATTTTCAGCTGTTCACCATCCACTGCTGAATGAAGGCCTCTACAATCCTTTTCCATTCCTGTTTGTCTTCAGCAATCTGCATCCACCAGCCCATTGCCACTTCAACTTTTTCACATGTTTCGCTATATCTGCCACTTTGGTCATACTTCTCACCCATGTATTCTTCTTACGATCTTCTTGTTATACCAAGCATACATCTTTCCATGCTTTTCTGTGTGCACTGGATCTTAAGTAACATTCTTGAATTCAGCATCCACGTTTCACATCCATAAGTCATAACTGGCAGTATACACTGGTCTTTCGTCTTCTTTTTTAAGCATAGTGGGATGTTGGATTTAAAAACTATGTTCATTCTTCCAAAAGCGCTCCATCCTAGTTTCATTCTTCGTTTTATTTCTTTTTTTTTACATCCAGTCCTCTTAATACATATAATAGATTTATATTAATTGTACAGAGCAAAATCGTAACTTAGTATACTTTCAGGTTTATCAAGATGTGAAATTGGTGCCGAATTTAGTATACGCAGCTAGATTGTTGGTTAGGCAAAGTGCATCGGAATCCGGCAATGATAAATTATCTAAGTAAATTTATTTTTTTATTTAAATCAAATACGATTCTATTACAAAAATACATATTATTTATTTTTTTAGTTCTGTGCGAGGATTATCAAACGAAGAAATGGTAGCACTATGCCGATTGATTGAATTGACGACACAGTTGTGTTTACGAGGAGTGGTATTCGTTCAGCAACTGTGTGACGCAGTCGCTATCTTAAATACAGCACCATTGATGGCTCAGTTTCTTTCAATACGTAATACTAAATGCTATAAATTGTATAAATAATTTAGTATTACAATTTAATGTATGCAATATGTTTTTAGAAGACTTGTCTGTCCGTATTGTCTTGAACACCGTCACCTTGTTGACGGTTATATTGCAAGATCTGCCCGAGAATGCCGAGCTGGTCGAGTCGGTGCTGTTCGAAGACGACGTCGTCGACATTTGCAAACTGCTCACCAATCCGAGTGACACGTTGAAGATTAGAACTTGCATCCTGATCAGTTTGCTTGGACAGTATTGTTGCAGTGCTTTATGCAAATCTCTGAGCTGCGCGTGGGGAAAGAAACAGAGGGAATCTTTGGAGGCTCTTCAGACTCATTCGAATCAGATATTGAGCAGAGCCGCAAAGGGTGCCGTTGGAGATCTCTCCAAACTGCCGTTTTATCGTCAGACCGAAGGGAAGACTTGACTATGCAACGTATTCGAAGTCGATTGATTCCACGTACAAAGCTCTTACAATATACAGGGTCTAACTCGATTCAATCAAAACTTTATATGATAAATTTTTGAACTACATACATACATACATACATTTTTTATTATTAATATTTAGAATTTAAGTGGAGCGTTTGCTACGAACGCCAGCCAACAACCACAGTATATACACATAAGGCTTAAAACCACCCTTTCTGAAGGTTTATAAAGCCCGATTGTTATTAGGTGCCTATATCTACTTTAAGCAAGGTTATCCTATTTGCTACCTCTAAAAATAACCTAAATTTTGTCCACTCCTTAATTTTACACTTACACTAATACGGCTGTGGCATTCATGACATACATACATATATACAACGATTTATTGTAATTTAATTCTAAATAAATAATTATATTCTTATGTTAAATGTTCATTTCACTCAAAATTCAAAAACTTTTAACGATTTTTTTTAAGTTATCGCAACCTGTAAGCCTAACAAAGTGATACATACACCTGTTTACATTGGTTTATCATTTTGCAATATTTTCCTGCATACGTCTGCTCTTCACTGGGGTAAGTTACGCCCCCCCTGAGAATCAGGTGTCGGTCATCGTTCAGATTCTCTTGACCCGCTAACCTGACGATGGTGTGACGAAATGGTCGCGAGCGTGTCCGAAATCATTATTACGAGGTTTCTGCGTGCGAATATGGCATATGAGAGTGCGAGCATTTCGGCAATTGCCGATTTGGCAATCTAATTTGCAAGGCGACCATTGCACAAGCGGGTCCGTCCAACAAGCCAAATGTGCGTTTAATTGTAATGGAGTGTGGGCCAGAGCTGAACTGGATCCTAACGAGCTAATTTTGTTTATGCGATTTCAAGTAATAACCATTAACTGTCGCACAATGGCAAATCCCATACACGTGGATTTATTCTAAGCCATCTTTTATATCTCGCGCTATAAGTGCTATTTTCTTTCACAGTATGTAAAATGAAAATATGTAGAAGAATGAGTGTTTTAACAGCAGGGTGTAAACATTCGCTTGTGAAGTGTTCGGTGATTTCTATTACTGATTGATTTTCCGCAATGTGCGAATTTTCCGGATAGCGCAATCGGCGCCCGTGGCAATCGCCTAGTTTTCGACGGCCCTGACGACGAGCGATATCTTTGAACTTGCGACACGAACAGTTTGGAAATCATCGCTTTTTACCTGCCGTTTCTTTATCATATATGTATGTATAGGTATATGTACACTCGTGTACGCCGAACTGGACGTTTTCGATGAAGTAATTTGCCATAATGCGTCCTTGGTGTAATGTTTTAATATTCTGCAAGGAAGCTAGCTGCACGCTTATCGAACGCGGATTCTCAAACTTCGCGCTGTGAAATAAAATTTAATTTTTTAATATTACAATTAAATACATAATGAGAAAATGCACATTTTCTTCATATGCGTGCTAAGCGAGCGGATAATTTATGTACCTGTACATTGGGTGCAATTTTTTTTGTATGAAAAAAGTTCCGCATGATTAATATATTTGAATTATTCTATCTTTTGGCCTTAAGATAGTTTAGGGAAAATTGACCTTAAAGTTTGTGATTTTTTTCAAAAATGTGCCTTTTTAATCCGGATAAAACTTTTTTTTATAATTTATTTATTTATACAAAATTTTACTACAGTAACCTTACAGTTTCCCAAATCGTTACTGTTAATAATAACTAGCAAGACCATAGGAGAATAAAAAATACGTTCTATGTAAATAAAGTTAAAAGTTTCTAAAATTGCCACCCTAATGTATGTATGTATGTACATGTATGTTATATATAATACACTAGCTGACCCGGCATGCGTTGCAATGCCCGATTCCGTTCCCGTTCCCGTTCCTAGTACATTTTCTGACGCGTGAGCAGGCCCGCTCCCGATCCCGTTCCCGTTCCCGATCCCGTTCCCGTTCCTAGTACGTTATCTGACGCGTGAGCAGGCCCGTTCCCGTTTTTTTTCGATTTTTTTTCACAGGACCATCCCCGGCATGATCACAATAAGTCCTGAAAGTTTCATCGCGATCGGTTGAGTGGTTTAGGAGCCTATAAGAGACAAACAGACAGACAGACAAACAGACATTCATTTTTATATATATATAGAAGATATGTACATATCAAGTTTCAAATGATTGATAATTGCTTAGATTCAGAACCTAAAAACGTAGCTTTACATATCTAAGTATAACTATCCTAAGGTATGCGCACAGGGCTTAGGAACCATTTACTGTAAATTTTTCGTCTTTTAAAGATTAGCTTAATTTTGTTCACGTACGTTTCTGTGAATTATTCTGGAAATTAGAATACATATGTCTGGCTATGATGATGCTATAAATATACCTACTATCATTTACCTATACATATTTGTATTATTTAAATGTGGATACTACTGTTTACAGAAATATTGTTATTAATTTATCGCATAGTTTGCTCGTATATTACATTGTCTCAGAAGAAAATTGATTGATTTTTTTTTAGGTGTCTATTATCAATAATTAATGTGACAGTTCGTTACACAGAGCCTCAGACAAAAAGTCGCAGATATTGACACCATTACGCAGACATTGACACCGTTAACAACATTCGCCTACTTTTTGATTAAGTCATTTAATGGCGCACGCAGTGACATTTGTCACCTGACTTTAACGCCACAAATTGCAAAACAACAACTTCACACACACACACACACACACACACACACATACATACATACATACAATACACAATATGCAAGTACATAATTTAAACGGACACTAGAATTCTTCACATACATAAAAAAAAGTTGCACACACTTTACTTTGTTTGCATGCCGTCGACCACCAACCAATATTTCAAATCAAGTTTTCTATATCCCGACTGGATACGCAATGACGCAATATCAGCCAAGCTTCGATCATCACGCTGCATACTGTTGCTATTGAGAAGGATCATCACACATAGTAAATAAGAATCCAGGTCGTTGTCCTCGCGGCGCTGATATTGGCCATTGACTCGTCGCGATTAGGCGCAATCATCCAGTTGTCCGATTTAAGACACGGGATCATTATCATAGATGGGACGATCTAAATCTAAAAGGACTCGGGTTATTGTCCCGTCCGTCAGAGATTATGAGGATATGACGTGTTCGTTGTCCGTGTCCTTGCCGCCGTCGTTGCTCTTGAACAAGTTGAAAATCTGGAGCATCCTCATAGTCAACATCAATAGAAAAGGCCAAGACACATTAACGCATCTTTTGCAACATGCAAAACTCCATATCTTTTTTATTCATCAGTGGCGTACTTGATTTAAAACGTAGACTCTTCACTTTTGACAGTTTTAACGTTCGTCACAATAAAGCGTCCAGAGAAGGAAACTTTCACCATTACCATTACCTTCCGAAAAAATGTTTGATTAAAAAATATTTAGTATCAAACTGCATAAAATGGATGCAGTTTGGAAAAAGTCTCGTCTACTGTTAAGTTAGAAAACTGTTGATGATCAGCCGAATTATTTGAAAACTGATATTTCAAGGTTAACTCAAGTGTCTTAAAATCTTTCGTATTTTAAATTTGATCCTACATTTATGTACATATTTATTTACTTCATCGAAATTATTTATGCAAAGTTGTTGACTTATTTGTGATCTACTACATTAATATCCAGTATCCAGTCGCTGTATCCAGTTGCTGTCAAAATTTTATAAATCCTATATTAGACCTATGTAAATTAGAATTTGCTGTAAATGTTTGGAAAGGGTACAAAAAAGGAATACAAGAATGCCATCTGAACTACCCTATAACGAAAGGTTGAAGAGATTGAGTCTCACCTCTTTGGAGACGAGAAGATTAAGAGGCGATCTAATTGAAGCGTATAAAATAATACATAATAAATATAAATGCCCAATAAAAAACCTCCTCACGTTTAATAAAAACTCTCATCTCGAGGTCATACTCTAAGACTTCAAAAAGACAAATCTAATAAAATTGTCAGAGACTTATTTTTTTCAATTAGAGTGGTTGAAGTTTGGAACCGCCTCCCAAATCAGCTAGTAACTTCTGAAAATACAAATCTCTTAAAAAATCACCTCGACAAATTGTTGAATATAAATGGATTTTTGTAATCCTTTAAATATAAAATATAAATTAAAAACTTTATGTACAATTTATATCAGACCCCTGGGCTCCATCGGCTATGCCGCCTGTTCATATATTTTAAATAAATTAATGTAAGGGCTAGGTTAGGTTAGGTTACTTATGCATATAGCACAAATCCTGAAAATTACTCAAATCTGAATACGAAGATGCAATCAAAGGTGAAGCAATACAATCTGAAAGCATGAGTGACGAACGGAAGCTGAAAAGCATGGATGACGATCAACCGAGTGGTGCATATTGTATCTAATCGAGCAGCTGCGCTCATATCTAAACCGATGCACCTTGGTCGACCGTGACGGTGACAGTTGACCCAACGAAGATGACAATAAATTGGAGCAAGATCGACCGGGAGACGAGCTGGTGGCCCAGTGACCCCTGACCGTCGGCAGTTGCCAATTGCGGATCATCTTCCTCACTCGTCTATTGAAGCTACATAGTTCTGGCTAATCTGCGACCACAATTGGGGGTCAAGGTTGGTCGCTCGGACAAATCAACAACACAAATAATACGTAACACGCACAATTTATTTCGCAATCGTATCGAAGATAGGGTTGAATCGTTGGACAGTTTCTGGATAAGGTCGTCGGGTATTATAAATCAGCGTGCGATGACAGTATGTACGCATTTAAATCTCAAAAAAATTCGGATCTAGGTCAAGGCCATCGAGTTTTAGTACATTGACGTCGTCGCTGTTCATTTTGTTGTTGCGTAATAACAACAATTTATTTTCGTATTGTATAAGAAGCACATAATGCGCTTGTAATGTAATAAATCATCGCTCGAGGTTCAGCGCACGCTGACGCGCAGTAACGCCAATCCTATGTATATTTAAAGCATGTTTTACGCGAAATCCGTAAACAAACACCTTCACTTGACCCTTTTCGATTGTCGAATTATTATCTCCATGGGTGTGGTCTTATCTGACGAATGTGGCCGCTTGTCACGGATAAATATATGTACACTCGGCGACTACTTGTAGTTTTAATTGAATCGGAAAAAAAACCCCAATGATTTATTGAGTCACAAAATTACACTTCCCGAGTGACTTTGATCGATCGATGCCAGTGTAATTGTTGAAATATTGGTCCTACGTGGTATTTTTTGCGACACGACATAAAATGTATATCAGTTTTTTCAAAATAAACGGCCAGTTTGAAAGATGAAAGAAATTTTTCAGGACCAAACTCTTTGTTTCGATGAAACTGACCTGAATTACTCTAACCTCTGCAGCAGTGTTTCACAAACTTTGTAGTACCGCGACCAAATTTTTAGAACGACAAATTTTTGCGACCCACCTAGCTTAATGGACATGAAGGGAGGGGGGGGAGTATTTAATTTTTTTAATACTGTTTTTATACTTAACGATACCTTGTATGTATATAAGTACATTCGTGGACTCGTCTAGTTGCACTGGGCCACTGTGCCATTTCATCGATTCTGCGTGCAATCGTGTTATTTGAATGCGAAATCGTTTCTTGCTCTTATCATTAAACATAACTCCAACCGTGTATTTTGTTGCTGGGAGCACTAAAGACTTGTCAATTGTGTGCAGCTTACCAGCTTGCGCGATTCGCAAACTAGTCAGATACGAGGTGTTGAGAGATTTTTCAATATTGCTGGTGTAATGCGAAAGCTTCGGTTTCAACTTGTCTTTCAAAAAGTTCTATTGGTTTATTTGTCAAATCCAGATGCTTCGTCTAAATATGCCGACGCAATTTGTTCGGTCGCATGCTCTCGTTTGCGAGTACATCGCAGTAAATATCACACCACTACTGTGGATCTTCGTCGTCTTCATTCTACGAAAATCTGATTTAAAATATTTTAAATAGTTATACTTTTCACGACCCACCAAATCTTGTGAACCGCTTTTCTACCGATTATCACATTGTATTGTATCACGAGCGTAAATTCAGCAGACGAAAGCGAACTACTATCGGCAAATAGCATCAGCATTAACGGCGACTGTCGATAGAACGGTTGCCATCTTTAACATCGTCAACATGGTCAATTACAGAATCTGGCACAACTGACTATGTATGTAGCATTTGACGCGACCTCGGAAGTCAACCGGCGATTAGGTATTACAGAACATTGTTATGTAATTCAAAGTCAACGTTGCGCAAATATCTGTGTGTGTGCATTCATTTTTAGGCAATCAATAGACACGATTTGTAGTTCACGTTCAAAGACGCGGCGGCCGCATTTCGTGTCGCCGAAACGAAATGAAAAATGTGTTGAAGTATACATTACTACATATTATTGTATGTATGTATATTACATTATATATATATTTATATTAATAATAAAGGCCAAACGAGTTTGCCGGCCGGCGCTGATGATGACCAGCTCCATGCGAACTTTCCCGGTGTGACCGAAACAGTGTCAGGCGATTGCGCAAGGCGGGCCAACCTTGGCCAATTTAGCGTAAATCGCACTCCTTGGACACACATAAAATAAAAAGTGATCGTGCAAATGTCAATACGAATCCGAAAGAATGGCGAGAGTGTGCATTTGTTACTTTGACGTGTGAAAATCCTCGGAAAATTCGACAATTTCCACGCGCGTTCGAAAAATTTTCGCTTTACATTTTTGAACAGTATATTTGTGTGTACCCTAAAAGTTATTAAAAAGTAGTTTAGATTGGCTTTTTTGGGTACTATTACCCTTTTCCAAGATTTTCTACTCTCTTTCCCTCTTGCTGCTGCTACTTTTCCGACAAATATTTCTTTCTCAGTCTTCAAGTACATACATATATCTTTCTCTTCCTTCACTAAAAGTAAAAAATTTAAAAATCAGATTTTTTTTAATACTTTCCGTCATAGCTTTGCAATAAAATGACTGTAAATAAAGATCTATAGGGTCTCCTCGTCTTTTTACCCAATCCTTATTTTTTTATAAGAAAAAAAATTCTACATAACTTACATATGTATATTTTTTATAAAGTTTACATTTGATCAAATCATTCATTATTATTACACATACAAATGCAAATAGTTTTAACCCTGATTACTTAGCATTCACATCACAGTAAGTAAAAGTCTTATCACATCGATATAATCAAACGTTACGATACATAAATTAAATCGGCTACATAACAATACACACACATCGCTAATCATAAGATCAGGGCCGGTCATCTTCACATCTTATGAATAATAAATATATTCTGATCGTTTAAGTCGTAAACGAAACACTCATATCGAATTAATTCAACGAATCAATACAGAACGTTGTCGAGACGTTTGTATAATGTACTGAAAGACCACCTACAACCATGTTCTACGAAATTTGTCGCGAAACCGAAAACCCATCAAATTATACAAAGAGCGAACCGTCCCGCCATTGTATGTTTAACCTTATACGAAAATAAAAACGATATCGATATATTTGCACGTCTCGATTGTCGAATTGGCAAAAGTCGATGACGCAACACTGTGTGTTCAGGACCTTGAATCGCATATTCGAAGTTTTCAATCGGACACCTGCACGCTGAACTATTGCACTTGTAACATATATGTATGTATGTACACCTACCTGCGTGTTTGCACATGCTATTTTTTTTTTGCAATAAATTCATTGTCGAATTGGCCGATTGCGCAACGGAGAAGTTCGGCGCGCGAAGGGTTGATGAGGCAACACACATCCGATCGTCAAGTAGTCTTCGGGGAACACGTTTTGCGATTGCAATTCGCAATGTATGCCTATGTACATATAGTGGGTATATTGTACGATTGGTAAATTTGCGATGTTGCGAATCGGTCGCTGAAATGTATGAAACCGGCGAGAGCATAAAGTAGTGTGAATGATGATACTACATATGTATGTATGTACGTATGTATGTATGTACATATAATAGAAAACCTATCACAATTGAAACTTATTGCCTATGTCTTAAATAATGGCTTAACATAACCTTATCTTACCAAACTTATTATTTGTTTATTTATTTATTTAAATACATATGTACATACAATTAATATACATACAATATATTACATCCATACATAGTTAATCATAGTCATTCACAATCAATATAATACATTCATATTTAAATAAATATGAATTTATATATGTATGTATGTATGTATATGTAGAAATTAAAACATAAATGTGAATAACTAAAGTAAATTATCCAATATGGATAAAGTAAAAAAAAATGTAATTAATATACAGATAATGAGCATACAGATAATACGTTATAATGTATAGTATATACAGGTAATGTAAACAAAAATAATAACTAAACATCATCACCATACCCGCTAAGTATCCTAGCTAAATTAAGCTTAAGATATGATACAAAGCGAGGATAAGTAATGAATAAAATGTCCACACCGTCGGTTAAATAGCTTGAGAGCCTTAGTAATGGAAGAAACTGTCAATACATTAGACCTAACTAACGGCTCGCTGAGTAGGCGATGTGTTCGCGAACGAATATAATTATTCGGCACAAACAAGCCAATCCTCTCCAACACTTACGGATTCCAAATGAACCCACGAATTAAAAGAAACATGGGTGCAGCATAAACCTAGCATAATCCAATCTAATCTAACTTTACCTAACGAGGGCGATATTTTTGAAATTGTTTGTGCAAACTTAAAGGATCAACATAAATTCTCTCGTAATATGTACTTAAAAGTGTTGACAATCATCAACCATTCAAATGTGTCTTAACATGTTCGATGGATTGCTCTGCACACAGTTGGGTCAATGTGTTTTAAAAATTCGTAGGTCAAAATAAATTACAAGGAAAACTCTTGGTGCAGTCTTGAAGGATAATGAAAGGTTGTGCATCAGATGATGAATGCACCGATGCAATTCAGGAACACACACACACGCACCCACACAACATTGTACGAAATGTTGAATAACGTCACTTAATGCACCGAGTGTGGGATAGGTCAGTGAGTAACGACGGTATTGCGACACAACCCGTTTTTGCCAAATAAATGCACTTCGCTTGTACCTACAACTGCATCCATACATATACATACATATGTATGTACATACATACTGCAAAATACGTACGTTGCACAAAAGAGTAAATATAGTTTGTTTAAAAATGAACAAGTCACGAACATTGAGAATTTACGCGAAATTTTCATATGCTATGCTGGCTATGCATACATTTTTAATCTATAAATTAATCGCCATGTATTTGGAACGTAAGCGATTGAACGTTTCCGGTATGGATAATGCGATTTTTTTTCATATTTATCAATTCAGTTGGTCTACTGTCGTCTTCATGATAGGTTCACCTCTTGATTTTTATTATTTCATTGGTATAGCCTTTTGATGATCAACACGTGTCAATTTTTTGGTTACTAAAAAAAAACAATTCAAATGTAAAACAGGGTGTAATAACTAAGGTTACGTTTTTAACAATGGTGAATTTCTGATAATAATATCGTTGTTTTTGTATTGTAATCGGAAGTGAAGTGTGTGATTCTACCTATATAATCCTTAAAATTTGTTTTGGATTAAAATTGTGACGGTGCTGATAAGTGATTAAGCAAAATGTGATTTTAACATTGTTTCCGTGTGATAGTTCAGTGAAAAATTGCACTGGCGCATAACTGTTGGTCATTGAAGTATTGTATTGTTTACTAGGTAAGCCTTAAAATATCATAATCTTCCTACTACATTTAGCAACATGAGTTTTTGCATAGTTGAAAACCTCTGTTATAAAAAAACGTTACGCATGAAATACGCTTATGTGACACAATAGTCGTGAAGATGGTAATGTTTATGATTTGCAATCGCTCTTTGCGATAGTTAGATATGTAGTTCAGATTTAAAAAAAACTCTAAAGCAGAGTCACCTTGTGTATATTATAAAATACACGTAGAATAAATTTATGGTCAATTTGCATAAATTATTCGAACGGTATGCTATGTGTCGTAGTATCGAAAATCTCATCGATCGATTGTTACGCTATTTTCGTAGCGTTGTTAAATAATAATAAATAATATAACGATCACATTATATAACGATTGCGTGCCAGTTTAGTGCCCTTCACCTCATTCACCACAAAATTACACTATCGTAATTAAGGTTAAGGTCAAAATTACGATATGAAAATGACGCTTCGGTAACGCGAAGCGATAAAGTATGTAGTACATACATACATAGTATGTATGTAGGTGGACGAAAAAAAAAATTTTTTTTTCGGGGATAGGTTATCGATTGAATGAAAACATTGATGCAATTGAACATTGTTGTTTTTGCACCGAGCGAATCGGTCCTCATGGTGATTATATTATGATGATAATTTGCGATTATTGTTACCTTAATGTATAGGTAATACTGATTTTTTTACAATTTGTTTTGCATTGGCACGTCGTATCATAAATGCTGTCTATCTTTTTAATAAACTTGATGCATTATTAAGAAACTCTGAGAAAATTTGAAGGAAAAAACCTTTTTTCATTCATAACATTTCTTTAGTATGACAAATAAAATTTATTTATTTATTTATTTAAGGTAGCTTAAAAAGCTAATTACAAACAAACATTACATAAAGCTAAAATTACAAAATAAACTTATTATCTACTAGCACTTGTAAAGAGGTGCTGTTTTATGACTGCCAGGAATCTATCAATTTTATTTATATTTCTGAAAACTTCTGGCAGGCCATTATATTCAAGAACACCCCTGTATAAGATACTTCTCCTGGATCTACTGAATTTTAAATTCTTAACTATTAATTTATTCTTACCCCTAGTATTATGACTATCTATAGTATACCTATACACTCTTATTAAATATTTTGGTAATATATTCTTACCTAACTTAAAAATATACATATACTAACATGTACATACACTTTTAAGGATTCATTTACATTGAACATATATCTTATTCCTACTAGTTGATCTATTGACATTTAAAATACTTCGAATAGCTCTATTTTGTAGTTTTTGCAACCTATCTTTAATATCATAAATACCATATCAATAAAAAATCTAACTCTTTGACACACATTTTCCACGATATTCTATATCTATGATGTAGCAACGTTCAGCCCAGTTTCAGCCGAGTGTATTTTTACCGAATTTGCGTACGTTACGCAAGTTACAACTAGTTTAAATACGAAACTTGCGGAATCCTTGCGCTCGCTCGTGTTGCGTAATTCAGGTGTCGGCGACACAATTGCGTCGAGGATCAGCTCGTTGGAAACTGGGTTAAGTTCGAAGGTTATCCTGTGTTTGAGATAAGCCCCCCCCCCTCCTTCCCCCTTCTCCTCCCTCACGATTGCACCACCTGATGATAAGCGAGTCATCGTCCACCAAGGTTGTCTCCGAAGTCAGCTTCTTGGAAGTGTCGAATTGGTCCTCGATCAGAGACCAGTTCACATTTTGGATGCAGTTCGTTCGCCACGGTTGAAGGTCTTCATCGAATGCACAAAATTCACTCGAACCCCTTTCAAATGTATATGCGTAAAAGTTTGAGTAGTTCAGTTCGTCATATTACAGATGGGCGTGACCCTTACCTACAAAAAATGTACGCTTCCATAACTAGCGCAATGTCACATCTTGCGAATGTCAAACAATTAACAACGAGATAGCTTGTCGGGCACAAGAGGTTACGACTGTTACGAGCCCTTTGCTATCAGACCGATGAGGTGGTCAACCATTTCTAATTTAATACAAGCTTCATTCTCTATGACGTAATAATAAAATTGAACGAATTCTGCTCTGGTCGATTTTAATTTATTTTTTATGTATGTATGTAGTGTTTTCTTGTTTTTTTTTTTTGAATTATCTCATGCGTATTTAAATTTATCTCATCACGTATGTAAATTTTAAGAATTGTAGTTGTTATTGAATCGATAGGCATATCGCAGACCATTTGTTTGGTGCATCTGTCACAGTTAAATGATCGGTGTCAAGGTTGAAACCAATATTTCGGACTATCCCGATTGATATAAACGAGCTGATCAGCAATTGAAAAATAGCTGCATAATATTATGGACATGGAAAAATATGTTTGTTAGTGTGCGTGTAACAAACATACATATTTAGTTTTGAAATAACTTATTGTTTTCACAATATTGAAAAGTTCAAATATATCAATTAAACAATAACGCACAACGAAAAACTTGGAATGCTTAAAGCTTGCGATGCAAATTTGGTGATTTTTATTTTCTTAGTGGTTTTAAATTATTTTATTCGGTAAATTTCCAATAGGCAATTGACGATAATATATTTTATAACAACATAATATATGTATGTATGTATGTACATATTTATTTTTTAAGATTAACAAACATTACTTAAAGCTAAAATTACAAAATAAACTTATTATTTATTAGCACTTGTACAGAGAGGTGCTGTTTTAAGGCTGCCAGGAATCTATCAATTTTATTTATATTTCTGCGAACTTCTGGCAGGCCATTATGTATATTCAACAACACCCCTGTACAAGATACTTCTCCTGGATTTACTATATTATATACATATTATGTTGTTATCAATTTATTCAAAACTATTTTATCAATCTCTAGTAATTTTTAGTGGTTTTATATTTATAGTTCTTAATATCTGATTTGATGATGGTGAGGCGAGGAAAAGAGACAGTGAGGAATTTAAGAGAATAAATTATGCGTAATTAAATCGCGGTATGTAATTTCTTGGCACCTGCTATTACATATATATGTAGTATGCTTTGAACTCATTGATTTCTGTTATATAAATTCAATAGCAGGTACTTATAATAAACACTCCAGACCAGCGTTGAGCAATCAATCAATTGGTTGAAATTATTATTCAACCAATCTGTCGATTCCATTCGTTTCTTTCAGTCACCCGTATAAAAACGTGAAAATCTCCCACTGAAATCGGATTGTTGCAGAGGGGAGGATTTGCATATTTTTTTGTAAATACATATACACTAAATTAATTAACGATTCAATTTTTTTACATACATATACAATAGATAGGTGGAGTTATCTCTGGACGAATTGAGGCCATGATCACTATGATCACACAGTATCTTATTACTCGTGCCGTCATATGCAATGTGTCAAAGGTATAAATTATAACAATGTAAGGATTTTTTTACATCGTTACAGATGAAACGTATTGTTGTTCATTTTTAAAACCATAATGTGTAGCTTGCATTTTTTTAGAGAAATAATAAAGTAGATATAACGAACCCATCAGATAGGTCGTTGACTCTCAACTTGGGGTAAAAAAATGGGAAAAGGTTGAACGCACGTTGAATGCTTCGTCGCTACCTGGGATTCACCCTCAACGTTCAATAAAATAATGCAATATATCAGGCGCGGCTTGAAACACGTGCATACGAATGCAGGGATACGAAACAGTCAGTGCGATTACATTTAGAAGGTCTTAACGATGAATTGAACGAGATTATAAGTCGTTGGAACACTGTTAAGTTCATTCGGTATACTATAGAATCAATCATTTGAGCGTAGTATCGAATCTTCCGATGCATTTGTATAAGTTTTCCGAGTATTCAATTTTGTAAGTAGTTTTTTCTAAATTGAAGCAAGCTTTCTAATAGTTGAGGTATTAAAATGGCAACAATTGTAATCGCGAAAGGTTTGCAACTCCTTACTATTGGATTTCGTCGAGATTCCTTCCCACGCCCCTCTTCTTTCTGGAAACTTCTATTCTTTCAAAGTGCATTAACACTACAAAATTCGTTGACCCATTTCTTTGAATTCCATCCCCTAACAATTTATGTTTATTTTTATTTGGGTTCAAAGAGATGTTCAAATTGAACGTTATATTAACTTTATCTTTTATTGACATACATACATACAACTGCTCTAAATAAACAATTATTTCTATTGTGACCTAGTGCTGATTTTTTATCCATTACCTTCACCCTTATATTACAATAAATTTAAACTTTAATTATTCAAAATTAATCAATTGGAAAAACATATTTTTTACGGTATTAACCTTCGTCGTTCATGCATATTGGAATTATTTTTTTTATATGATCTAATTCTATCAATTATGCTAATCCACATGGGTACATCTGTTCTAAAATTTTGCACGAGCACATTTTACACTTAGGGTTATCGACTTCTATTCTATTTTTTTTTTATTCAAGTTAAAATTTTGAAGATCCCACACATAGTAGATTCGAAAAGTTTCCGCCCCTTTTCAACCACAAAAAAAAAATTAAGGATCAAAGAGATCTATTTTAGTATTTAATTTTTTCCAAGCGATAAAAAAAGGATATTCAGGATATGTAACCGCAGGCACGTATCGATGAACCCTATTTGATATGGTTGGATAAAAAAAGGTTTTTTTATATACCTACTTAAACCATTCTTGTGTATTTTTTTGCCGTCTAGAATTTTCTATTGGGTTCTATCTTGTCTAAAATTAAAGTGACCGTTGTAACTGACGCGACGGGGTTAATGCCCCCCAGCACCCCCCTTGAACATTCTTATATGGCATATTGTTTTTTGTGGAACCCTTCGTGAACTGTTTCAGGTATAATCGTTCGTGTGTCGCTCAGCGCAAAAATTAACCAATTCCATGACATCGAAATCAAACGGAATTTATCTTATTTTGATAGTACATTATTTAAATTTTAACTAAAATGCCTATGTATGTATATTTAAATTACGACGAACATTAGAAATAACTAGTACTTCTATTTATCTACTTTATTAATGCTTATAACGCACTAATTTTTTTTTTAAATATCACTAACAGATACATAAGTAAATTTTGAAGTACGAGAGTTGATCAAAACGGCATATGTATACTCGTAGGTGCTTAGATTGAAACAAACTTTTAGAACTTAGAACTTTTTAAACACTATAGTCTACATATGTTAGTAAGAATATCGCAAGCGTACCAATTGCATAATTAAGAACCTAACATATGTAATAACCAAAGCACAGTATCAAACATTTCAATTTGTCATAAAAAACATTTTAATTTGAAAATATTGCCAGAAAATCTGTTATTTTATAATTGATGTTATATAAAATATTTCTTGAACTAGCTTTGGTTCACTTTTGCACATGACGGTCCTACGTAGAACTACGCTGGAAAGATAAATCAAAAATAAAAATTTAAAGACCCCTAACTCGGGTTCAAATATCCGTTTCAAAAGGCAATGACACCGCGACACAAAAAAAGGAACGCGAGCTAAATAATTTAAGGATGAGAGTCTAAATTTTGAAAAAGGACACAAAAAATCCTATTATAATGGGATGCCTTTTTCGAGGGGCAGGTCAAAGACCCCACACACATCCATACATTAACAAAATATAATAAATGTTTTTTATTATTATACATTATAGGAATGTGTGTGTGTGTGTGGTGTCTGTGGGAAACTCGCTCGCTCGAGAGACATTTTCGCACGGAACCAAAGATGAAAATGTATGCGCATTTTAAAAATTTGAACTCAGCATTGAACCGCCTTGATCCTTAAGGGTTCTTTGCTCTATAGAGCGACCTTCGGCTGGGGTCCGGGGCCCCACACTGGAGACAAGAGCTGATAGCGACAGAATAGGTGTCGACAACCTCGCACTCGCTTAACATAAAATTACAATTTTGACCCACGATTTGTGCGAACACCGCACATAAAAGATATTTTTATTCAAATTTAATACCTGCTTTATAAATGAAAAAATCTACACGTTATATCCCTGCTCGCACAAGTTGCCCGAATACGTTGAAGAAACTGTAGCGCTCGCTCTATAGATACTAAATGTACATACATATGTATGTATATACATAGGTACAGTATTGGTACCTATTAAATAAAATTAATGGAAAAAGGAATAAATATTAAATAAAGTAATTTTTTTTTGTATCAAGTGTAAATTACTCAATAAAGACCAAGATTCCCAGTGTTGCATCAATATATCAATGCTCAATTGGCTCGTTTTAAGCTTTCAGCCTGTCATAAGCCAATTTTTCCCGCCGCTATGCGTCGATTACAATTTGTATCATTTTTCAACGACGTTCATTTTATGGATTATTTATTAATGGCGATTCGAACAGGTTGACCGCTTAAAATTTGAATGCAAACCAGACGAATGATAATACATACGGTATGATAATGGTAAAACGGTTGAAAACGCACGCATGCATAATAATGCACACCCCGCGATCAATTTTGACCGCCGAGTGTGATCGAACTCGAGAATTGGCGGGAGAAAAAATGCATTTAAAATTACAATGTGCGAATTCGATCAGCGTTTCTATCATTCTCGGAGATTCTACACAATACGTTTCGACCGTTGGGATGTTGAAATGGCAGGTGTTTCGTGTTATCGGGACGATATTCGCAATAGTAAGTGACGGGTGGTTGTGTGGGGCCCTGCCGGTCCCCATGGCGCGTGTCTCGGGCCCCATAGTAGTAAGTTTGGCCTTGACGTGGCGGCAGTAGTACAGACGACCTCGCATATTTCCGCCAAGAACTGGCTCCACGAGTCGCGGAAGTGCTAATAGATAAGGAGATTTTAGCGCTTTTTTTCTCTAGTAGATAAATACTATGGCGTAACATTTCGTATTACGTGAGCTCGAGTAGTGTTTCTATTTATAATTTGAATAAATTGGATTAATCAAGGGGTAGGTTTGGGAAAACATATACATAAGTACTATATATGTATATATTAGCGTAAGCGTCTGTCTGCCTGCTTGGGTCGCTGTGGCTACGCTAGCATTGCCAACGTAACAAACAAATTTATTTTAGCGGTTGGTTCGTGTCAACGACATGATTTTATAGCCATACACCCGTTCGGTCAACGGTACACCGTACGCATATTTCGGATCCGCACCTAAGCACACGTCGTGTTGTATAAGTCGAGAATATTCTCCAAAAGATTATTCGCCGAGAATATTCGTTAATTTTTTTTTTCGTGGTTATAAATCATCTCTAGATAGTTTAATAGCTTTTAAGAGGATTCTAGGATATTTTCAGAACCTAATAGGAGTACATAATATGACTTTCTAGAATAAATACTATGGCGTAACATTTCGTATTACGTGAGCTCGAGTAGTGTTTCCATTTATAATTTGAATAAATTGGATTTATCAAGGGGTAGGTTTGGGAAAACATATAAGTACTATATATATATTAGCGTAAGCGTCTGTCTGCCTGCTTGCATTGCCAACATAACAAACAAATTTATTTTAGCGGTTGGTTCGTGTCAACGACATGATTTTATAGCCATACACCCGTTCGGTCAACGGTACACCATACGCATATTTCGGATCCGCACCCAAGCAGACGTCGTGTTGTAAGTCGAGAATATTCTCCAAAAGATTATTCGATGATTTACTTTTTCGCGGTTATAAATCATCTCTAGATAGTTTAATAGCTTTTTAGAGGATTCTAGGATATTTTCAGAACCTAATAGGAGTAATAGGACTTTCTAGAATGTCCGATAGCCTTTTGAATGACATTTTTTCATTCTGTAGACAATGAATGTGTCATTTCGTCATATTAATATACCCACTACCAGCATGAACGTTTTCCGCGAAATTCTCACAAGAATACAATGCTTATTATTGTTATTGCTTTGGTTAAGATACTCCAGTGATACTCGCGCTTAGGTGCGCGGATCCGAAACATGCACACCGTACGATTGTTTCGTGTACAAACGGGCTTTGGGGCTGTACTGTTATTGTACAAATCAGCACGGGCGGGTGGAGGTTGGGGTGGGGTCCACCGTCATATGACGGGCAAACCGGCTAGTATTATAATGTCAACAGATAAATATCGTAAATAAGCATCATGGAGCGTATGGATCGGTGACTGTTTCTATTTCTACCATTTTAATTTACTTGGATTTATTATTTCCTCTTTGAGATTTATCGGTTCGTTACTCGTCTATAATCTCATTTCAATTATTTTTATTCTTTATTTTACAATTCTATCCGTTGATCAATGATCTTAGTAGTTCAAAATGTACTTTAAACCTCACCATCACTATATGTACATAAGTGCTTTAAAATTAATTATACACAAAAGTGCTCCGTTTTACACCTAGGTCGAACTAACCCCCAAATCCGTTTTTTAATTGATAATGTAAGTGTCCCAAAAGTTGCATCTCAAATGGACCTGGGTGTTGTTATCACAAAAAACCTTAAATGGTCTACTCATATTAACTCCTTAGTAAATAAGTGTTATTCATTTATATATATTATAAAACGTGTATTTAAGACATTTAGTATCCAGTTGTTGTCAAAAATTTATAAATCGTATATTAGAATTTACTGTAAATGTTTGGAACCCTAACTTCAAAAAAGACATGGTATGTTTAGAAAGGGTTCAAAGAAGGATAACAAAAATGTCATCTGAACTTCGATCACTATCCTATAATGAAAGGTTGAAGAAAATGAGTCTCACATCTTTGGAGACGACAAGATTAAGAGGCGATCTAATAGAAGTCTACAAAATAATAAATAATAAATATAAATGCCCAATGAAAAACCTCCTTACTTTCAATAAAAACGCACATCTCAGGGGTCATACACCGAAATTACTAAAAGACAAATCGAACAAAATTGTCAGAGACTCTTTTTTTTCAAATAGAGTGGTCGAAGTTTGGAACCGTCTACCAAATCACCTAGTACATATCTTCTGAAAATACAAAACTGAAGATAAGTTTTTGAACATAAATAATTATAAATTGTATGTACAAATTATGACAGACCCCTGGGCTCCATCGGCTATGCCGCCTGCCCATGTATTTTAAATAAATAAAGTAGCAATCGAGAATTTATTTACATATTAATCAAAAATACAGTTTTGACACAATGTCTAGTCTAAAAAAGACGGTGGTTGCACACAGTTTCATCGGAAAAATGATCATAGTCTATCAATGAATTATATTAGTCAATTCGTTATTAATTTATTTGAGTTATAATAAAGTAGGGCAAACACTGGAATCGAGTCCCACAAGTCAACGTTCCATTTAATTTATTTGTTTTATTCAACAAGCCCCTAATTTATTTTATATCATCAATGTTTTTTTGTAAGCACCGAGAACGTTGAGTGCACGCGCACTAAACGTACCGAACCGGCTAGATCCTGACCCTCTCGCGCACTCTCATCGTCCCTCTCTACATACATAGATAGACATTTTTCACTCGCGTTTTCCTCGTACGACTTTCGTTTTCGAAGCCACCAACACTATGACTCTTTTTTTTTATATTATTCATTTGTGCTTCGAACCAAACTTTTAATTTCGATAGCTTTCGCTCCTAAAAACTAAATGAAAATGCCGCGATATAATATTTTTTCAGACGAGTGAGCAATGCCGAAACGGGTATGCTGAAATTTTAAGTCAATCCTAAAGTCGCAAATGAATAATTCATGGTCGTTTTGTACGTTTGTCTTGTGACGTTACGGTCGTTCAGTCTCGTAGTTCAACGGCACCGGCTTACAATGATTGATGAAATAGGTTTTGTTAAGCAGTTGTCGATTTGAAAACGAAATTAGGACTTATTTGCACACAACGCTCATTAAAATGTCAGATTTATACATGTGTCGACATTTTGCGTATACATACATACGTGTGCTCGTGTCTGTAACCAGTTATATAATATATAACAGGGGTCGCTGAAATTTTCAATGCCACATTCGTATCGACGCAGTTTCGTATTCGTTTATACTAAAATATCTATAATTGTATTGAAAATTAAATTATTTAAATTTAATCTCAAACGAGTGAACGGCTTAAAATATGTAGTGTTCAGTGTGTGTACCACCCATTATACATATGTACATACATGTGAACGAGTAAAGCAGGTGAGGCATGCCTATAATTCGCGGAAAATATATTACTACATATACAGACATTCCAAATGAGGAAACGAGTGGAATATTTTAGGCGTTATGCATAGCTTTTTTTAACCCTTTTACCGCCCTGTCATAAATAGAGATTATGAAATAAAAAATTGCGGTTTTATTGGAGGATCCGTGACATAACAAGAATCTACATAATTATCGGTGGGTTTTGTTTTTCTGAGAAGTCTTATACATTTTTCAAGAGTTCTAAGAATTTTTATTCAACAGCAAATTCCTCATAATTATACATTATTATATTCCTCCCGCGCAAAAGTCATTAGTTTTAATCACTCACTCAACCCTCAGAAAGTTCATGAAATCTAAGACCATCTATTGAAGCTTGAATTTGGGAAAACTTTTGGAAAATCGTTGAAAACGACTTAATTCTAACACTTTTCCTCACCTTTCTAAGATTTATACTGTGCTCGACATTGACCCTTTTAGATTCAAAGACCTTTAGGGTACACGGACCCTATACGCTGAGAGTGCAAGTGAGCACGTGCCCAGATGCACGTAACGCACAACCTAATGCTGCATCTACACCGACGAACCGAACAGCGAACGACGAAGGGCGAAGACGAATTGTTATTGTGTGGACCGTTCCACACAATAACCTCCGATGATTTATGAACGTACGAACATAATAACAACCCTTCGTCTTTCGTTGTTCGGTTCGTCGGTGTGGACGCAGCATCGCGGTCACCGGACCCTACAAATGATCATTGAATTCAAAAGAAATTCTATAAACTTGCCTATTTATAATTTTGGGAATCAATTCGACTTGACTTGGAATCAATCAACTTGATCCTTCATTTCCGTTTTGTTCAAGTTTTGGCTTCCCGAGCGGAACAGGGAGTCGCAGTTCGCGATTGTACCTATATATATGTACATATGTACATATGTATGTATGTATGCTAATATGTACATATGTATATGTATGTATACATACATATATATCAGAATGTACTCACGAACACGCCTCTATCGAAAGCAATTAATCTTCTCAACATATTGGCACGTCATATGACATCTTTAGTGCCAATTATGATGAGATTGAAAAATTTATTATGTTTTTTTTTTATATTTATGGAATTATTTGATTTAACCTAATTTGATTAGATTTAATATTAATATCAATTACGTTCAATGTTAATATTTGTTAATTTTATGTTATTGCTTAAGTTCATTTGATTTCTTTATATTTTGATAATACATACATACTGTTAAATTTAATTCATATATAATTCATCATCATCATCATTTTCAGCCGTTCACCATCCACTGCTGGATGAAAACCTCTCCAATCCTCTTCTATTCCTGTCTGTGTTGAGCAATCTGCATCAAGTTGACTCCACACCTTCTCAATTCATCAGCCCATCGCCCACTCGGTCTACCTTGCTTTCTTTCACATCCTCTCGGATACCATTCCAGTATTTCTCGCGTCCATCTGCCATCCATTCTTCTCGCCATGTATCGACTCCAACTTTTTCACACGTTCATGGTCATGCTTCTTACCCATGTATTCCTCTTACGATCTCTTCTTTCCATGCTTATTCCATGTGCACTGGATCTGAATCCACGTTTCACATCCATACGTCATAACCGGCAGTACGCATTGGTCGTATGCCTTACTTTTTAAGCATAGCGGAATTTTGAATTTAAAAACTATGTTCATTCTTCCGAAAGCACTCCATCCCAGTTTCATTCGTCATTTTATTTATTTACATCCGGTCATCTATATATATAAAAATCAATGTCTGTCTGTTTGTCTGTCTGTCTGTCTCTTATAGGCTCCTAAACCACTCAACCGATCGCGATGAAACTTTCAGGACTTATTGTAATCATGCCGGGGATGGTTCCTGTGAAAAAAAATCGGGATAAAACGGGAACGGGAACGGGAACGGGCCTGCTCACGCGTCAGATAACGTACTAGGAAGGAACGGAACGGGATCAGGACCGGGATCGGGAACGGAACGGAACGGGATCTGGAACGGGAACGGGAACGGGATCGGGAACGGGCCTGCTCACGCGTCATATAACGTAATAGGAACGGGAACGGGATCGGCAATGGGATCGGGATCTGGAACGGGAACGGTATCGGGCATTGGAACGCATGCCGGGTCATCTGGAACTATATAATTATAATGTATAAATTTTTTTTTCACACGTCTCGCCATAGTGACGAATTGGGGCAACCTGTCATGTCACTATGGTATAATTTGTAAAATAAAAAAAAATGAAATTCCCCACGCTCCAACACGACATTGCCTATACCGTTTCAAATGAGCCCCCAACGCACCGAGGACTTCATACGTTCAGATGGCAGAGTTTGGGACTGTCGTTTGCTTCTATTGAGATGGAAAACTGTGGCGACAGGACAGAAGTTTCTTTGAGTCCTTCTAGAAAATTCTAGGGGTCTTTTTGAGTCGCGATCAGGCGATACACGTGCGCGGTGGATATAGCAGTGCAACCACCTTTCGTCTGTGGAATGCGCCCGCTTCTTGCTGTTTACCTTCCAGCCGGTCAACTTCCGAGAACCGCGTGACGTCAATGCTTGACTGGAGACCCTGTGCTCAGGTGTGTGTGTCACTTGCCCCTCTCCTCCCCTTCTCACCTGAAGCACGTGACGTTCCCACGGTCCTGCGTCATCAGCAGGCCCTTCGGCATACCTTCGTCATTCTTTATGGAGACCCTGAGACGTCAACGAAACAACACGTTATAAAAAAAATAATTTATAACTTGAATGAATGAATAGGTATACGTATGTATATTATATTATTCCTACGATGCGATGTGGTGCGTATAATTCGTACCCACGCAGATGACGTGTGCCCGAAAGGTACTTATCTAACATCGATTGAATCATTCGACTCATTTCCCGTCGGTGTGGCGGTGAAGCGATTTTACATTGAGGATGTTATTTAAATTGCATAGACCAGTGCTTCCCAAACTTTTTAGTACCGCGACCCACCTAGTTTTAATGAACATGATGGGGGGGAGGGGGGGTATTTAATTTAAATTATTTTTAACACTGTTTTTATACTTAAAAATATCCAAAGTAAATAACTTATAATTAACGAAAACAAGCAGCTGTACATCCGTGGACTCGTCCAGTTGCAATGAGAAAAATGTTATTAAGGGTTCCTGCACACTGGCGGGTCTTCCGCCACGGAACGCCAGTACATTGGTTTTCATACAAATGAGTGATAGCCGCCACGCCGCTTAGTGTACTACCAATGTACTGGCGTTCCGCGGCGGAAGATCCGCCAGTTTGCGGAAGCCCTTACTCACTAACTTTAAAAATGTCTCACTAACTCTTTGGATCAGCTCATCTTCTGCCCACTGGGTCATTTCATCGATTCTGCGTGCAATTGTATTATAAGCGAAATCGTTTCGCCTTTTACATAACTGTACTTCTTTCTTGCACTTATCATCAAACATAATTCCAACCGTGTCTTTTATTGGTGGTAGCACTAAAGTCTTGCCAATTGTGTGCGGCTTACTAGCTTGCACGATTTGCAAACTAATCAGGTTAGCCGTTAGAGGCGTGGAGAGATTTTTCATTAATGCTGGTGTAATGTGAAAACTTCGATTTCGACGACTTAAGCTGTTCCAGTTGTCTTTCAAAAAATTCTAGTGGCTTGTTTTTAAAATCCTTCATCACAAAATGCCAAGGCAATTTGCTCGGACTCATACTATTCTCTGTTGTGCCATCTGATTTTTTTAAATTTTGTTGCATATTATTTTTACTTTCCCATTTTTTCATATTTTACTTTTTAAATAATTAAAAAAATCACATTCTTTGGATTGTGAATTTTGAATTTTTCGCGACCCACTAAAAATCGGTTCATGAAATCTACAAGTGGGTCGCGACCCACAGTTTGGGAAACGCTGGCATAGACTGTATGAGGAAAATGTTCTATGAAAGTATACCAGTTGATCTGGTTTATTTATTATTTAATGGTTGTTAATGTTTGAGCTTGAAAATCGACTAATTATGTACATATATGCATGTAGTAGGTTTCAGATATTACTATGTACTAATTTTCGTATCTTTAAGCGATTTTCTTCGTGGAGAGTTTGTTGTAAGGTACGCTAAATGCTTCAAATACATACATACATATGTATTTACATAGCATCGTTGAAGAGTGTATTTTAGCAAATTGTGTATTTGAACCGCGAGATTCGTCAATGGTAAATATAATTTGGTTGTAATTGCGCACATTGTAATCACTATTTTGGGTATACGCAGTAGACAACTCGTAATCGTACAGGAATGTCACAAAAATCACTTACAGTCAATGCAAATTAGGTCGTTGGGTCGTTCGACTTTGCAGACGTTGTTTGAACAGTTGTCAATTAAACATTGACGTGTAAACAAAAACGCTCGAGCATTGTTGAGGAAGGACGGAATATTTTAATAATTATTTTTCACAATTTAATATTATTACTTAGCGATTGGACCACTGTGGTTGTTCATCGGTAGGTATATGATTTTGGGTTTGTCTACGTAAATAAAATAATTCGTGCTCATACCGACATTCCAGTTTAATTAGTGATTAAAGTTTCTTCTTTGTGTGTGCAATTATTTTGATTGCAAATTAGTACACTTGATATCAAACGTTGTTGTTTCACGATTAGTTGACGATTTTCGTGGGAACTCGAAAAAATGGGCTAAGCTTCCTTGAATTCGTCGTCTGACTGACTGTTTGACAACAATCGATGACGTCAAGACGATTATAATGCAGCCGATGCATCATCGTTAAAATAAATTATGGGGGCGAGAAAAAAATTAAAATTGTCGTTTTAAATACCCGCTTCTCGAACATTGTTGCTAATAAATCAACATCTTCATTTTGTTTATTCGTTTTTGTAAGAGGATTCTTCTAACAACTTTTCTAGTCGAACCAGCAAAAAAAGATAATGCGTATTAGTGATTTTCAAATGGATAAAATATTAAAAGTCAAAGGGGTTCAAGTGAATTTATTTTAATCACTTTCACTGTAGGGCTGATCGAATACTGAAAGATAAGATTATATGTAATAGTATGATTGAAGTATGTATGTATGTATATGAATTTTACGATCAATTACTTGAAGCGTTAAGTCGGTTAAATATGTATGGCTTTGTTTGATCTATTTCGCGCGTGCTTGTGCGGCTGCCCTAAGGATCGACTTTAGCATAGCAACAATAACGAACTGATTGTGCATTATACATACATACATATGTAGATGTATGTATTATTGTTGACATTGAAAAGTCTCGGTCCTTTGAGCGGTTCAATAACAATTCGCAGAAGAAGCGTCGATTATTAATTGCGACCATTTATCATCGGACGTGTTTACATGGCACACTCATTCTTCTTGACCATTAGTCGCGCCTCTAAATGGACCTGTTAGAACCTCGACAAAATAAAATCACGTAAAAAAGAAAAGTTCGACGTATAGTCAAAGTCTCAACCCCCGAGCCAGTTTATATCGTCGTGTGGGATTCGGCGAATCGAACGATGTGGGCTGACAATAATAAAAATAAATTAATACGCTCAGTATAATGTAAAATGTTTAAATGTTTAAATTTTTTAATATTAAATATGCTAAAACGTTCAATAAAGATCTGAAAGTCATAATTCAATGTTCGGCCCTATTGAAATACTTTTATATTGACTGAGCTTTTTATCAATAAGTAATATAAGTGTTTATTGAAAATGACTATGAATGATTTGGTTTATTAAATCTTCTGCGTATTAGTTAGTGCCTTCAGATGCTTTTTTTTCCTGTTTTCATAAAATTTTCACCCTCTATTCAATACTGAAACTCTTTATCTACACTTTTTATAATCGTCGAATATTGTTAAAATTTCGATAATAAATTTCAAATGTTGATTATAATACAATTTTTACTAAGAGCTTCAAATGCGTCTGAAAGTTCAATTAATATTCATTCTAATGATATTGAAGTTTTTCCAAACCGAGATATAAATTGTTAAAAACCAGATAGATATCCCTTTTTCGTGCTCACTCTGTATGTATGTTATATTATATTATACAAGCGCGTTGACATGATGAGCACTTATTTGCATGCAATGTCAAACTGCATTTTAATTTAAGAAATACATTGAAAAAAAGACCGCTAACGCTTTTCAACACTAATTACGAACGTGACCTAACTTTAACCCTGCAATTTTGCATAGAAATTCAACGGTTTCTTTTTTCCGGTCGATTTCGTTACTTTATCACCTTGGTAAGGTCATTCAATGACACGCCAGAGGCCAATGTGGTCGAACATGTGCTAAAAAATTGTTCAAAGACCCGAATAGACCGATTTGCACAGCCGATGTTTGCTTTATGCAGATGTGCAATGCATCATCACCGTGTCATTCATTACACAAATACACAGTAAAATTTTAAAACGCGAACCTACCAACAAATTTTAATGCATCGAAATTGTCTTATAATAATACTCAGAATGTGTGGGCGAAATCGTGCAAAAAAATCTATAACGTTGGAGTTCAAGGATGATCAATATCGCGATTTTAATTTATGGCAGTGTGGCGCCTGTTGTGAATGAACGCAAGTGTTCAAAATCCGGTTGTTGGAAAATTGTTCACGGAATCAAACCGTTGAATTCTTGCAATCAAAACGACGCAAACGACACGCCTCTAACGCCTCCAATGTCGAATCCACACGTGTATAATAAAAGCATCAGATAATTTAAAAATGAAAAATGCTGAAGGAAAGTAAAAAAATAATTTCATCGACTGCTTTTATTGATTATTTGATAAATTAAATATGTATTGAATCCAGAACATCAATGCTCGATTATTGATTTGATTTAGTATTAATTTTACTATAAGCAGTGTGTAGACGCGTCTTTATGTTCGTTTGAAAAAATCGTGTGGTACCATTACGCTCTTACAAAACACTATAATTACGGTCGTAAAGCTACCGTGTGAACGTTTATAAATAAATATCAGTTTATAACGACGGTCGTTATTAAGGTGTTTGTTTATTATTGTATTTTTTTTTTGTTGATGTTGTGTATTGAAGAACCCGTGCCGAAATTGCGGTTAACTCGTTGCTTTTAACGGTCGAAAGTGAGGCGTGCTGCTATTATGCGTATGATCGTAATGTATTATTACGCCCGTTGGTGTTTATTAAATTTTTATTATTATTTAAATGTAATGATCGATATCCGGTTTTGTACGGTGTCGTTGACCGACCTACGCGAATACCTAGGCGATAAAATTTAAATTTAATTAAACGCTAATTTTTTTACTATTAGCCATTCGCTAGCAAGGAAAATTGGTACACAATACTTTGTCTATACATACTCCGTATATGAATAATGTAAAAAATAATTAATAAATTGCCACATTTTTATCAAACGTTGAGTGCATGTCTTCCTGCATAAAACCATTAAGGGATTAAATTAAGGCTATTGTACGTAGGTGGTAAATGTGCATTATATTTTAACTGAAACGTGTCTCCGATAAGGATTGTTTGTTGTATTCAACAATAAATAATATAAAAACTTAGAAATTCATAGCTTTCCTGAAAATGGGAAAATAACAATTGCAAAACAAAATCTAACACGCTTAAGCTTAAATTATATAAAAAATGTTTTTTGTATTTCATAGAGTGGTTTTATTTATTATTTAAGTGGTGTATAAAATTTCAGTTTGACAATCATTTTAATATTGCCTGTAATTGTGAAGTTATCTGAGAAGGTTTGTGGTTCGTCGTTTTCTTTTGAAGGAGGAGAACGAAAGTTCTTAAAGGGAGAATGTTTAAAGGATGTTGTCACAGTTGATGCGCTTTTGCTAACACATTTCAATTGATTGAAGTTCTAAGTCAGTGGTCAGAAACCGGGGCTCCGGAGCCGCATGCGGCTCTTTGTATGAAAATCTGCGTCTCTCGCTGTCATTCAACGTTTTACGTGAAATACAAAATGTTGTCACACAGTTTACACAAGATCAAAATGAATCCCATTTCCACAATGTCGTGGCTATAAAATGCTTTAAGATCGTTTTTCAGATTAAACTTTATAATAATTTTTAGTAATTAACTATCGAACTTTAAGAAATATCACGAGGACAACTTATTTCTTACTATTATTAATGATTAATAAGCAACATTTAATTTAATTTTGAATATATAATTAGAAAATAATATGTTGCGCCTCCCAAACCTACCAGTTATGCAAGGTTTTCCCTAATATGGCTCTTAGCGCGAAAAAGGTTCCCGACTACTGTTCTCAGTGTAATACAAACAAGTGAACACTAACCGCACTGATGCGCCTTCAACCGAAAGCACCATTATTATTGTGTATTATATATTATTATAAACTGCGATGTAATCTAAGCCGTATGCGATTTAATTTTGCGGGGGATGAACCTCCACATTCCAAGGTCAACAATCATCTCGTTACGAGGATGTACATATGTACATGTGTACGTATACCTAGTACATACACACTGTAAACACAACGAACACGCCACGTCTATTCATCATCGTCGCGGTCAGAGTGCAGCCATCACTCTTCATCATAACCACTATTGCGCACATCATAATTTTACTAAATAAAAACAAAAATTAAACGAGTACACACAGTGTCGGTGCACTTTAGAGATTTCGCACACCCAAACAACCACTTCTGGAAGCTTCTTCCGAGAAGCTTTTCCAATTTCGACGACGGGGACCGGTCGTTATCGACTTATCGGAAATACCCGAGAACGCCTCCTATCTGACCCATTTCGCAGAACGAACCACCACTGTATAGTTTGGATGCGTGCCGAGTTAGTTCTGCGAACGGATATTCATATGTACGTACATGTGTATGTACATTTGTGCATACATTAGGGTAGAGCGACATTGCAAAAATTAAACATCGGCATTGAAATACCTACCAAAAGTTTCGTTGTATCATCCGTATTCTCGTAAAAATACTGAAAAAAAATCTGTGGATATGTCTTCAGGCCTCTACCTGAAGGCGAAAAATGAAAATGTGCCTATTAATTTCGAAATCTGAACACAGAATACAAAATTTTAGATAACATGCTCATAAAATTGCCCTAACTTTATTGAAGTACTTTTTGTAAAAATCTAATTTATTTACGAATTCCTTGAATTATTCAAATAAGTGTGAATTTGTTAGAGCGGTGGGGGGAGACATACGAGTAAAGTATGTATAGTAAAAATAAATACAAATTTTTCAATTAAAAACAATCAATTGGAAATTTTCATACAAGTAAAAGTATTTAAAATAAAAGTGCTGGTAGAGACCAGAAAAACTTTTTTAATTAAGCAGATTTTTTTAGACAGAAGAGGTATGATGTAGAAGCAACTTTTTATAACTATTTTAAAACGAATATCCCAAAAAAAAGTTCCATACATCGTCCCTCCACCCTAGTACATATGTACGTAGTTAGTGTAATACATTCCCAGTATTCAAATTCGACACGTTCGGAATACCGAGTCTCGCTGGGGGCGGATTTTTAGTTTGGCTGTTAAGTTGTGATAGTTGTAGGGCTTTTGAGCGGATTTGAGGAAGGGTTGCGTTACAAATTGGACGACCTTGTCCCTCTCCCGTTTCCTACCCCCGGGTTCGGCGACCCTCCCGTGCAAAATTTGGCTCGTGGTTACGAAACAGACAACAACATCCGCATTGCAGACATGTGCACTCGTGCCGGACGACCTTCAGTTATCAGTCGCGGACAAAGACCCCGACGTGTTATCGCGCACACTGCCCTCGGCTAACACGAGCCAAGAACGCGATGTGTGAAATTTTTAGTCCGTGGAGGTATCTAGCTGTATCGACGTGCATTTTAAAAAATTTGGCATAAAAAATGCGTGAATTTTATGATCATCGTCATCATTATCAGTCGTTCACTTTTCACCGCTGGATGAAAGCCTCTCTAATCCCATTCCATTCCTGTCTGTCTTGAGCAATCCACTTGACTCCACACATTCTTCTCAATTCATCAGCCAATCGTCCAATCGGTCTACTTTGCTTTCTTTCACATCCTCTCGGATAGCATTTCAGTATTTCTCGCATCCATTCTTCTCTCCATGTGTCCACTCCAACTTTTTCACACGTTCTGCTATATCTGCCACTTTGGTCATGCTTCTCATCCATGTATTCCTCTTACGATCTCTTCTTGTTACACCAAGCATACATCTTTCCATACTTATCTGTGTGCGCTGGATCTTACGTCATCATCATCATTTTCAGCCGTTCACTTTTCACTACTGGATGAAAGCCACTTCAATCCTCTTCCATTCTTGTCTGTCTTGAGCAATCTGCATCCACTTGACTCGCACACATTCTTCTCAATTCATCAGCCCATCGTCCACTCGGTCTGCCTTGCTTTCTTTCACATCCTCTCGGATACCATTCCAGTATTTCTCGCGTCCATCCGCCATCCATTCTTCTCGCCATGTGTCGACTCCAAATTTTTCACACGTTCTGCTATATCTGCCACTTTGGTCATGCTTCTCACCCATGTATTCCTCTTATGATCTCTTCTTGTTACACCAAGCGGACATCTTTCCTTACTTTTCTGTGTGCACTGGATCTTGATTTTAGCATTCTTGAATTATGCATCCACGTTTCACATCCATACTTATTTTTTAAGCGGGATGTTGGATTTAAAAACTATGTTCATTCTTCCAAAAGCGCTACATTTTAGTTTCATTCTTCGTTTTATCTCTTCTTCTTTACATCCAGTCATGTTCACCAGTATTGTCTTAGGTATAAATAATTATCAAATTTGTGATACACTTAAAAAACATTTTCACGAGTAGTGTGTTTAGCCACTTAGCCACTCCTGGAAAAGGAGTGTGAAGGCTTAATAAGAGACGGGTACACGTGGTGGGTATTAAGTCTTAATAAATGATTTTCCTTGTCGGCTTTTACGATATGTATGTATGTACGTGCGAATCAGCCTGATGATGTATAATAATAACCTAATCTATTTTTGATTATTATTGGTTGTCGATCATTTTCCTGGTAATTTTCTGCACTTCACTGTGTGTCTAAATTCGGATTAAATTAAAATCTATATTCTGTATAGAATTCTAAGAATAAATATTTTACTATGAAACGGTCATTGGCCGCATAAATCATACATCTATTGGGCGTATTTCACGTGCCAATTTCGACCTTAGTACTAATTGTAAGCGTCAAAAATAGCGGAAAAGCTCACGAAAATAAAATGAACTAGTCGAATTTAAGATATTTCGCATACACGTGTAAGCAATTTGTTGTTGAAAATCATTGTCAGATTTGATTAGGCATTGAAGCGTGTTCTGAGAATAGAACATGTAGAATAATTCCCCGCGGATTTTCGAGAATGGACCTTGACCTATTTCAAAGAACTAAATGCGCTCATCGTTTCAAAGAACGCTTCGAGCTCCTGACGGGTGTAAAATTTTAAGGCTTCTTATTTTATCGACGAGCAATTTTAAACCCGTTTTCTACGACCGACTGGAGGAGATTTGCGTCTTTTTTCTTTGCATTCTATTTTTTCAGCTCACTTCAAACAAATCGCATTTTATTTTCATTGATGAAATTTTGATACGAATTTAATTGCGAGATTGAAAAGTCCGAGCGTACCTAAATGGCAACTAAATATAATTACAGTGGTAAAATAATTGAACACATTTTACTTTGTAGATAAGGTTTTTTACATTTCGAGTAAGCGTATGTACCTTGTTCAATTTACACGGAAATGCTTGAAGCCGCAATCTGCTGATGAAATATTGTCCAGCATTAAATATAGTGATTTTACAATTCCTTTAAGTGTACCTATAGGCATTGCACTCTAATCACATGGCTTAGTTTGACCTTGACATATTCAACTTATCTCAAATGCATTCGTTCACTCGTCCTCATTATTTAAACAACGTTTATTTATTATTCAATATGTAATACGTAATAATCGAAACATTTTTCCTCGTCCATTTCGAGTGTTGTAAAGACGAATTTGCTTCCAAAATTTTCCTGCATTGCCAAATATGTTTGTGGAATTTTTTTTCAATTCCAATACGATAACGACACATTTCAAAGTTCAAATTTCGATCACAATACGGTCGAGACCATTATGTGCGAGTGATAAATCGGTGATTCACCCGACACCGCGTGTCTGTCGAACGAACATTAGAGTATGCTAATCGTGTGAACGCTTTTACTTTCCACGACCGATAATCTCGCGTAAAAAGGAGAAAAAAAAAAATTTATACACACACATACGAAAACGGAAAAACAACCGTTGCTTACTCCTGACCGACAAAACGAGGAAAAACGTCCAGAAGAAAACGAAAGTTTGGAATGTTGAAAGTGACCGTGAACGGCCTCGTCCTAAATGGGAAAGTAAACCGAACTAACAACGCAAAAATTCAACGATATTAATTCGATGAGTAATAAGATGCAATAGTCCTCACTTTTTCAATTTATTGACGACCTCTGTCTATTTATAAATTGCTAGCTGTAGTACCAGGCGTTGCCCGGGTGGAAATGTCATCTGTAATAGTGCATTGTATGCAGATTAGTAATCGTGTATTGACTGCAGGTTAGTAATTTTACTGAATTTGACACCATTGGATAAATCTGTTTGTGTACCTATTTGTGTATTGTGTTTTTATGAACTGGCTTTAGTTTGTTACGACTTACGACTGGCAACACTTTATCAATCTCTTCGAAACAAAACTTTGTAAATAAACATGTTTAATTACACCAAATTACAGTACATACATACGTGCATTTTCAAAGTTTGATTTCGATTCACGAATAATAAATTAAGGTATAGGGGGTCAAAGAGGCAGACAAGAGTTCGATTTTATATGTAACTATGTACATATGTAGATAGATTCTAAGTCCACATGAGAGAGCTTAGGATATACATATGTATGTATGTACATATGTAGCTCATATGAAAAATCAAACTCTTCAATGTTTTATATGTAATAATGATAAAAAATAACAATACCCGTGAGTAAATATATTTTCAATAGCAGATAACGACCTTTGAGTATGTAACTGACCAGTCGTAACTTGACCCCGCTGGAGTATCGCACGGGCCGTTAACACCCTTCTAGGAAAATTACTCATTGTCGATTTCTAAACGAGCTGTTTGTCCAAGGAAGTATCTCCTTTGTTCACTCGCGTCGCGTGAAAGATTAATTAATGTCATTTATTTGCGTGAAAAATTGCTGAAGGCGCGTTGCACTTGCGCAAAGAGAGCGCGACTCATACAAACGACGGCGGTTCATCGATTTTTAAATTTGCACGCGCAATTTTATTACCATTGAGTGTAAATTTGATTGTCGATTCAAGACGAATCATCTTTTTAACTTTAGCTGTATCGGTACGATTCGTATTTTCATTTTATATTGCGGAAAACTCCATAGAGCTTTGCGTACCTATACGGTATAGACGTACATACATACATATGTATGTACATATGTACATACATCTTTCTTGGACATTTGACGATTTTCATGTCAATTTAACGATACAGATTCTTCCTGTTGAGCAAATTGAATTAGATATACGCTAAGTAACTTAAGTGATTTAATTATTTAAGTAAGTGTAAATCGAAATGCCCTTGAAAGTTCGCTTGCGTTATTTTTTCCTATAAACGTACGATCCACGTGTATTGATCGAAGGTCTTCCGCAATTCCATTCCGCAACGTTTGCGGGTCTTTGCACTCGACTTAACCGTTCGAATCAACAATTGAAACATTCAGCAAATAAGGTCAGTGAAAACAAACAAAAAATTCGTAAATAACAACAAGGGACTGTTGATATTTGGCTATTGGAGTGAGTCAGCCGAGCGAGGCGTGATTGTATGTATCAGTGCAGTGGTGGCCCAGACGTCGACGACGGTATACAGATTTATTTATCTCTCGCAATTGTATTTTTCTCGCAAATTGACAATAACAAAAGCGGAGAGAGGTACATATGTGCTCTTCGATTTTTTGAGCAATGTTTTGACGTACGCCTCGACCGAAATGATAATACATAATTGATTCGCAAAAGCAAAGCGTTGCACGCGAACGAACGAAGCGCGACACGCCATCCTGTCGTTTGGTCGGATTTTTTTTGCGCGTTTAATTTCTACTGTACTCTGGGGGGGGGGTTCAAGGTCGTTGTAAATTGATTGTCGACCTTAGACAATGAGGACTGATGCCGACCCTAGCTGCACAATCTGCCGCGAAATGAACAACAATAAACAGAACGGGCAAGACTTATCGAGGTGGACTAATGTTTTTATTTGAAATTTTTGGGATATCATTAATAAGTATTATTGTGATGAAACATTAGAAGAGTTGGAGTGGATAATTCCGGTTAGTCCTATAATACAGTTGAAGGCGGATAATCAAAATAAAAAATAGGAGTTTAAGAAAAAGGAAAGTAAAATTTCAAGTTTCTGTCAGGTTGAAATTAGGTGAAAATTTATTTAAGATACATTTTCAATGATATGAATGAACCACAGGACTATTCACAGTACCAATCTAAGGACTATTGCAACTATAAGAAATAAAACCAATATTCTATAAAATATCAATTTTGTACAAAAATATCTTATACATAGTTCAATTATTTTCCTTTTCATTAATCATTTCTTCCGACATTTTTTTTCCGATACACCACGAGATTTTGATTATAGCGTGTCGTGCATTGCATTACTTTGCATTGCGTTCGAAAAACAGTTTCACCAACATTTAATTTAACCTCTAGTTCGTTCTTTGAGCAGGTGAAGTTTTGTTTTCCTCTATCTTCGTTCGCTTTTATTTGAGCCACACTGCTTGATTGATCTTCATTGTCAGTTATTGACAGATCAATAAATTGCAAGTAGGTATACTCGCTAGTACCAGTTTTTGCCCGAGTAGGTACATCCCCAGAGGTCATCCTTGGACGCACTCATCTATACGTACGTTGCATATTGTTTTGTTTTTAGACGTAATTGTGCTTAGATGTAAGCAGTGATACGCAAAACACAATATACTAATTAAATTGCTTTGTGATGGAAACTTTCATTCACCTTTCATTGGATCTTCTTTAAGAGTCACTTTGAGATGTTTGTTTACCGAATTATTGTTATACGAGTTGATGAATTCGTCTTGTGTTTGTTATTGTGATAAGTTTCATTGTTAGTATTACAGCGTTCCTCCAAGTGCATTATTATACTGCATTTTTCAAAATCTGCCGCGTACAAATGAAGTATTCGAACGCTTGAAATATGAGGCAAATCTCATTTTTATAAAGCCAATTTAATTTTAATTGTATCAGACAAGTAAATACTAGACAATATATAATTTGAGAAGTACTGTTCTACAATCTTCATCGTGTCAACAGAATCACTCACGTCATCCTTTAATCAAACATTGTAGTGAGCAATCGTCGTAATTCGCATATGAAAAAAAATAATGCATACATTATGCCGACAACAACAGTCTGTAAAGTGACTGTCATTCTTTAAATGACAAAAAGTCATTTTTTTGCAACAGTTTGAATGTCTTCTGATTGTGCATTAGTCGGAAGAAAAAAAAACGGCGGACAGTTGTATAAATTTTTTGCAAGAGCAATCGATCAAAATTCGGGAGCGCTTCTAAAATAGACGAATCCAAACAATCAGCGTTGTCCTTAGTCGTTTTGCAAATTCATGATGTCATCTTTTTTGACCCGTTGGATTCTATTGCATCGTCGTTTATTATTTGTTTTTTTCCCCGCATTAATATAACCAATGAATACTGTGACTTTGAGAGAGCTCTTTCACTTCCTCGGTGTTTTTGCCTCGTTGAGACAATTGAATTCAATGGAGTCCATCAACGATTATTTTACTACACTAATATCTAATAGTGTACTCTGCTGTTTCAGTCTATTGCTATCGGTGAGTTTGGAATGGGGGTTTAGAAAGAAAATTCGCTCGATTTCGCATAAATTTAATAACCGTTGTAACCGTGAGTCGAACCGCGAACGAATTAAATATAAAACGTGTACAGCAACAACGTGTGTGTAAAAAACGCGTACCCTTTTTAGACTGATACGACCTTGTCGTCGAAAAAACTTTGATAATAATAGATTGCCGAGTTTTTTTCAATATAGTTCTTACGAATCTAAAAAATGTGTTCATTAGGAGTAGATTGATGACAGCTGTTTAATGCGCGCAATGTGTTATCATTAGCAGTATAATTGCTAATGTCGTCCATCGACGAGGTTCATACACGAGCTTAGTCACGAATCGTGTACCGACCAACGTGTGTATAAAAGATATATGTGCATACATATGTATGTACATGTACAATAAAATGAATAGTATTTACATAAATTATTTTATTGAACCGATTAAAGATCATTTTAGCTGCAGGTAGTCAATCGAAAAGAAAGAAATATTTTGTACTGTAATTAATTTATTAAAATTTGAATTTGGACATTTTTAAGGATCGACCCATCAGAATTCAGTTGCATTAAGGCCTATGCCTTAAAATAATAATTAGATCAGTCAGAATTTTCGTTGTGCTACGAATTCAAAATGGCGTAAATTATATGCATTTGAATTTAAATACATTGAATTGTGCAATAACCTTATTATGTATTACGATTTATCATAAATAAATATTTAAGAAAACGGAAAATGGAAATTTTTGCCATATCATCAATATTATTATTATATATTTTGAAATGGTTTATTATTATATAATAGTTAGGCCAGTGCTACTCAAACTTTCTGATAAGGCGGACCGGTAAATTTTTATCAAATTTTCCGCGGACCGGTACCCTATATATAATACAATTTTACAATAAAAAAAAATATATATATTAACTTGAAATTTTATTAATAAACAAAAAAAAAAAAATAAAAATACATTAAACTTACGTAAATAGATAAACTAATAAAATAAACGATGATACAAAAATTAATTTATTTCTTATGCGAGCATTGAGTATGTAACATATTTTAAATCTAACCTCCACTAATGTGAAGAATGAGCCTGCTTCGCCTTTACCAGCTTCTCCAGTCGTGGTTCTATTAGGAGTATGGAGGATGAATGTGCACACAATTCCTATATTTATTCTCAATGACGCTCATCATCGAAAACCCAGTTTCGCAAAGATGGGTTGAAGGAAATGGGAGAAGTGCTTTTTGAGAAATCTCAGCAAGCTCGGGATATTCCGTTTTAGCTTTTATCCAGAAGGAAGCATGTGATAATGTCTCGAAACTCATCTTCGTTCCTTCATCTGGAGCCAGCTCCAATAACACTGTTCGATAAATGACGACTATTTTTTGGTTCAGAGACAAGATATAACTTTTCTTGTAGATTTATGCCCAATGAACACGAATCTGGTAATAAAAATGTTGCTTGGCTCGAGATTCTGAGATATGTGTTTTTTAAATCGCGCGATTTTGTTCGGTCTAATATTGTTCGGTCGGTGTCTTAAAATCTGTCAATTTATTGTTCAAAATGAATATTGAAATCTATAGTCGGGTATTTTAGCTTTCAGATCTTTCTAAGTAGTCGTCCAGTTCAAATCAAAAGTCAAAAGTACGTATTTTCGCTTGGGATTTTTTTCTACTGTTAATACTATTTTATATTGAGTATTTTCTATTGAAACATGTTTATTGAGATAGTGTTCTGGCCACACTATTTTTTTTTTTTGTTTAAAAGGGTAATTGGAAGTGTGCTTAATTTTAAATCGGTAAAATAGCGAATTAAAAACTCGTACGTATGTTGAGTCAAAGAAAGATCCAACTAATTAACACAGCAAGTCCAATCCGTGATTTCAGCAAATTAATTGTGATTTCGTAAAGGAGTAGGGTTGATAGCGTGCTGAAAATATGAAAGGAACATCCCGCTACGTAACAAGTGCTAGTCCCTTCATATTAAAGACACGGGAATAAACTTGACTGTGCGACAAATGGCGCCTTTCGTATGGTACCTAGTGGGGGTGAAAATAGTATGATGAGAGTCCCTTTTTCATAACAAAGACACAGAACACTATAGACTTGCAGTGGACCGCGTGGGACTAAACTGCTCAAATTTTTTTCAATTCAATTTAATAAATGGTTATAAAAAAAATTGTATTTCAAAAAAATACACCAATGCATATTTTTTTAAATTCAAAAATGGTAAAAATTTGAAGGTGCGTCAGATTTGCGGCTAGTCCGCGGAACATAGTTTGAGTAGCACCGAGTTAGGTTGACCATATTGCTTTCGAGCAAAAATGCACTGCAGGTGAATTGCACATTTTGAACACTGCAGGTGAAAAAGCATCAAAATTATTTGAATTTCACTGGATTTCGATTAAAACTCTTAAAAAAATGCGCCATAGGCGAGATTTTTTTTTCAAAACACATCATATTCTTTATACCGGAACGCCCACCCCGAAGCGATGAAAATTCAGACGAACATTGTTCACATTTCACGCGATAAATGTAGCCACACTTTTTTTTCAGAAAGGGATATTCTCCGTAAATGCACAGTTTCTTTTAGGCATTTATAATCTGTCACACACAAGACAAGAAACTCTCGATAAACTCTGTTCGCTCGATAGACTGTTATGCACTACCCAATCAGCAATTTGTTGTCAGTAACCTACCCTCTCCGCAAGAGTATATTAGTATTAGTGAATAGTATCGCAATAGTTCAACGCATGCGCAAAAATCTTGTCAATTTTCCACAAAATAAAATGATAGTCGCGTACAAAATTATAAACCGGGAAAAAATGACAAACCGGGACGTATGGTAAGTCAAATTGAATCAGTGCATGTTAAAAGGGCATTTTTGGCGAAATTGAGCTATGAATGTATGTAGTTTTACTCTAAAATCATATATCCATCCCTTTTTTGACATTGAATAAAACGTCAAAAAAGCTGAAGTCAATCGATTATAGTGACAAAACTGAACTCCAGGTTTGAGTTCCATATTAGGAAGACGTTTGTCCACAATTTTGGATCCTTGGATCAATTATTATTTATAGTAACGAGTGCAATACTGGGTTCACTGAAAATAATGTTTTCTCATTGTTATTTATATCTTGTTTTCCTTGTAACTAACATTTATTTCCTTCTCCACCATAAGCCACGAGTTTTTCGCTCTTACATACATATGTATATGTATATTTTCCGATTCAAAAGCATATTTTTATAATTTATCATTCAATTTTTTGATTTGGCGTACCTGTAATTTTTTTCAATAATTTATCATTCATTTAATTTCATTTGTTTGTAACCCGTTTGGATGATGTTTTACAATTAAGGGTAATCAATTTTCGCATCAATATCAATAAAAATCGTGATTTAGTAAACATTTTTTGATTATTCTTTGCAATAACATGAATGAACACTAATATCAATAATACTGCATGGGAATCTACTGTGACGAGATTCATTTAGCGACGATGGTCGACCAGGCCCGGCATCGAAACGGTTAAGATTCGGCTCTGTGGGGCCCGTCACCTGCGGATGATGGATGCGTCGGGGCGGGTATCGCAGCTTGTCGCTATCTATCGATGTGTCTGGTTTGTGTTTACCGCGTGATCGCGAAAATATTTCAAGGTGGTTCTGAGCGCGAGATAAATGCGCAAAAAAAAAAAAAAAAAATAAAGTAAAAAACCGGCGCCCCCTCGCACGCGCAAACATGGACGAGATCAACGCACCAAGCGGCCATTGGCTCTAGCCGCTAGCGCCAGGAAACCTCACCGACAGCAAAACACTTTTTTGTTGGACTATGAGAGACGCCTGCCGAATTCCTATGTGTTGCGTTGACCCAGCCGATTTGTGCTCTATCTATTCCGAGCCAGGCTTTTTTTTTTTTATTATTATTTTTTGTTAAAGACTCCTTCGGAGGGGTTCTAGACGTTCGAAAGCGGCGTTGGGTGCGAGCTTTCAATGGTTGTTCAAATGTGGCTCGTGCTATGTACTACGCTCTTCCCCTGGCCTTTGATATAGCGATATAACGCAATCAGTCTATTACATTGAAGATTTTGTATACTATGAAGGATTCTGGGTTACTTTAGGTTAGGTTAGGTTGCGTTGTGTATTTATTTATTTATTTAATATCGAGTAACATACAGCTCATAAAGCACAATATAAAATGAAATAAATTCCACATAAAGGCTTCCGCAGATAGGTAGCTATCGAACAGGTAGGAAAATAGACAGGAAAATCTCAAGGGTGGTATGGTGGGGAGTTGTATCGCATAGCCAAGATTTATTCAGTTAATAAGCTAAACAGAGCGCGTGACAGCAAAGTTGGCTTTAACCGCTAAATATTCGGGCATAACCACGCGGTGAAAACTTTAGTTTGCCTTGAAACGGGCTTAGGGGGTGGCGGGGGCGATTATATATGTCCATTATAAAGTAGTGCAAAAACAATTGATTATCACAATAAATAAAATTATAGTGGCATTAATGAGAGAATAGAATAACTGAATACGCGTCTACACCAAGAAGGATTTTCCGCCGAATTCCGGCGATTTCGCCGATTTTTTGGAAAAGTTGTATGTAAATAACTCTGACTCCGACTTGAGTTGACTTGAGTTGTATGTAAATAGCTCTGACTTGAGAATCGTGAGTGAAATACGAACGTTCCGAATGCGAGGTGACAGATGGTAGTTTGATAGATTATGTCAGAGTGACAGAAACCGACGCTTGCGCAGGCCGGTAGACTTGCGGAGTTCGCTAGGTTTTCATACGCGATTTCGTAGCGGTGTGCGGGAGCCTTAATACAATACAGCCAAAATAGTTACAAACAAACAACAAATAATAGCAAGAAAGGAACTTTAGAAGTTGGGGCTGGAAAGGAACTTGAGTAATGAAAATCTGAAGGAGGGTAAGGAATAGAGAAAAGGATTAATATTTCGTTGAGTGACGAGCGGGATCTATGAATGAAGGAGTTTTGCAAATAATTAGTAGAACAAAGATTAAAATGAAACAATGGAAGATTTCTGACAGATCTAGGGGAAAAATGGAGAAGGATCCTACTTAGTAAGCGAGGGCTATCTGATAAATTATTTAATAACTTAAATACTCATACAAAGCAGAGATCCGAGACTGTCCTCCTAGACTGCAGAGGGACATAATCACGGGAATTGGAAGAAGAAGAGGAGAGACGAAACCTGGAAATGGTGTACGCATGGAATTTCTTTATTATTTTTTTTTTTTCAATTTAGTAATGGAATCTTGGTATAACGGGTTCCATATAGTACGAGCAAATTCCAAGTGATTTCTCACAAATACATTAGCAGAGACACAGTATCAAAGGACTTAAAGGGTCTGGATACTCTCATTATGAATCCTAAGCTCCTATAAGCTGTACACTATGTATATATTGTAGTTAGGTCAAGTAATGTTTTGTACAAATGATACGTTCAAATATACTTTGATAGTATTTAAATGGGCTGATATTTTAGCATAAAATCAAAATGGATGACCGTCAACCATTCTGGAGCTTTTAGATTTTCAGAGGCTCGGTATGTGGTCAGATCTCTGAAATACCTGCATTTGTATTATGTATAAAATACAATAACTACACTTGTCTACTCTTGTTTGCTTGATTGTTTCATACTTATTAAACATACAAAGTATGAATATATGTACATATCAATGTATAATAAATTGTTGAAATCTTAAACAAAAGCGAGTTAAAAATTTTCGTAGAATTTTTGGGACAGGAAAAACTGTGAAAACTATTAATAATTTTAACTGAGAAAAGTTAATTACATCATCAAGGTTTTTAATACGACTCGTTCTAAGGCCAATGTGTGTTTAAAGCTTTTTAGTGTCAAATTAGCTACATAATATACTATAATCAAGTCAGGGTTGTGAAAAATATTATCTAAAATTAGCATTTCAATATGTAATAAAGTATTACAATTTCTTGTTGTTTAACAATATTTCAGAGGAGATTAAGGGTAAAATGTTGAGAAGCGTTGCCGTCGCGCAAGTTGCGCAAGTGTCAGCTACGATTGGAGCATCTATCTCAGCATCTCGCGCAGTAGTACTATAATATTTACTATATACATAATAGTAAAATAAGTCATAGTAAACACGGCCAACGGTCGTTAACCGAAATCTTCTACGACTCAAATCCGCTCTAGTGGATGCTGTTAATTTCCAACACATTTCCTTGCAAACGTATTATGTATGACATCTGACGTAAGCACACAATTTTCTTTAGAGGTCAAGTTCTTCGATAATATCGATATTACGCAAGAGATATCCATACATGCATATTTATATTGTTTATTCACATGAAAAAATTCGCAGACGCTTTCGGAGTTATTAATATTGTTGGCTTGCATTAATTAATTATTGCACAACCGGTTCGCGGGGTCTCATTAACATTTTACTAGTAAAATAGTGTAAAAAAATACGTTATCGATACAAACGCATGTAGAACGATACACATATATTTATTGTAGCAATAAATTAAACAACCTTGGCATTATGCGGTTGTAAGTTTTAAATTATATACTGCTTATAATATTATTTATAATCTACATAAGTTATATCGATTAAGCATTAAGGTATAATTTAGTAAACTGTTAAATAATATTAAGCGTCAATTCGTTGCACTCTATTAACTCTTTAATGTCCGAAAGCACATTTTCCATAATACCGAATTGCATTGTCCGATTCCGTAGTGTTTAATCGGCTTTTCGAGTGACCCAATGAACCGAACACGTGCACAGTATTAACATTAATTTAAAAGCGATTCGTTTACAATAAAATGAATTTACGTATTAAATAGCGTGTAATTGCATATACGGATTTTGTGCATATCAAATTAAATTTAGTTAATGCATTTGATTTACAATCGACATTTTTAATGAATATTTTAGCAGTTTGTTTAATTTAAAAATTCGTTTAAATTGTTTGTCTCTTCTATTGTGTGGTATTATAATGAAATGTAAATTTAAAATAATCGAATTTGATCGTAAATGAATAAAACGATTTTAAACAAAAGGAAAATTGATCTTTTAATATACATATGTATAAAATGCAATATTTTCTATGTTAAAATTTATCGATTTTAAAATAAATTATTTAATTTAGAATTCGACGTATGTATATAAATTATTTGCAACACAACTTCCGTCACGTACTATTTCCTTGCTCTTGAATACAATACTTTTATTTGTTTTGTTAAAGGAGAATTTTCCCGGATCACCTTCAAAATTTTAGCATAATGAATAAGCTAGTTAATCTAACGTAAGTCGTTCTATATTTTTAATTTAAGCGAATTAAATTTGCCTTTAACCGAAATAAATACAAAAATGCAATCATAATGGTGATGAGTGCATTCACTTATCACCTTTGAACTATGGCATTGTCGAAATAACTTATATGTGTTTAATTCTAAAGTTAGCAGACAGATATCTGCAAGGTTAAAGTGGGACATTCATTTTAATAAAATTCATAATTTTATGTATCAAGATTTTTTATGTCATTTTTTAAATATTGAATTGTAGGTTTAAAATAAAGACATAAGAAAGAAAATAATAATAGTTCATTGTTATCGTGAACTTTGATTTAAAAATGTATGGAAAATCCAATGTAAACAAAAGGGCTTTGTCGATGTGAACTGTTGGGTAAGATTAATTTTGATTGACATATTCGTAAAACATATTATCTTATTCGAATGGCACACATTTAGAAACTGTCATTCAATATGTTGCGATAAAATTTTTAGAAAAGATTCTATGGTGATTTTTTTTTTGGGAAAAATACCCTCCAATCATTTTTTGTTGGATTTTGTTACGTACATACATATATTAGCATAGTTGCATTAGAAATTAATGTAAATAGGTATTGAAAACTATAAACGTTCCTTAATCGCACTGATTGACAGTTGATAGAGCGATAATATGATTTATCTCAATAACTGGTTTCACTACTGTATCATTACGTTATCCATGATGTCATTACGGTAAACATATCTATTTGAAAACAATAGATTTTAAGTGTTTAACAAATAAAGGGTTAAAACATACCCATAAATATAACTATTACACTACACATTACAATTTTAAAAAAGTGTTATATGTACCTATGTAGTTATATTTTTGTCGTTTTTATTTGTAAAATATTAGGAGGGTTTATTGTAAATACCTATTCGATTTATTGTTTTTACAACATTGTATTAAAATTGACAAAAAACTTTACAAGTAATCGCTATCGTTATGTAAAGGTTACGCCAATGTGATTGAATACAATTTGCATTCAGGTTGCATATCGATAGTGTGACCAATGTTCAAAATTTGTTTCAGGTCAACGATCGGATTTATTGAAAAATCGTTATCCCGTTCAATTTTTATCGGAATTTTAGCCTTATAAAATTTGATTTGTTTTTTTAATTGAAATAATAATAAATTATTGATCTTGCAAATCCAATGTTTCGTTTACTGTTTAGATACCGCATGACATAAATTTATATTTAGACGGAAATATATATTTTTTATTAATGATATTTGTTTTGAATTTCGGTGTTCTGTGACATCAACGACATCAACGATTCCTATGACGTCAAACTCGGATGCAGTGTTGCAATCGGGTAAGAATCGGGTCTACGACCTCTCTCACAATCATAACTTTTAGATACACATAAATATTATGTGTGATCATCAGATTTTCTATTTTTTTTTAAGTGAACCTCGACGACTTGTGATGAAATCGATTTGAACTCAAAGACAGAATAAAAGCAAAATATCCAAATACTACTCGTAGATAAACAGAGCGTTTATCAATATAGCTCATCATTGCATTATTTCAAAATAACAATGATAAGCTCATAGCCGATAGATTCTGTGGGGAAAATATATTTATATTAAGTAATTCATATACACTGACGTAATCTTACGTAAATACGTACTTACATAATATCTTGATAGCATCGTCGATTGTTCTCAAGCATTTTAACGAGCGAACCCAGGATAGTTTGTAATTTTTTATGCAATATCTACATTTACAATCGAATGAGATTTATTCCAAAATGTTTTATCCGTTGAATGTTTATGGTCACTTAACTATACAATGTGGAGCTTTTGTTGCGCAATTTGTATAACAATTTATATGCGTTATCGTGCTAATTATAAATTAATGCGTATCGGCACATTATATGTTTATACATTATTATATTACAATCGATCAAAAACTAAGAATACGACAACATTTAGATATCGCTCTATTTATTATCCGAACAAAAATGCAAAATTGCACTAATATTTCCTCTTTGATTCTTGGAATTCGCACGAATAAATATCGTAATATTATCGCTGTTTATGATTAATACGAATATAAACAGTACATTTTTTCGATACATTTCCAATTAATAGAGTATTTATTTGAATGACAACACAAACAAAAACGGAACAAAACACGATTTTACAAGTTTAATACATACATACATACATATGTATCAGCTACTGCGATATGCAAACAAAGCTTTTTATTCATTTTCCTATCACAAATGAATAGATTAACACCCTAAGAATTTGATTCTATTACTATTGACTATTCTACATAGCCTTTGATGCACATGTGCAAATTTTTAAATATACAATTACAAAAAGCTCACAACGCTTTTATTATCTACATATTTATAAATTTGCCTTTGGTATTTCAATAGTAACACAATGAAAAATTGCTTAATTTTCTACGAACAGACAATAAATTAGGGGTCTAGAATCCAAATCGAGATCTCCCTGTTGGTGTTTTGAAGGGTTCATCAATCTAACCTGTCACAAAGGAACCCCACGAGTGTGCAAGATGCGTTTTCAAAGCCATCCGACCCCTCACGATGAATCGCTAGGGAAGAGGGGAGTAGCCCACTGTGTGTATCGTTATCATCACCATCATCAATGGAATGATTATACTGGTATACAAACGGGTGTGTCGATAAGGCTTGTTACGATCGGTGACCCTTGTCGTAGTACGTGCGCGCACGCTTGACAGCTTGACCGACATATCCGCTATCGTTCACTTGTGTACCGATTTGCAACCATCGGGGTCAACAAACTCACAATCTAAACAAACAAAATATAAACAAACCCCCCCCCCCCCCCCCCCCTTCGTATTCCTTCTTAGCTCCCAAGGGTCGTAAGTTATGGTGAGGGTTAAACTTAAGCAAAAGCTCGACTAGTAAGAAGGTCTTGGTACTATTTCTCACAGTATTGGTTTGGATTGCAGTTTTTTAATGAAAATTATGTTAAGGGTTTTCTTTATTTTGTGTTTTTCTGAATTGGTAATATTGAGTTTGTTTTGACTGGAGTAACATTATACCAGTCATTAGTCAGAGTCATTGAAACACAATTGATATGGCAGATATAACGCAGCTGAAACGTTATAACCCTCTCAAGTACCATATTATGTATGTATGTATATGTATAAGAACTGCTGAAAAATTTAGTCTCAATTAGTCAAACGGTGTGAAAATGTACATACATAATTAATAGCTAACAAACAGAAAGAATTATTATTTTATACATAGAGATTTGTAGTAGAATAGTTTAATTGCATATTCTATACCCATGTACATGGATAGTACGAATATTAATAATACGAATATGTTTAATTAGTTTGATTAATACAAGGAATGATAACGTTTCGACATTATTTTGAAGAAAACTTCGAAAATGTCCGTTATGTTATAATCTGGACTTGTTCCGGTTACCAAACAATGGTGTTTCGTTCTTATGGTACTTGCATTCCGATTAACACGATCGACCGGCACAATCAGTGAACCGGATAATTCGTGTAATCTTTTTTCAATCGACAATTAATTCATACCTACACTTCACGGAGACAAGAGAAAGATTTAACAAAAATAATCGGCTTTGTGTATCGGTCGATAAGGTAACCTACATATGTATGTACGGGAAAATGCAAAAGTGTGTTACCTTTAAGCTACGCAGTAATGCGATAATGTCGAATCAAACGCTTGCATAATTAATAATTATGCTACACTATGTATGTATGTAGATTCGTTTCCTGGATTGTATACGTAGATAAGGTGCGTTATTTTATTGCAAGCGTTATGCGATATTATTTATCATTTAAAAAATGCATTAGTTTGCACGGATTAAGAAGGGGGGAGGGCAGGAGGGGGGTGAGGAAAAAATCTGATACGCGCACGTTCAAGGTGATTCGCGATTTATTATGACACGTTGCATAATAAATTGTGACAAAAAATAAATCGAAATAGGCGCACACTCTGACTATTCAAGGTGATCGATACATTATGATAATTATTCATAGATAAATAAATACTCACTTTAAAGAGTAAAATATGAAAGCTTTCTAAACCATTGACTTTTTTCGAACGCTCATTTTTCCAACAATTGTGAATCTACGCATCAATTGTGAATCTACGCATCAATTGTGAACCTACGCATCAGTTGTGAATCTACGCATTGTGAATCTACGCATCTACGCATTGTGAATCTACGAAAATTGTGAATCTACGCATCAATGTGTGTATATTAGTTTAACCGTATAACTGTCTTCCCACAGTGCCTTAGGCTTCTACCCGTTGGAGTCTCGGTGGCAACTATTCTTAGGAAAGCATTTCTACAAGTTGCTGATTGGTTTGGTGCACAATCCTCAGATCCTACGGGAAATGAAATTGCACCTGAGGCACGAACCAATATGGTGTCATCTTCTCCGGTAGCTAGAGCAATCAATTTGCTCAATCGGGTAACTGTCTCGTTTGATACTTTCTTTGGAAGTTACAGTTGCTTGATTGAGCAGACACTAAGGGTCAAATGATTTTGTGTACATTTTGAATTTTTATTTTTACTATGTTTTATTTTTGTAATTTACCCACCATGACGATTTAGTTAATCTGTTATGTCATCGTGGGTGTTTTTTAAAAATAAATAAATATACATGCGTACAACATACATACATACATATAAAATTTAATAAATAATAAACATTATTTCGATCGAAAATTCAGGCGGGCAAAGGCAACACTGGAATACACCTGCAGCAAAAGGTTAGAGAATCCGAAGCTCCGAGGTATATTAACAACTATTTATATTTATTTTAAAAGATTAAATCTTACAATAAAAAATCATATTTTCATTAGTTTAACCTTATAACATTGATTTTGTAACTAAGAGATAAACCTAATTTAAAAAATTCAATAAACCCTAATACATTTGCTAGGGGCGTTAGGGTTTAATTCTCTGGAGTCACGTCGACAGCTTTATCTAGGAAAACATTTTCACAAATTAATTATTGATTGCATAATCCGCAAATTCTTGATGAATTTGATTTTGACGTACCAAATCGGTTTAGATTCCTCAGAGAACATAATTTGTTATCCATCCCGATAGCTCGTACAACTGACATGCTAGCCATGTCTCACGTCGTAAGAGCCATTTAATTACTCAACCAGGCTGCCATACTTATGCTGCCATACAGGCTGCCGACTTATTTAATGTTAATTACGGGAGGTTGGTTGAGGTGTTTTTAAATGTAAGATTTTAATGTATTATTTTAATGCAGTCGATTCCGCTTAACTGGGACACCTCGGGCCCTAAACATTTTGTCCCATATAAGCGACTGGCTCTAATAAGCGAAGTTTAAGGAAAAAAAAAAAAAAAATTTATACTTGTCTTTGCTTAATGTTTGATTTGATGATTTCAACAGTTGCATCCTACGCCGTTTTCATTATTATCGTGATATGCTAAATTTTTATGTATTGTAGAAAATTCGAGATAATTGACAATCGGAACATGTAAAACAACTTCGAATTTACATACGTAAATGCGAAGTTGTTTTACATGTTTTTTCTCGAATTTTCTTGCATCTCCAAACGGTTAATTCTACAAGTAGCAAAGCAATCCTGTATGGTGTTGGTTTTTATAGCTCCCCAACTATCTATCAGCGACAAGCTGTAAAGGAAGCTAATTTTCTCCTAATTAAACGGAACGGTGTCCGGATAACCGAAGTAAATTACTATCCCAATTAAACGGAATCGACTGTATTTCTAAACATTGTTTCGTGCTTGCTTGTATTTATGTTTGTATTTACGATGTACGTACTTGCTTGGCCACAGTAACGATTCGGAAAACTGTAAGGTTACTGTGGTAAGGTTGGTAAGGTTGGTAAGGTTACCGTTGTCTGTCTCGTCTGTCTCGTCTGTCATCCACTTGACTCGCACGCATTCTTCTCAATTCATCAGCCCATCGTCCACTCGGTCTACCTTGTTTTCTTTCACATCCTCTCGGATACCATTCCAGTATTTCTCGCGTCCATCTGCCATCCATTCTTCTCGCTGTGTGTCCATCCCATTTGCCACTTCAACTTTTTTACACGTTTCGCTATATCTTGCCACTTTTTTACCCATGTAGGTATTCCATGCATTCAGCCATCCACGTTTGACGTACATACGTCATCACTGGCAGCACGCATTTGTCGTATGCACAGCCAATGTATGTAATATTTTGCGAACAATTTGCCATCGTTAATTTTCTATTTACTTGTTTTCTTTTCTTTTTGTTCTGTGTTATCAATTTATGCAACTAACCAATGTCCCTACCGATAACCTCCACTCTGAATGTCACCCCTTCAGACTGGACTCCCTCCGGGTAGCCTCATTTTTTTTTGCGCATTAAAAAATAATTACTTGCAAAAGCCTTCTCAGTCAGAGTGACCTATTTTGGGCACTACATAGGAGAAGGGGTGTGTGGTGGAGGCGAATCTCCCGAAATCAAGGCTGTATATGTATGTACATACATACATATGTACCTAAATATATTCAAGTCGTGAAAAAAAAAAAATTTCCAACAAACTTTTAACATTTCAATCTACAAAAAGCTCAACCTCATCAAACCAAAAGGCAATTAATTACACCGGATTGCAACGAACGGGGGCCCCTGCAACAAAAACATGAATCGCACGCGGCAAACATCCATCGCATCTTTGACACTCTGCCGAAAACAACTCACAACGGGGGAAAAGTTCACAAACGCGCATGCATATGCATTCATGCGCGAAACCCCATATTGTTAACGCTGCGCACACACACCGAACGGCGAATTGTTATCGTGTGCTCTACGCAATATCGTCCGATGAATTGTGAACGTCCGTACAATTGATAGCAACCCCTCGCCGTTCGCTGTTCGGTTCGTCGGTGTGTACGCGGCATAATACAATTTTTTTTTAAATTTTTTTTCGGACAAAGTGAAACTTTGGGGTTTCGCCGCGTACAAACAGACACATGTAGGGAGGGGTATTGAACGTGTGTGTGAGTTACTTTCGTGGGAGCGGGTGAAAGCGGCCGAACGAATGGTGACCGGGCGCGGACTAGCGTCGGCCCGCGACCGGCGTCTTCCAGTGACCGTGAAACGGTGTTTCGCGGTGGGGGCGAAGGCGTATACCATAAACTAAAGGGGACCTGCCCTCAAAGGCCCCCCCACTGCTGGCCCCGGCTATATAACCAGCAAGGCCACCATCCACACGCATAGTCGGCGCGGTAGTTTCCGACACTGTGCGACGCGAACTAGACGCGACACTCCGACACTAAAAAATTTCATACTTTTCATCTCGAAAGACAAGCAAAAAAAAAAAAACAAAAAAATCACACTGAAAACAGAGTCGTACGCTGCGTGTATACATATATCTCTGCAAACATGTTGATTTGGGCCGGTCTGGTGTGGGCGTGGAAGATGGGCGGGGGCGCTTGGGCGGTTTTCGCCGGAGCTCTGGTCCTCGCCAGATGGGCACTCGGCAGGTGGCAGGAGTTGAGGTCCTTGCCGCCAGGACCCTGGGGTCTCCCCATCGCTGGCTATCTGGCCTTCATGAAGGTCGGCGCTAAGCACAATCAGTACCTATCGTTGGCGGCAAAGTACGGGCCGATGTTCTCCGCCAGGCTCGGCAATCAGCTCACCGTCGTGCTCAGCGACTATCGCATCATCAGGGATGCTTTCAGACGCGAGGAGTTCACCAGCAGGCCGGACACGCCGTTCATGAAGACGATCGACGGTTTCGGTGAGTACTTCATTTGATTCGCCCCCAAAATCTCCGACAAAAGTAGTGTGATGCTAAAAAATTAACAAATTATTTATTATTTTACAAATTGTACCACAGTGACGCGATAGGTTGCCCCGATTCGTCACTGTGGCGAGACGTGGGAAAAAAAAAATAATACACTATAACAATACAGTAAACTCCCGATTATCCGTGTGCGGATTATCCAAACTGAAACTTAAAAAAAATACAGATTTTCTTAATAAATAACGAGTATTAAACCTTAAAAAAAAAAAAAACAATTTTCTGCTTTATAAATGTATAATTTATGTTTAAAAAGAAAAACCATATTTTGGATTATCCGTGTTTTTTCGGTTGTCCGTGCCGCCTCCATTATCCCGGATAATCGGGAGTCTACTGTGTATGATTTTACATTACATACGTGTCTGTCTATAATGATGTATTTCGGCAACCCGTAAAGTCACCGTGGCGTAAATTGAACAAGTACAAAGTGTAGCGTCCATATTGTGCAGAGTGAAATTTTCAGCTGAAACTTTTTTTGCGCACGAAATTGGTACAAAATTCACAATCGATGCGTTGGAAACGATTCGGCGTTCTTTTGTCACGTTGTAATTAATTATAAAAATTATTTAATCAATGTGATTTATAATTTTACAAATTAAACGTATCCATCGCTGTTTATACTTTGCCCAGTGTTAGGGGTTGTATTGTAAACGTTATTCGGTCAGTATTGCGGTAGAATTAAAAAGTGTGTTGTTGTTGTTTGGCGCGTTTTATAGCGATATCGAAATTTTCGCCGAACGCTTCACTGCAATGACAAAAACACGATTCGAGACAAAGCGCCGTGTGCTATTATTGGCAAGTGCATCGGCTTGTTGCACCGCATCGCGCATTTATCTCAGCAACCTTCACCGTTTGCACGACAATACATATTCGCGTGACGTTTTGAGATCGCGATTGAGGCAGCAGCAGCTGTCAAAATCACGTGCTCTTTAGCTTGTAGGTGTGGCTCTGCTCAAAGCTCCGCCCGATTTTCCCCCACTACGGGTGTTTTCCCACTCACCCGGTCGGTAATTGCTCACTACGGGATTCAAATCTACACCGAAGCCGTGGCAACTCCGTTTTATTAATGAAAATATGTATTAATTAGATCGTGTCTTCTTCCTCAGGCATTATAAACAGCAAAGGCGTCCTGTGGAAAGAGCAGCGCAAATTCTTGCACGACAAACTACGTCAATTCGGCATGACCTACATGGGAAACAGCCGACAGAAAATGGAAAAGAGAATAATGGTACGTACACAATCCACTTCCGTACGAAAATTTACACACCCAAAGAGACCCAAAATCTAACCACCGTATGTTTTGTCGTATCAGGTTGAAGTTGACGACTTGTTGAGCATGCTAAATGCGACCAACGGCCAACCCGTCGACGTTGCACCGATGCTCGCCGTATCAGTCAGCAATGTCATCTGCAACATCATGATGTCAGTGCGTTTCTCATTAGACGATCCCCGCTTCAGACATTTCACCGGTCTCATCGAAGAAGGCATGCGTCTGTTCGGCGAACTTCACACAGTCGACTATATTCCCACTTGGCAGGTTTGTACATTAACTGTTAAAAAAAATTTGATGTGTGTAAAGTCAATACGAACGCAAAGACTAAATTTTTGATTTTTTTTATACAGTATCTGCCCGGTAAGATGACAACCAGGAACAAGATCACGAAAAATCGCGAAGATATGTTCCAGTTCTATCAAGAGGTCATCGACGAGCACAAGGCCACTTTCGACCCGAGCAATATCCGCGATCTGATCGATACTTATCTGGCTGAGATACAAAAAGCGAAGGAGGAAGGACGCGACGAGCTGCTGTTTGAAGGAAAAGATCACGGTAAATACCTATACATTTCTTCTGTTTTGTCTCAAGTTAAAATGCTCAAAATCGTGTAAAAACGGTGTTTCTATGATGAGATAATCATTTGTTTTTGTTTTTGTTTAGAACAACAAATAAAACAAATCATCGGCGATCTTTTCTCCGCCGGAATGGAGACAATCAAGACGACTCTGCTTTGGATGATTGTGTTCATGTTGCGCAACCCAGAGGCCATGAAGAAAGTTCAAGAAGAATTGGATCAAGTCATTGGCCGCGAACGATTGCCGAGAATAGAAGACCTTCACTATCTACCGGTGACGGAGACGACCATTTTAGAATCGCTGAGAAGATCGAGCATTGTGCCTTTGGCTACGACTCACACACCCACCAGGTAATTAATCCACCGATTGAATTCTCATCTCACGCACATACGACGCTTTCGCTCTGTGACGCCGAAGCGTGAGAGTCCAGCGAATGTCAAACTTTTTGTCCTACAATTTTTGTTTCGCTTTGTCAACAGGGATGTGACGTTGAACGGCTACTTGCTACCGGCCGGCTGTCAAGTTATACCGCTGATCAACAGCGTTCATATGGATCCTACGCTCTGGGACAAACCGGAACAGTTCAAACCGGAGCGTTTCTTGGACGCAAGCGGCAACATACGCAAACCTGAGTATTTCATGCCGTTCGGTGTCGGACGAAGGATGTGCTTGGGAGACGTTCTGGCCAGGATGGAGCTGTTCATGTTCTTCGCAAATATTCTTCACACGTTTAACATTTCACTACCGGAAGGAGAACCAGCGCCTTCGTTGGAGGGAAACGCTGGGGTCACCATCAGTCCAGATGCTTTCAAAATCATATTGACGCCTCGACCTTTGGCGACATCACAGTCTTGCCCTCTGCCGACGCTTCTGAGGAATGTGGGTTGCCATTGAAATCTGCCACAAAGAAGAACGATTCACCAATTCACCCAAATCGCCAGAAAATTTTGGTGTATAGTTCGAGATTTCATCTGCCACCCCCTCCCCCCTCTCCCCAGAGCACGGTATACAGTAGCTGTTGTTCCTATAAAAATAAAACTTAGTATTAATTTAATTTATTAAATTCACAAAAAATCATTGATGTCATAATAGTGCGTACTACTACTAACTGGCGAACAATTTTCACGTACAAAACAAAACAAAAACAAGAAATGGGTGTTACGATAATGTATTATTTGCATCGATACAAAAAAATCAAAAAACAAAAAAAAAACTGTTTTATTGTGTTGAACATGTACAAAGAATGAGTGTGTGTGTGTTTGTTTGAAACATATCAGGTAAAGAGAATCATTGTCAATTTAGTGGCTGTGCATATAAAGTGTTCATTATTTATAGGCGTATACAAACGTATGTGTGTAAGATAGGTTATTATTATTATTATTATTATTATTATAAGTATAATGTTCATTAGAGTAAGTTTTGAAATAGGGGTATGTCATTTTAGTCAAGTTTTAATTAATTAATTTTTATTATTATTTTTTTGAAATTGTCCTGCTGACGACCTCTAAACAGTCTCTCTATGCATGCATATTTTTAGCTTTTTTAACGTAAAATATTTGAAATAAGCGACGTCACTTCGGGGACTTGGATAATTTTCGCACGCGAAAAATTCGTAGAAAAGTTTCAGCCATATTGTAAAGTACGACTAAAAAAGCTTCAAATATGTTTATTGATTTTAAAAAATGCGATAAAATTGAATTCATATTGAATTCAGTGCAAGAATTCAATGTATTGATTTAAATACATTTTTTTTTACTTTTTATTAAGTAATACATAAAAACATTTGTTTAAACTAGTCTGATTTTTTATTGACACTGGCATTCTTTTCCTAAACATAATTTTTTTCATCGATAAATTAATCTTTTTATGTAAATTTTTCGGTGAACATTTTTTTTTGTTTTACCTAATTATTCAAAGTTGCCATTAGATAATTAATTGAAGAATTGAAAGTTAATCGACCAATTTATTTAGCGAAATATATTTTAAGCAAAAAAACCACAACAAAACTTGTACTATAAACAATTAAGTATTCGTGTAAATTTTATTCAGTTACTTGTTATGCAAACGTAACACTAACCAGCACATAAGTGGTCATATCACTACTAATAAATAAAACATAATTTAAATTTAATAATATATCATAGGATGAAATATATTTTGTGTATTTTTTTATATAAGAAAAATGTTTTTTGAACTTGATTAAAAAAATCGAATATTTGTTTAAAAAAATGCATTTTTATTTTATCATAACTACAAAAATTGTTAAGTCTTTAGTCTTAAAAATAATAGTTTTAAGACCATTCAAACAACGGTTTCATCGTGAGATGATACTCAGGAGGGTTCAAAGTCAATCCGAAAATTCCTTCAGTATTTTCAGGTTGTTCCACTACATCGATATGATATCGCGATATTATTCTCGAACCGTAGATGAAGATAATCATTCTGGCGAATTCATCTCCAGGACACATTCTTTTTCCTAGAAATACACAAAAGATAATAAAAAATACAAAAAATCAAAGCAATCAATCAAGCAATCAAGCAAGCAATCAAGCAGCAACAAAAAAAACTCAATCTTACCGCTTTGAAAAGGAATAAAAGCAGGCGGTTGTAAGAGAGTACCATCGGATGCGATGAATCTTGACGGACTGAAAACTTCCGGATTCTCCCAGTTTTTGGGATCGTGATGAATGTACCATTGGAATGGCATTATCATGCTGTTTTTTGGTATGCGATAACCAGCCAAAATAGAGTCCTAAGCATAAAAAAATTAATAACGAGTGTAAATTTATGACTTACCCATTTTACGTATGTATGTATGTAGGTACAAGAAAATTACCTGAACTGTCCCGTGAGGAAAACCGAGTGGCACAACCGGTCGAATCCTTTGAGTTTCGCAGATAGCAGCTCTGGTATAGACCAAACTGGACATTTGATCCATGCTAGGTTTGCTGCGGCCGCAAACTGAATGCAACTCATGACGTACGGCTTCCTTCAATTCCATTAAATAAAAATTATTCAATATGAATTATTATGAATAATATACCATGATATTTGAAACGTACCTGTTCCTTTTGATTCATAGCCATTAGAAAAAAGAACCAGCCCAGAGTGTTATTCGAAGTATCGAGACCAGCTCCGAATAGGTCGCACATGAAATAGCATAATTGTTTGTCAGAAAGCCTATTCAAACCTTCGATGTCTCCAGCCAGTTTCCGCTTTTCCTGCTCTTCCAGATAGTAGTCCAGTAAGCATTCACTGTCATAAAGATTAAGCAACGTAGGATTCAACTTGTAACTGATCGCAGAAGACTTTCCGATTTCATAAAACTTGCATTCGATCTCTTTGACCAAGTCTTCATTGTTGACCTCGTAAGATTTACCTTTCTTTTCATTCAATAAGTTTTTTCGAATGTTCATATAGCATTTGACGAAACTGTGAGTCTGCTGTTGACCTTTAACAATCAGATTCAAAACGTTCCTCAAAGACATTGAGACGAATCTGCAATAAATTTTATAACATTCACATACAGAAACGATGCGGAAAATTGAACATACATAAGTGATACATAGCATAGTATTTGGATGATTTTTGAGACCATTAAATATGTAAATATTTGACATTAAAAAGTGAAAATTTTACCTCAAATAAGGCAGGAAGTTCAAAACTCCTGCAACTCCCATACACTTCACTCCCGCTTCTTGCATTTGAAGCAGCCATTTCCAAACAGGATCGTCTTCCTTGAACGAAATCCCATATACTAATATGTTGATAATGTCACCTAGACTTTCCGAAAGCAATTCGCAAATGTTTAAACCGCTCTCAGTTTTCGTAGACTTTAATAGTCTCTAAGCAAAAAAAAACACAAATTAACCAAACGTACATAGCTTATAACGTAATATAACTTAATACATACAAATTTGACTACCTTTTCGAAGATATCAGCAGATTCTTCGAGATGAGCAGTGAGACGTGGACGCGATATAGCTCCACGAGCTGCACCCAAAATCCTCATCCAGGAAGACATCAACTTCCTTTGATCCTTCCACAACTCTCCATCTGACGCAATTATACCGTATCCATCCATTATTCCATGGGTTAAGTACAGGGGAGGTCTTCCCATGAAGGCATCCTTGCTGAGGGCTTCCTTGACGAGTGCAGGATCTGTCAGGACGACAGTGTAAACTGATCCAAGTTGAACTCCAAATAGACCATCCTTTGCGTACTCCTCGGCCATTTTTGTTAAAGACTTATGGGGACTCACAGCATCGATCTGATGCAGGGAACCCAGTATGGGAATTCCGTTAGGACCCGGAGGTAGTGGAGGGCCAGATTTCTGCTTGAAACGTTTCAAGAAGAAGATGCTGACGAGAATCGTAAAAGTGAACAACAATATCGTGTTCAAAGCAGAATCCCACGCCATGGTAATTTTGAAAAGTTAAAAAAAAAAAAAATGGTTAAAATGTTCAATGCTTATATAAATAACTTTAACACGCGACACCAACTGTCGTATGTTACGTTTCAATGTTCACAAAGTCGTAATTTGTGGTTACTGTTACATTGCGGTACATGCTATTAGAATTACGAGAAAAAAGTGAATTTAGTACATTTGAAAAATTTCCATTGTGCTTGCATTAATTAGTAATATAATATATTCAGTAGTTTAATATGATCAAAATTTGAAATTCTAGAATAATAAAGTATGAAACTGAAAGAAAAATGTTTTGATGTGACAATAAATAATTTGAGATAAGCACTTTTTCAATGAAAACAAAATCATGACGATTTCAAAGCCATTGGAGTGTGCTATACATTATACATATATTTATACATTTGTATCGAAAACATATGTACTAAACTCTTATTATGCATAACGCAGTGTAATACATTAATTATCAACGATCGTTCGAAACAAACAACGTCCAATTATGTACAGCGTTTTTATCTCACGAAGGGGAATCTCCCATGCAGGTTTTAAATATGTGGGTAACCGATACATGTACATTGAAAATGTATTTATTTATTTATTTTTATTTATTAACAGTTTTTTAGCCCAAAATATAGATTACATATACATATGTATGTACATACATATAAAAACAAAAAAGAATAAGAAAATCAAAAAAGATACATAGAAGTTAGAATATATGTAATATAATATAATAAAAAAAAACATAAGAAAATCAAACAAAAAAAAAAGAAATAATAACAAAATAATACTAGTATTAGTTAATAGTCTTCGTTAGTAAATCAGAAAATGTTAGTAACCAATAGTAACCAATTTTGCCATTGCGTATCCAAGGACCAGAGTGGGGATTCTCCTTCTTGAGATGAAAACACTTGCAGTTACATACATAGCTATGCGTATTATGCATAGCCAGTGCTCGAATTCAGCGGGAGCGGCAGGGAGCGGCGTTCCCTTTCGTGAAATTTGAAAACGTAGCGTGAAATCGTGAAATCTGTAAATTTAGCGCTCCAAAATTTCCGTGTTCTTTCAATAATTATTGCCGAAAAAATGTTAGAAGGTGAATTTTTTTTACATTTATGACTCCTAAATCACAATCTTTGACTGGAAGTTAAATTCTTTACATTTCAATTCCGACAAAGGCATCTTATCTGTAGCCAAAAGCCATTTAAAATATTATTATGTTTTGAAAAAGCTGGATGCACGTGTGTTACTTGAAGATAACATTTAGAATTCGAGGGTTTTTAGATTCTATTTATTTTTGTCGGTTATGCGCAAAAAGTTAAAATATTAATGAATGGTTAATTGTAGAAAAAAAACGCTTAGGTTGCTTTTCTTCTAGATCAGTTAAAAATTTAGGAATTGATTCTGATAAAAATTTACGACTGTCAAAATCGTGGCAAAACTGTTCTGTTTCCCAATGGCAGTACGAAAGAAAATTAACAATCTTGTCTAAGGAAAAAAATACACCTACATAAAATTTATGACGCCCATATTGAATTGAATATAATAAAATCGGCCAATAGTAATGAAATCGATAAATTTGTACAAAAAAGTCAGAATGCTCACATTTTAACCACTGAAAGAGTTTTCAGAACAGTGTATAGAATAGTAAAAAATCAGAGACCATTTTCAGATCTACCTGTTGAAGATGACTTACAGACATTAAACGGTATTAATCTCGGTAAGATTTTGCATTTCGATAAATATATACATATGTATGTATAGGTATACATACATACATACATATAGTTAAAAAAAAGGTCGTTTGATATTTTTTGAAAATTATCGAGCGCTTCCATTCTTGAAAATTTCCATTTCGAGCACTGTGCATAGCTATTATACATACAATTAATTTAATATGGATTCTTTGCGGTACACGTCCTGTTTTAATTTGCATCGACAGCTCATAGCATATTAAATAATGCGAATGACATCGCAAAAGCTAGGAGAAAACCTTCAAATTCTAACACAACTGGGTTTATAAAAAGAATTTTATAAACAATACTTCACGATAATAAAAAACCAACATTAAATCACATGTGTTACTTTGCGATAGCGAGCACGTTGGAAATTTAACCTTTCATGTTAAAAAAATACTGGTAATTATTTTTACATTTGTAAATAACATGGTCTCACATTCACGGTACGATATTGTGTGTTTCATTAAAGAGCACTACGTATCAATCAGCGTTACGAGTACAGTCTTGTATTACGGCATAACTTTAAATGATGGTTGAACCACTGACGTAGGTACATTTGTATCTATTCTATAATAGTATTTCGTATCTTATCGAGTTTTTGCGTACGATAAGAAATTGCCTATACCTATGGATGTATGTATAATACATACATATGTACATACATAATGCGTGTAATTGGGCGTAAATTTTACGTCAATAAAAACATAATTCGAATGTACATATGTAATGTAATCGTAACTTACTAAATATTGGATGAATTACAACACTTTTTATATTGTACCTACTAGTTACTTCGCGTATTTGATTCCAAGAAATATCTGAAACGACAGGCGCGAGAACGACAAACTATTCAACTGAATTTAACTCGACTGTGTAGCGTCAAACTCAGATAAATAACCCTTAACCGACGCGCACGGAATTCTCGAGCGGTCTGTTGTTCAATATATCTATGTAATTGTATTTGTGATATTTTTTCATGTGGTGTAATAAGCATTAGATTATTTAATTGTTATGTATCAAGCTATTATGAAATCTACTGACAATGAACAAAATTCATATCTATAGAAATAGTGTTAGATAATTAAAATTTATATATCATATTTATTCGTCAATCGACTGTTAGGTTAGGTTTATAAATGGCTAATAGCATGCGATATTATATGTAGGTATATGAATGTCGTATGAATCACTAATTTGCAGAGTAAACAATAACGACATAGCTGGATATGGCCTTGGCATATGATTTCAATGAACTTTAGATTTTAAGCAATTAAGAGAAGCGTATGAAAACTTTTTCTACTTTAAATTTATTATTGTTGTTATAATATAAAGACCGTTTAAGGGTTAAGTTATTGTTATTCATCTATGCAGTTTCACATTTGGTTACATTATATAGATTATGAACAACAAACTAAAGTTCGAATTGAATTTTAAATGACGATATAAAATGGGTGCTGACCGCATCATAAAAGTTAAATTTATTTTACAAAAGAGCATATTCTCAAACTGTGTTACACCATTGTACGAGTGTGACAAGAAAGGTTAACGTAAAATGATTGCTAGACGAGAAAATAATTGAATGATTGCTGAATGAGTCATGATGCACTTAAACTCGTAGCACAGGCATGTCATACAATAATATAATTTTTTCAAATAAAAGTTGATCTACATAGATTCACAAACGACTATGTTTTATACACAAATTATTGTGTTATGGAATGATTATCTATACATAATCGTGTTGTCATTTTATCAATATGTGATATTATCAATTGAGGTTCAAGGTTTGTTTCATTCATATTTTAATAAAAGATGAACTAACCATTTTAAAATGTACCTACATATGTACATATAACGGGTGTTTTATTTAGAAGTTTCTTTTTCAAAATGGCAACACTTTTTCTAATGACAAGCAATTTGAAAGCTAACAGCTGATTTGTATTAAGTTTGGTTTGCCATTTTACCATGAATAGATTTACGCCAGAAGAACGCTTGAAAATTGTGCAAATTTATTTCGAAAATCGTGGTTCAGTTCGCGAAACTTACCGTGCGCTACGTCCATTTTACGGTCGACATAATCGTCCACCTGAGCAAGTAATTCGAATAACCATGGATCGTTTTGGCACCACGCATACTCTAATTGATAATACGCATCCGAAGAGATGTCATACAGTGTACACCGAAGAAGCTGTTATCGCTACGTATGTAGATAAACCAGAGACGATCGACGACTTGGAAACCAACATTCGCCTTGTTATTGCCGATATACGGCCCCAGCTGCTCGAAAAAGTGGTCGAAAATTGAACTTCCAGATTGCGCTTTAATCGAACCAGTTGTGGCACCTATATGCCCAAAATCATATTTAAACACTAATGGCATAAAATTATCTTTCAATATAGTAAATATCATGGCCATTACCACGATTTTCATGTGTTTTATTTAATTTTAAAATTCTATATCTCTAAAAAAAACACCTTATATGTACATGCAAGAACGAAATTTTTACGTTATCCATATATGCATGTACATACGTAGTAGATACATTGTTGTTTTACTTAATCCTAGGTTCGTAAACTGAACAAGAGTCATCAAAATTAAAATATAAAATATGTCTTGTTGGGTTTTTGTGTTTTGAGAAACGCAGTTCAATCGTTGAATAATTTATTGAAAAGCGCATATGTTATCAATTCTGTGATTCGATCAAGAGTTGGAATATCAGAGCGATCTGGAATACATGCATTTCCTTTCAATATTTACCTATAAATACTTTGGAATACTTAAAATGAAATCATAGCACACGTTATCAACACTTTTAGTACTATAGCCGAATGAAACTCTATAAAGAATGGCATTGTTTTAGTTTTAATACTTTTCCAAGCATTAGATATAAGAACATACAGAAGGTTGATTTCACTGTATAAAATACCACAAGGGTTGCAGTTAGCTTATTTAAAAAGTATTTAGCGAATCAAAATTCTAAGATCGGACTTAAAAAAAAAAAAAAATGGAAAAAAGCTGAAATGCGGTGCCTGAGGCAAACGCCCGCTTCGACCGCGGCCAAAAGCGGCCAGCTCATTAAAATGCGAGACTTTCGGTCGAAAAAACTTAATCTACGACCAGAATGACTTTCGGCCGAGACTTTGGACACAGGACGTCCTGTCCTATTTCGCTCGAATTCGCAAAACGATTAAAAAGTTAGCGCGAGCGGAGAATGCGGTCTCGCCGCCACAAAGCGAACGGGTCGAAAAGACGAAAAACCAACGGACAGACGGACGGCGAAGATAAAATAAAGAAAAGAAAGAAGAAACTGAAACGTGAAGGACGAGAAGTGAACGGCCGGCGACGGGGTGTTAGCACCTAGGTCCAAGGAATTCACACACGTAAGTATCTTACCGGTAAGTAACTGGACGCGGTTTCGCTCATTACGATCCGAGCTTTAATCCGTGTCAGGATACAGAAAGCCCACGCGAAATGAGCTCGCATAAAATCAGGGTCAACTAGGGGCGAATGTGCGTGCAGGCGGATAATAACCACGTTTATATGCAATGAGGATTTTCCGAGTGTAATGAACTACACCGAGAATTAGAAGTAGAGCTGAAGGCATTGCATCATAACCATAGTCAAAGTTTTTCACACGAAACAATAACAGCAACGGAAGTTTTCAAGGATTTCAAACTGCAGTGAGAATTTGGCATACTATTGTTACTGACGTCAGGGTAATCTTGTATACCTACGTATAAATATATACATATGTACATATTTGAAATATACCCGATTCTCTTTTTGCACGGTTTTGAAATAACACGGTCCAGGATAACGGACCGATTATTTTTTTTACACTGAATTTTTTTTATTTTAACACGGTTACACAAAATTAAAAAAAAAAAACAGCAGTCAACAGTGTGTGATTTCTCCGAAACTATCAAGTCAATAATTCTGAAATTTCATATCTGTTATTTTCACGTAAGGTGTAAGAGCCATATGGAATTTTGGTCAACACCAGTCAACCTTTAAGTAGGGTTTATTTTGTCGAAAAGTTTACCAGGGAATATTTTCGAAACTGCCCCGGCGATCAGGTCAAAATTTCATATCTATAGTTTTCACGTTAGCTGTAAGAGATGGATACTGTGATTTTGGTCAACATCTGACGACCGGAAGTAGCAGTTTTTCCTATTTGAATATATGCCGAAGATCGTATTTTACATACTCGCGCGCACTCAACACAGTGATTTCATGATACACATGTATGTACCTATGTTGTATGTACATATGTTGGTTGGTTGGTGTGGTGGTGTGCGTTTTATTTACTTACGTACTTAAAAAATTAATTTCGTTACTCTTTGTATTCCTCAAATATATGGATAAAGTCATGGGTTGGCCACACCCGAATTTTTTTACATTAAATTAAATTTAAATCGAAAACCATGTCAATTTATTTCCTCATTGTGTATGTGACTTATAAAAATATTTTCACGTATAAATAAAAAAATAAATTTTTGATATCGAGAATTTTTTTTTGTCGATGTACCTACATATCTTTTTTTAAAACACGGCTTTTTCTTTGCACGGTAGTGAACGACAAAATAACAGTGATATATGAAACACACTGGAACAGTGAAACATCTACAAACGTTCGGCAATGAGTTAGAAAAGTGCTGCGAAGTCAAAATGACACATATCGCCTGCGCGCTTCAAAGCTCATTATCTCCCCAGTACTGAGAGACGTTGGTTCAAGTGTTCCAGACCCAGCACAGATCGTAACGGAATTTTTTTACATGTGCAATCATTGCCAGCACATTTCACACTGCACGACTGGCCCAAGGGACAACTACGGAATAGCAGTCTACATACGTCAAGTACCACTCCTATGTAAGCTCCTATGTACATACATACATTCGTATGTATGTTGAACGTGGGCAGGTGTTGGGTATGCTGACCACGTCAGAGGGACCATCCACCCCGAGGTCGGTGTCTCTCCGATGTGAGGGCATTGTCTGGCCAGGAGGGGCAGCTCTAGACATCCTCACCGTCGTCTACCTGGTCATGACCCTCGTCTAAGATGGCTCCGACGAACGCGTGAACGGACCCTCGCACAGGTCATTGCCGAACCAACTAGAAAGATACCAGCCGGTTGCAACATCCACCGATTCAACACCACCTCGCTTATACACTCTCGACGTATGTACGTATGTACGTACGTATTGTAAACGCGAGTTTCATATTTTGGGACGTATTTCGGGTTAGGGTTGCCAACACACTCATTTTGACCCGGAGACTCCGGGTTTGGCGATCGATCTCCGAGCTCGGGGTTTACAAACAAAATCTCCGGGTCAGTGGGAAAATTATGTCACTCGTGGTGGGAGAACATAATACAATATAAAAAAATAAAAATTAGTGCGGGCGATTGCATCATTGTATACGAATTGACTGATTTCGACCATTTTTTGACGAGTAAACGAGAGGCAAATAAGAGTGTCCGCCAGGCACGTGCGGTAAACTTTTATTCCTCTCAACACTCTCTTAGCACTCATGTGTGTTAGCGTTAGGTGACAAGAGTGAGTGAAAAGACGAGGGATGGTGAGAGCATGCGGTCCAGTTCACATGCTCTCATCTTCAGCCTATGGTGTTCTGCACTCATTTGGGGGTTGGCCGTTTATGAACGTCGTAGTGTCGAATTGTACTCCAAGTTAATTTTATCATTATTTTGTCCCTAAAAAAGAAATAGGGATAAAGTTAGGCCCTTAACGCACTAGGCAGCCTGGCTGCGCAGCCAGAAAACGTGCACCCAGTTCAAGCAGTCAAAGTGGCAGCCAGAACGATGAGATAAATGGTCACAAATGGTCAGCGATAACATTGTAGATACAACATCTTTTCAATGCAATATTTGGTTCAAAATCTCGGATCCTTTTGTACTGTATGTATGTATGTAGATGCAAATAATTTGTTGAAAATAGTTTCATATTAATTGTTTCCAGCGCGCAACATTGGCGACATTTTTTTTTTAAATATTTTTATCTTATCCGATGAATTTATCGTAGTGAATTGTTTATAAAATAATTGGTAAGCGGTTGACAATCTGAAATGGCAAACGTGAATCGACTGGCTGCTAGTGCGTGCCAGCGGCTGCCTGTGGCTGCCTGTCTGGCTGCTGCGTATGGCCCGTAATGCCTGTTTGATAACGCACTAGGCAGCCAGAGTTTCCTGGCTGCCTAGTGCGTTATCAAACAGACAGCCACATATACTTTCTAACATCGTTGTGGCTGCGCGGCCATGGCTGCCTAGTGCGCTACGGCCCCAAGTACCCGGCCCAAGATGCAAGTACGGCGTTAAATTCCATATCGGCAACATAACTTCAATAAGTCGAAATAATCAAGCAAAAAAGAATAAAACTGGAATCCTGTCACCCGCGAGTTTAATATGTTAAATTACCCGCGAATGCTGTGCTATCAAAGCCGCGAATCAAATTATATCAACTTTCAATCACAGGGGATTTTTTTTCTTCTTCTCCGGGTCAGCATCGACACAATGTTGGCAACCCTATATTCGGGTTCAATACCATCTTGTCGGTATCTGGAGCGAAATATCGTCCCATGGAAGTCGAAAACCCTCTCTATGTGCAATTGGAGCTGTATTCTGCGAGTGTGTTGAATAAAGTCAGGTGAGTTCAACCGGCGGCCGGCAGTAGACGTCCTTGGTGTAGGGCCGCTCTCTCCGGGGCCAGAGAACTCGTGGTTCAAGTTAATTTTAGCCCACGTCACTCTCCACACAAATGGTGCGTCATCAGGGCTAGCCGACGAGGCAGAGCCTAACGGGAAATCCCCTTTGGATATTGTCATTAAAATTTCGAAGGAATTAGTTGAAAGAGACTGGAAAACGCCACTGATGATTTCACGTGATGGCGTTTGAGCATATGAAAGTAGTTCCAATGATTACTGTCTAAATAGGATCTTATATACCACTAGCCGAATTGCCGGTCGTTTGATTTAATTAAATTGATTAAAATTTTTGTATGGGGAATTTTGCTTGACACCAAGCTCCGACCCCTTCCAAAAATCGTCTACGGTCTAAGTTAGAGTACCGCGATATGGTATACCAAATTAGGTGGTTCTAAATTGAAAACTAGATTTGCATAGCGGACAAACAAACAATCATTCAGCTTTATATATTTTAAAGGAATGTTCATTCAAAACTTAAGAATGGTTACTGTACATATGTATGTATGTATGCTACGCCGAATCCGTGAAATTGCTTATCACATGGAATGGGTAAAAAATTGCCTAATTCGTGAAAAGTGCAAGCTCGTCGCTTCATTCATAAATTAGGCAAATTAACTGTCGAGTGTGTGAATTCGAATTCACCGGCCAAACTATTGCGAATATTTCGTTAAAATAATTATTTTGTCGTGCGTTTAAGTGCTTATTTATATGTATGTACACCCAAATGTTTTGATTGATGTTTTTTTCGTAAATTTGATGAATTTCGAAATTTCATTTTGCGTACATGCGTACCTATGTATGTACATATGTACATACGTACGGCTTCAAATCGGAATGTATCAAACCGTGTTTTTTCAACGATGAAGAATTGCTGAATTTAGCAGTACACAATTTGCATTTAAATAATTTAATATCTGAAATGAAAGAACAATGACATTATGTTGATATTCATCTTTGCGACGATAAAATGTACAAATCAATAAAATGACGATTATCTTACTACTGTGTGTGTATATATAGGTACATATGTATGTGTCTAATTAATTTAGACTTTCAAATTTTGCATTACAAGTTTAATGTCACAGGCTATTTTTTTTTAATCACACTACTATGTGCACTGATGTGTTCCTCATACTCCATTATATCATCGAACATCTAAAAACATAGAAATAATTAGGCAATTAATTGGTTAATTATATTAAATTTATAAAACGGTCAGTAAAAATTAACGAATCGATCAGTAAACTTTATATCATCATCATGCCGCTATCTGTCAAAACTGGTTCAAGTCGACAATGCGATTTTATGACCATACATCCATTCAATCAACGGTACACTATTCGATTGTTTCACGTACTGTCAAATGGACTATGAGCTGTAACGTAAGGGTAGGGGTTGGGGGGTGGTGTTAGAGTTATTTATAGTTGCGAATTGCAGGTGCTAAGATGCAATTATTTCCGATTCTGCTGGATATGCTACTACATTTGTGAAACCAATATGAATTTCGACGTGTCTATATATATACATATAGATAATAAATTTCAGCTTTATCTATTAAAATACATAGTTTCAAAAGCAAAAAAAAAAACAAACATGATACTGTTAAAAAAATTTCATGGCAACTTAAAATTGGTGTATAAGACAATTAAGAAAGTAATATGTTTGATTAAAATTAGTTTGGTCAATTGCAACTTTACACTTTACAATCTTGAACATATACATATGTATGTATGTACATATGTATGTAGATACATTGATAATTCTTAAAATTATAGTTATATTGAAAATTAGCATGATCGCAGAGACAACCCTGAATCGTAAGGTCTCATTCTACTAATGGAGCCAGACGGTCGGCTTAAGCCTTTCATTTAAGCACCTACCCGTCATAGTGCTTTTTTCTCATGTCAAATCCGACAAGAATTTCAAACGTGATTCATTTAACTTTCCATTATTGCGAAACGTTTAGGTACGACGCCGCCCTTGAACGAAACAACCTAACCGAACGAGCAGACAGAAGATGAGAAATCCTTATTCTCATACGAGCCTTCGAGTACAAAAAAGGCCATCGTGATCATAGGTGGCCCTTTTTGTACTCAACGCCTCATAATATGACAAGAACATTTATAGAGGTACTCACGATAAGAACGAAATACGTAATAAATGATTTGGCCATTGTCACACCAGCCTGACAATGTCATCATCGTTACGTATAATAATAATTGACCTGATACATAAACTATGTATGTACAGTAAATACTACGTAAAATCACCTTTACGTGAGGTGTCAAGATTAAATCGATAATTGACATTTGAACTTACCATCAATGCATTGACAATAATATGAAAAATATTGCGTATTACAATATCATACGAAAAATATGTCTTTTTTTGTATATAAACATCAAGTGTTATGAAATATTATGTTGTGCATGTCATAAGAATTGTTTTATCGCACATTAAATTAACACGCATTTTACCGATCAATTGACTTGTTGATATTTTGTCACAATGACCGTTAAATTGATAAGAAGAAATCTTTGATTATTTATTGGGAAAAAACAATGAACTTAAAAATTAGTATTTCTGTTATGTACATACATATTAAATATGTACGCATATTAAAATTAAGTATTCGGAACCACCGTACAGTGTTTTAGAAAGTGTACTCGAATTTCAACAATGGAAATTTGTTATTAGTAAGTATACAATTTAACGGCAAAGGTTCAATGATCTCTAACTAACTATACAAAAAACTTAAACGGTACGACCGAAAACGGCAAATCTACGCGAGACATTTAATTTTTCCGAAATGAATAAAATCAATTAAATTGCACCAAAATCGCATTTATCACTTTGCCGAAGATAACCCCCGTATAACGTGACACCTTTCATTCGCATTTATACGCATCCATCCAATTTATTCACGTAAAAAATATTGATATTGATTACAAGAGTAAAGATCATAACCGCTATTTTTGTTATTAAGGTCGAATGTATAATTTTTTTTGGTTTCAGAATTAATCGGCCATTAATCTTATCTACATTTTTACGAGGATTCATTCAATGAGTTTGAATGTAAACTGTACTATTTTTGTTGGAATTGCAATGTTGGAAAATTTATTAAGGAACGACACATAGACGTCCTTGTGGGGTCAATGAAATTATTTATTTTTCGCCGTTCAGAGGTCATCCACTTCCATCGAGAGAAACTGGACTGTGGTCCAGTTCCCCACCCGAGATCACTCACCTGATGATCTCGAACATACTCGTACTATTCGATATTTAGAAGACGCCAACTGTATGAGCTATTTAAAATTTTCAATTACATTTCTGAATTTTATATGTTTCGTATGCAAAAGTCGTGGACATTAAAATGCATATAACATTCAAATTCAATAAGTTTTATTATAAAAACAAAATTTTAGAACTAAACGAACGACAGGGAGGTGATAGGAAAAAATCCTTAAAAAATACAGTGACATCTATCGAAATTTTCCCTAAGCGATTGTTTGATTTTTCACGATCGATAGAGTTTCGCTCATGTAAAGCAGTGTTTATATGTACGAAAAATCACATTTTTCATCAAATGAAATGTCAAATTAAAGTCGTGTACCTTGTACGATATTATTGCACAACAAATGATTCTTTATCGCGAGATACGGTTCAACTGAAAATCAACATTTCGTATGCAATAGAGGCCTACAAGTACACAATTCGATATCGCAAAAGATACAACCATCAGCGGAACGGTACACGCACGATGATGAAATGTATACATAGGTCTAAAATAACGATGCGTATTTAATTTTTTTTTTGTCAAATGATATCATTCAACTGCGTGTGGTATATACGATGACCCTGTGTGTTGCACAAGTCAGTGCGTTTCAGATTACGATTTTCAGCCGCTGCTAATTGAGCGATCGTTAGACAAACGGTCCGATCTAACCGTATCGGTGGCCACGTAACTAGACAGGTTTTCTACTATATACGGCGAAGACGGCTCATCATCAGGAAGAAAGTCAAGGTCGACGCAACAAGAAAACGTGTGAGAGGAAACACCACTCTCTCGTCATTGTCCGGGGAAATCGCTTGATTTCTACCGCTGCGACGTCAACCCATTTGCCCCGGGAAAATGGGTCGAAAGCGTGATCTCTGAAGACCCATCTCTCAACATACGAAGATCTCATTAACATCTTCAGACGACAAACTGTTGGTTGTTGTCGTCAGCGTGAGGGTAAAGTAAAACGGTAACACTTGAAGTCCGTCACGATTTACATTAAATCCGAGCGGAGAGTACGGCAGCAATGTTGCACGTTAGCGTCATATGATAAAGTACGAGTGTATCGGAGAGCGTTTGTGACCTAATGGAATACGGCCCACATTAGATATTCACTCAAATCAAAGTATGCATCCAATGGAAGAAAAGCCTGTGCATCGATTAGTATAGAAACAAATTTCAAATTGAAATTAAAAAGTCGGAAAAACTTCGGAAAAGCTCAGACGCTTAAAGTATCGAATCTGCGGTAGTACATATTTATGTAATTTATTTTGTTTTTGAATGCTGTTGTAGTTAGATGTTGATTTTGTGAGTGCGTTAATGTATTTTATCATTGTCGATATAAAATCGAACTAAATGTTTAATTCATAGATAATTTAACTAAAATATCTCACATGACTTTCAAAAGGCAACTAATTAATCAGTCAATATTTTAATTAATAAACGTCATTAAAAATAATAAATGTATTAAAAATATTAAATGTATTAACAGTCATTAAAAATAATAAATGTATTAAAAATATTAAATGTATTAACAGTCATTAAAAATAATAAATGGTCTGTAAAAAATATAATTTTGGTAACTTTTTCACAAACGGTCAGTAAAAATTAACAAATCGGCCGGTTAACTTTAAATACCGACGGTTAATATAAATTACCTTTAGTATTATTAATTAATTAGTCTTACCGTTTAGTATTAATTACTGACCATTTAATATATTTACTGATCACTTTAATACTGAACCTTTATAAAACATTCTGACCATTTATAATAAAATCACTCACCGATAACTGACCGACAATTGGAAAAGTTACAGACCCTTTCAAAATCAACGCTCTACTTACAAAATTAAAATTAAACTAATCAAATTAAGTTAAATTTTTGTAATAAATTAAAAGTTGCACCTGCAAGCCGCACTACTTATGTATAAGGTACACATTTGTTAACCACGACAATCAATTGAATGTATGCGATCGCCTTTCGCGTGTTAACACTTAAAAAAATGCCTTAATGTAATCAACCATCAATAAACTAATCGTAAATGTACGAAATCCATAAAATCATGTATTCTATGTATATTCTATCCTAGAGCATTTTTGCTAGGGTTAGCGTTCGGGTTTAATTTCTTGGAGTCACGTCGACAGCTTTATCTGGGAAAACATTTTCACAAATTATTGTTTGCATAATTCGCAGATTCTTGATGAATTGGATTTTGAAGTACCGAGTCAGTTTACGTTGTTCAGAGAACATAATTTTTTATCCATACCGATGGCTCGTACTGGCATGTCTCTCGTTCTAAGAACCATTAAATTACTTAACCAGGCCGCCATACACATTGACTTATTTCATTTAAGTAATGGAAGGTTGGTTGAGGTGTTTTTAAATATAAGATTTTAGTGTATTATTTTATGGTTGATTTATATTACTAAATTTTTATTTCTGTTTTGTTCTACATTTGTGTTTTTTTATTACCTATATGTACTTGCATGGCCACAGTGACCATTTGGGAAGCTGTAAAGTTACTGTGGTAATATTTTGTAAACTAATAATTTTTGTAGAGTTGTACAAAATATTTAAATTTAAAACAAGCAAGTTACGAATCTTATTTGTAGATGAGACGAAACTTTTAACGAACTATTAACATTAGTACGTACATTCTTAAGTAAGGATTCTTTATGAATCACTAGTGCGAACAGTTTTAGAATTTTCTTTGTGTTATATGAAGTCCCAGTGATAGGATCCATATATTAATGCTGGAAAAAGTCAAGAAAAAATTTCTAAGGTACATGATGGAATTTCGGCCCTATCCTTGGATATACCCAACTGCTTTCCTACAGGGTGCCCTGGGTTTCTATTCTTTGGAGTCTAGGCGGCAACTATTCTTAGGAAAACATTTCTACAATTTTCCGATTGGTTTGGTGCACAATCCTCAAATCCTTCGAGAAATGAAATATTTTTGCATTTGGATTCGCATTTATTCTTCTATCCACCTGAGGCACGAACCAATATGGTGTCATCTTCTCTGGTGTCTTAGAGCAATCAATTTGCTCAATCGGGTAACTGTCTCGTATGATATTTTCTTTGGAAGTTCGCTTGATTGAGCAGATACTAAGGTTCAAGTGAACATTTTTTATTTTTATTATGTTTTTACTATGTTAAATTATGTTTATTTTTGTATTTTACCCACCATGACGATTTGGTTAATCTGTTATGTCACGTTGGGTGTTTTTGTAATTAAATTAATTAATTTAAATTAGATGTTTGATATTATCAGCTATCTACTATGACACGAAATCCTTTCCATGTACCCTAATCAACATGCATCACATAAATTCTTAGAAAATCATCAATGAAATTTTCATGACTGTATCGAGTCTCAAAATAAAATTTTCACCATTTACCTTCCTTTTATCGACTGTTTCGAGCATATTGCACTGATGTTTAGTCAGATAGGTGTTTATCAGTGGGCGGACGACGTGCAAGTGTTGCAGCAGCAACGGCAACATCAACAACACCAGTAGAGGCGGTTGCAGTGTCGGCACTGTTTATAAACAACAAGAGCAACGATCGCCAAGTAGGTTACTATGCGCCAGCGGGCCAACAACCCCGGAAAGCTGTCGCTCTCTTCCCGACCACGGGCCGCTTTCGATCGGTCACACCTCATCGATTCGTATATTATTTACATTCAAATCACACATTACACCGTGCATGCCATGTAAAAATTTCACCAACCCTTCAAAACTATATATCCAAAGTTGCCGAGTGTCAAATACTCTCAAAGAGAGCCGAGATCAAACGATCAACAACGCGGTGCCATTGTACATACATATGTACATAACAAATTTAAAGCGGAACAACATTTAACGGCTTCCGTTAAGGTGGAGAGTTTGCAAAAGCTTTTACTGCGAGCGTGACCGCACAGGCACTTATTGAAAGTGTTAGATCATAAATCGAACCGAATGAGCGAAATGCAATCACCACTCGTAAAGCATCCAGATTTATCTGAGAAGTGTCAAAGAAAGCACTCTCTTCCGCCAACGTACATACACACATACGTGCATACATAAGCGCGCGGCGAGAGAGAGAAAGATAAAGGTAAAATCTTACGTGAAAGTTCCAACACTACCAGTGAGATTTTCTAACATCGATCGATGAGACACTGTAACCTCGATTTTCAATCGAAGATCGTTTCAAATCTCGCAAAATGGGACGGCAGTTGAACTTTTGAGACATATTTGCCCAACGATTCTCGATAATAATAAAAATCCAGTTACACATTGTAAGGAGCGCTTGTGGAAACGTATGCAGATTTATTATGTTTGAATGTGGATGGTATGATATGAAACTCTAAATTCAAGAATGCTACGAAAGATCCAGTGCACACAGAGAAGCATGGAAAGATGTATGCTTGGTTATAACAAGAAGAGATCGCAAAAGATACATGGGTAAGAAGTATGACCAAAGTGGCAGATATAGCAGTACTTGTGAAAAAGTTGAAGTGGACACATAGCGAGAAGATGGCAGATGGACGCGAGAAATACTGGAATGGTATCCGAGAGGATGTGAAAGAAAGCAAGACAGACCGAGTGCACGATGGGCTGATGAATTGAGAAGAATGTGTGGAGTCAAGTGGATGCAGATTGCTCAAGACAGACAGGAATGGAAGAGGATTGAAGAGGCAGTAGTGAAAAGTGAACGGCTGGAAATGATGATGATGACGTAAGATCCAGCGCACACCGATAATTATGGAAAGATGTATGCTTGGTGTAACAACAAGAGATCGTAAGAGGAATACATGGGTAAGAAGCGTGACCAAAGTGGCAGATATATGTAGCATAACGTGTGACAAAGTTGGAGTGGACACGTGGAGAGACGAATGGATGCGAAAAATACTGGAATGCTATCCGAGAGGATGTGAAAGAAAGCAAAGTAGACTGATTGGACGATGGGCTGATGAATTGCGAAGAATATGTGGATGCAGATTGCTCAAGACAGACAAGAATGGAAGAGGATTGGAGAGGCCTTCATCCAGCAGTGGATGGTGAACGGCCTTATTATGAATTCCCATCGGTGGGAATCTCGCAAGCTGCGATCGAATTTTATGGAATAAAAAGTGTTTTTTTTTTTTTTTTTTTTTTTACTTGGACGATCACGTTGGTTTCGGAAGTTTGACGTATGCGTCAAGTGGTGGCTCGGTCGATTGCACCGCGCCAATCGGTCAATGGCACCGCGGCCAACCTCCTCACAGATTTGATCTTGAATAGAAAGTTAAGAGCGACTGTTGCATAAGAGCGACGCGTCATCTTCAAGCGGGGGGAGGTGCGGGGGGAGGGAGGCTCGTCCCCAATACGAAGGCGCCTCTCTTGCTAGGCGCCTTTTCACTCGGCGTGGCGTCGGCGCTTCGGCCGCTCGTTGCCAATGGAAAGTGTTGTCCGTCTGTCGGTGTGTGGAAAAGAAGCCGGCGAAATTCCATTTCACCAGAAGTCCGTCAACCGGCAATGCATGTGTCTGTCCGTCCTCTGTCCGTCCGTCTTCCTCGCACGCGGTTAACTATTGGTTTCGATTGACCCACTGACGGCGCCGTTAAAATTTCACTTGCGCCAATCGAGCATGTTGATAATATGCCAGATAAGAATGTTCCATTCTCATTGAGAAATCCCATAAGAAGTTTGCGAGGACAACAAATTCGCCCGTTACATATATAAAAGGATGTACGGCTACTACACTTTTCTCTTCCCAGCAAACTTCGTTAGGGGTATGACTGGCATGAGGTCTTTGGAGTGGAGGAGTGGAAAGTATCCCTGTTGAAACATATGTTCATGATTATAAATGGACTTATGTTCAATGGGGAAATATCGGAGCGCCTCCAACTATACACTCCGGATTTGTATAGTCGTGCACGGGGTCACGAGCTTTTTGTGGTGCCGGGGTGCAGAACAGTGATTATGGGGGTCCAACCCGGTGGTTACTGCTGTCAAACTGTTTAATTCGTTGTCGATATTGACATTTTCAACATCAGCCCAGCGCAGTTTGCAATCAAACTCAAAAGATGTATTTTTATAATTCTTTTTTTTTTTGTTTTGATTTTGTTATGCTTTTTAATTTTTCTTAGTGTCTTATAAAATATGTATGTATATGTAAAATATGTATTTGGGCTTATAACCCGTTAAATAAAAAAAAAAATAAAACTCCTAAATGTTCAACAGATTCAGATTCAACAGGGAAGAATAGATTGTGTTCATATGTGAAGAGCGTGAAACATGAACACAAGTTCATGTACATGTATGTACATACATACATACAACTAGGTCGACTAATCATACAAAACAATCAAAATGTAATGATTACAAATTGTAACTACGTATGCGTATTAATGTTGCTCGAATTACGTTTACCATTTCCGAACGCGCTCTAGCGAAGGTCAATTGTGTTATTTCATACAAAATGACTATACATATTGTATGTTGATTATCTATCCAATTGCACGGGATGGTTCAACGCTCGATACAAAAGATTTTAAGCTTATTGACACGTACGACAAATTTGAATAACTGGTGAATCTCGAATCGACAACAATAATAGTGTTATTAGATCGTTCCGTTCGATGAGGAAAAAAAAATTGAATTGGATAATTGTGCGATTCCGTCGAATCGAGGTCACAAGGAAAATCGAACTAATTGAATGCGAAATTTTTTTCGCTTTCTATCGCCAGTTCAAAGACACGATTTTTTCTATAAAAAAAACAAAATGTGTTCTTCTTTGGTCGGAGAACATTTGAGCAAACCTTTCACCACTTTATGATCGATGATCATGTGCGTACACGTGTATTCGCTTATTAATGAACATGCGTATTATGTGTAAGAAAAAATGCACATACATATATGTACGTACTAGTTTAACCCATTTAACTTGAATATTAATATGAATTTGATACATATAAAAATTATATGCATTTTCCTTTCATGTTGTATTTATTTTATTGATAAAATTTCACTTATTTAAATTTTAAATTGAATGAATAGATAAAGGACAATTAACCGTTAAGTAAATTTCAGGAAACACCTACTGTACCGTTGTCCCCATAAATCTAAGGATTTTGTCCCGTTATCCGTGCAAACTAGTGATGAATGAAGACTTGTAACAATTGTACCGATGAAATATCTCGCTTGCTCTTATGACCTACAAGTTTGAGATTAGCTATATAACAAAGACAATGCTTTATCAGTAAGACTTATACTTTACTTAGCATTTAACTAACATACATATTTTCACGGCTCCATTTTGAGGCGATGATAAAAATAAATTATCAAATAAAACAAAATTGCATCTGATTGATATAAATATTTATATATAGTATATAAATTTTAATTTATCGTCAAAGTGTCGCGATTCAAATTCGGGTCAAAACGCACGGCTCAAATTCTGAAAAGTGTTGAATTTATTAAGCGTTTCAGCACAATGGTGTACCGTTGTGTGGCTGTGGGTGAGGTTGGAGGTTTTATTGTGCGATATTTATTAGGCCGACGAAAAACGTGACCGGTTCTCGCCAGGATTTAACAGTAACGTAACGCCGAGTTCCGCTTGTAAAGCGTGAATTATAGAAGCGTTGGGGCACTTTGAATAATATAGTGGATATCCACTTCCGCGACATACAGAGGTGGATGAAATCAGGAAACTGGGTCGAATCAGATCTCTAGAGATAGAAGCCTAGAGCCGAGAGCGCGCGCGGACCACAACTTGAGCACCACAAGACAAAAGAAACTCTCCAAGCGACGATACATACGCGCACTGTATCGAATTTCTTCCGTACGTACAATTCCAACAACACACATATACAATTCGTTATATTCGTGAAAGTAGACCAGAGTAGTTTTTTTTCTTTAATTTTTTCGTTTTGCTCTCTTTGAAAATGTAATCTAAATAACCGCCAAATAGAGTAAATAAAGTGCGATGCCCTTATTTCCACCATAGAAATTGTCCAAACGGCGTAACCTGATTTATCTTTGTTTTTTTTCCTCTGTTTGTGTGTGTGTGTGTGTGTATGTTCATTTGGAACGAGAAATGATCCATCAATGCGAAAGTTAAAATTAGTGAAACTGGTACGTTGAACTGCGCTCGGATATTTTCGTGACCCCAACTCAAAGGTCGTTGAAATACTTTTGTGTGGTAAGAGTTTATAGTTACAAGATAAACACACACTGGCAACATTTAACTGAAAATTTTCAAAGAAACACTTTTGGTATAATAAAATGTCATTTGTTAAAAATGATTTAATCTTTACTTAACAAATATGTACATATAATCCAAATATATTATATGAACCACTTAAAAATACTTCGTTTAAAAAATAAATATCAATGTACCTACGTATAAGGAGCTTATAAAAAAATAGCATTTAATTGTCTATAAATTAATTTGCTACTTATGTACATACATAGTTGGCAGATTAAATCTTGAGAGACTCAAAAATAATAAGAATTAATTGTTTTTAGCTCGCTCAATGCTAAATTTATCTATCTCAATTAACATCTTTTATCTATTTATCTATCTCAATTACAAGACATCTTTATTAGCATGATGTTGTAAGGTAACTATAGAGACCTCCTTAGAACTGCGAGGGCGTTAGTTATGCGATATGTTTGCCGATATTACACGAATGTAACATGAGCTTTATGGCTTTATGAGCATATAGCTTTAATTTACTAAAAATCATCGAGCTTACAATGGAAAAGCTTACAAGTGATAGATTCCACGATACGATTTTCAAAAAGACAACAATTACACGCCTCGTTCTAGTGCGAGCGAAGACCGAAAACAAAACAAAAAAATAAATAAAAGACGATGACTAGAAGAAAGTCTTTCTACTCGTTTTTATGCATCGACGTGTCGAGCATCGTTAGAAATTCGTTATGTAATGCACGACCTCATTTCGCGCGGGCAAAATTCGGCCATGGCCATTAGACGAGTCGAGGGGGCCCCTTTGAAAGTGTCCCACAGACGAGGAGCAGGAAGATGGATGACAAAAAAAAAAACAGAAAAAAACGGTCGGGGGAAACTGGCGGTTTCTAAAGAAGAAACTGCCCCGAGGCGCGAAACGTCAGAAAGAAATCAAGTCGAACGGCGTCATCGTCACGTGAAAACCTGACCGCGACCAACGTTAGGAGATAAAAAACTGCGAAAAAAACAGCCAGCAACACTCGTTTTAGATCATTCGGTAAATTCAATTCGTTTATCGCGATCTTCGACATCGATAAAATTTAAATATTAAACTAAAAAAAAAAAAACTACAAGAGAATCGATATGATGAAATGGACATGTGTGTTGATGTATCGTACGTACATATGTACATATGTACATACATATATTCATATAAAACGTGAAAGTATCTCAAGTTCCAATTGTGTATGTACACGTTAAAAAAAGCTTTCTTGACACGTTGTCATTATCGCAAGTGAAATTTTGTGAGGTCATTCTAATTCGAATACAAAGGAGAGTGGATCGCGGCGAATGCTGATGACTTCATGTGTATCATTATTTTAACACATGGGTGCTCCATAAAAAAAAACTCTTGTGTTCAAATTAAATACTTACAAACGTTGTTAGCTTATTAGGTTGAGAATGGAAAAGTATTATGAGGAATTTTCCCGGATACGATATATAAATAGTATTTACATCATCATCATCATTTTCAGCCGTTCACCATCCACTGTTGGATGGAGGCCTCTCCAATCCTCTTCCATTCCTGTCTGTCTTGAGCAATCTGCATCCACTTGACTCCACACATTCTTCTCAATTCATCAGCCCATCTTCCACTCGGTCTACCTTGCTTTCTTTCACATCCTCTCGGATACCATTCCAGTATTTCTCGCCTGCCATCCATTCTTCTCGCTATGTGTCTAGCCCATTGCCACTTCAACTTTTTCACGCGTACTACTATATCTGCCACTTAAGTCATACTCCTTACCCATGTATTTCTTTTGCGATCTCTTCTTGTTATACCAAGCATACATCTTTCCATGCTTCTCTGTGTTTGCATTTACATATATAGTAAAATACATACAAATGAAACTAATTGAACTTTAGTGCCCAGGTGACACTATTCAACTGTACAATAATTCTTCTGAGGATTTCTAGCATTCGGCGAGGGCGTTTGTTACGCCTATTGAATGAACACTGAAACTTTTCAAAAGACATGTCTGAAATTACAGTCATGCGGAAATTGACGTAAACTCCGATACAACAGCGCTAGAGCTTACGCTACGGTATAATTATTATTGAAGGTGTCTCATTAGATGCATCGACGAATGCACTCGGAAAGTTACATTGTCGAACGATGACGACAACATATGTAGGTACAAGAACACACACACACACACACACACATATACACCAGCTGTGAGGATGTAGTTTCCCCTGCCCACGCGGACCGATCTCTCGATCGTTATAAGAAAGTGCGCTAGCCGTTCACAATAAATATATATATATATATATAAACATATATGTGTATATATAAATATATATATAAAGTACAGTAGTATAATTTGTGCAACGAAACTGGGCCCGTATGTGGGTCACAGCGTTCGTGGACCTCGGCCTAGACCCACATTAAATGGGGACACAATCAGCGATAGTACGACTCGCAGGGACAACGACCCGTGCTCTCCCCCACTGCCCACCGGATAGCCACCACCCACCCACCCACCCACCACCACTCGCCACACTTTCTTGTCGGTGAATTTATTGTTGACGAGGCTCTCCTCTATGACGACGTCTAATCGCAAGAGCTTGCTCTCTTCTCGCCCATGCACCAGCGATGCATAGAGCTTTTTCCTAGGCGATGTAGTTACAGGGGGTGGAAAAACTTGTGATCGATCATTCAAATCTTGGAATCCGGTTCCATTATTTGGAGTCCCAGTTTCATTACATACTCTATACAGATTGAAAGGATCCAGAGGAAGTTTTTGAGAGAGTTCGGTTATTATCCCAGTGCTTTTGTTCTGGGAGCAGTGGGATATAAAACTTTAAAGTTTAGAAGAGATGCTCGCCTCGTTTATCATTTCCACAAACTCTTAAGAGGTGACATCTCTAATCCTGTAGTCTTAGAGGAGATCAAACTTTTTGCTCCGGAGCATGCTCATGGATCTGGTTCGCGCCAATTGTTCTCTCCGGTCCGGGCGAGAACTGGTGTGCTGTTTTACTCGTCCATCGCCAGAGCCATTAGGAGACTGAATGATGCTGTGCAAAATGCTGACATTTTTATTATAAACCCTCAACATCTTGCTTGAACTTTTGTTTCTTCTAAATTTTTATTATATGTTTTTATATGTATCTGTTTTATATGTATTCGCCGCAGTGGAGATTTGGGGAAACCTGTAATGCCACAGAGGTACATATGTATGTATATCTTTTATAAATAAATAAATGATTTAATTTATACTAACGTTGATGTTAACCACAATTTTATTTATTTGTGACACGCTCTCAACCAAGTCAAAGATGTTTCTGTACTTGATATATGTATGAAGCAACCACAGGATGGTACGCACCAAAGTAGCCCTAAACGTGCAATGCGAACGGGCGAAACTCATCAGAAAGGACCACAGGATGCTAGAATTTAATAAAATTAGTAGCCATAAACGCCAATTCGAAATAAACCGTCAAAATAGATTCGACAAATTTAGTTCGGAAATATAGATTGATGAGCTAAACGAGCAAATCAATTCTATCCATATGACAACAGGTAGGGAAATTGGCGAAACAGTCGAAAGTATTAAAAATAGTAAAATTTCGGACCCAACCAAAGATCTGATTAAGCGTAAAAAAGAGCTAGCTCTGTCTAATTCTGTCTAGACAGAATTGACGACAAGAAATATTACGATGCATTTAAACAAACAAATAAAAAAGCAGATCTTACGTGACGTCCGAAATTTTAATGTCAACATGGTTAAAATAACCATAGAGAAAAACCTTAGTTATAAGAAATGTAGACGTAGCCTAATTCTAGGAAAAAATAAAATGTTAGCTATTAAGGCTGAAGACGGGAGCCTAATTAGAAATAAGAATGAAATCTTAGAAACGGTCTACTCTAAACTATATAAATAAATCAATCCTCGCAGCATCGTCACAATGACCACTAACGATAGAGAAGTTCCTGAAGTATTACCATGCAAAGTAGAGGAGGCGATCAAGTCTTTCAAAAATTGTAAAACCCCCGGTGACGACAACGGTGATGATGATGACACAGAAACATAAATTATATCATAATCATTTTCAGCCGTTCACCATCCACTGCTGGATGAAGGCCTCTCCAATCCTATTCCATTCCTGTCTGTCTTGAGCAATCTGCATCCACTTGACTCCACACATTCTTCTCAATTCATCAGATCATCTTCCACTCGGTCTAGCATTCCAGTATTTCTCGCGTCCATCTGCCATCCATTATTCTCGCTATGTGTCTTTTTCACACGTTCCGCTATATCTGCCATCTTGGTCACGCTTCTTACCCATGTATTCCTCTTACGATATCTTCTCTATATCTTTCCATGCTTTTTCTGTGTGCACTGGATCTTGCGTAACATTCTTGAATTTGGCATCCACGTTTCACATCCATACGTCATCACTGGCAGTACGCATTGGTCGTGTGCCTTCTTTTTTAAGCAATAAAGTATGTATGTATGTATGTATATATTAAATAAAAAATACAAAATATAAAAGAAGAAAAATTGTGGCCTAAGCTACAATAGTTTCGACAAATCAAATATGATATATCAGTAGTAAATATAGAATAATATAAGGGGAGAGGAAATTTTAGTGAAATTAGGGATTAGAAAGGAAATGAATGTATCAATAGGGCTTGGAATTTTGTTATATGTTCTATAAATGAGAAATTTGAAGTTGAGGACTACAGGTTGAACAGATTAGGATTGCGGAATATTCTGGGAGGACAGTTGAAGGAGATTTTAAAAAAGAGATTGGGTAGTACATATTGGGATTTGATAGTAGCGGCATAAAATTTGTAAACTAGCATTCATTTTATATAATACATAGAAAATAGCCATTCTTCTATACCTACTTTATTACGGTTTTTAGAGATTGTTAAAATACATAAGATTTAATGATCCCTGGTTTGATTATGTTGTCTTGAGTGCAATGAAATTCAGAGGTGTTCCCTGAAATTTCGAAATCAAATAATTGCATGGTTAATACATTTTAGGATTTACGAAAATAATAATGGTTTTACAATCTTTTATTTATTATTTAGTATTTCCCTTGAAGTTTTGATAGCTTTATTATGAATAATTGTCGCAAGTTCAATAGTAGTTGACTTAATACAAACAAAGAGAGAAGCGATCAATTCTAAATGATCAAAATTCAGTATTGAATTGTCGGCTTGTGTGTAATTTTAGCGAAAGCACGTCGCTCGACCTGACGTTTCCCGCGCAGCCATTCGCATTTTCTAGGGCTACATTCTCCGGTGCGAATTTCATCGCACCGCATCGCGGCGATTACTCATCGAACGAATAATAATAATAAAAAATAGCCTTATTAGGGACATCCGTTTTGGCACGAATATTTTTTTAACATTTGACATTTGAACAGGCGTTTCGGCGCCGAAGACGACGCTCTCTTCGGCGAGAGCGCCGAACAAAACGTTTGCTTTCTTCGTGTCATTGACTCGATGGCGATTCAAAAGAATATGAAAAGTGTTGCGTTCCACTTTTGGGTCGAGAGCAGCCACTTTTTTCGATGCTTCTGCTGGTGCTGTTGTTGTTGTTTGTGGTGTAGCTGTCGATTACGATTTCGCCGATTTGCCCCGACACGCGTGAAAATGACACCAGGAAGAGAAACGCCAAGACTGCTCCAGTGTATTTTTTTTAATTTTACTATATAGTAAAATATTATATTATCAAACCCCACAACAAATATTTGATCCCGACTTTCCATATGTGTAAGTTTGAAAAATGATTTCAATTTTTCAACTTTCTCGAAGAATCAACTAGTGTAACGCTGAATCATAAGTTATACAACAAGACTCAAATGCCCGAAATTTATTTTCTTGTACAATTTTAGTATTTAGACGAGCTTTTCCGATGACCCAGCGAGTGGGTTATAAAATAATCGTGGGTGCGAGGCATTGTGCGAAAAATGCGTACAACAAATCGAAACCAAAATTGCATTATCGCTCGATTCTTTTCGAGTTTACATCGGAAGCGTGACGGAATTCCACCAGAGTCACGGAAATTGTGACATTTTATTATAACTTGTCGCGATTGTGGTCCGAATGGCAGCATTCCAATGGCGAGCTTGCAACGGGGTTGACGCAAACACGAAAAAGCTCTCACAATCCGCGAGCAAACAAACTTTCGTCGACAAAAGCAGCTTTTGAATTTATTACCTACTCCAACGACATATTCAGATATCTACGTGTAATATATAAAAATCTTAAAAATACTTAGCTGATACGGAAGAATCACAATATGTATGTAGGATACAACGATTAGGATTAGATTCGGAGACTTCGACGAGCGGATAAGACAGGATATGAAAAGTGCAATATAAGGTAACCCAATTGTTAAAGTTGGTATTCAGATTGACTCTGTCATCTCATCCACTCGAATCCGAATGCATTTTATCAACAATATGCAACGCATTCATACTTGTGTACGCTCGTCCCACTTGCAAACCGTTCGGGTTTCACCGATAGCAATCAAGTGCACGCGGCGTTGCAAGCTGCACTGTCAAATGTCATCTGAGCGTTCCGATCTGCAATTGCGGTGAAAGTTCAAAGAGGATCTTGACGCACTGTAACATTAATGGCTCTAGGGCGGTCAAAGTTCACGGCGGGCACACAATAAGTAGGTAATATTACACGGGCGAACTATAAAAGGTTAGCGGAAGTTAGGATAAAAAATGTTCCCTCGTGAAGAATACTTTGATTGGACCCATAAAGTAATAATGAACTGTATGTTGTTTTTTTTTATTATTTTATATACGCGTATGTGTGTACGCACTCTTATAAAAATCGTTCGCACGAAAGAAAGTTTTCCTCTCATTATGAGCGTAACGAACAAGGTCACGCTAACTTCATCTACTTTCATCAATAAAGTAATAATATTTAACGAGCGTATATATGTTATATATGGAGCCGTACGCACGGCCTAAATTGTTTTATTTTTTCTCACTCATAAAACGGCAATTTCGATATAGCGCCAGTAATTTTTATATAACAATCATTTGAGAGTCTCACCACGCGCATGTACAGACCTTCTCGTTAAATTTTTTAACATTGAAATATGGAGTAGAGCAACCGATCTGAGGCAATTATGTTCATTGTAAAAATGACTTTACGATTCGGTTAGACAAATCGTAAATACCGAAAAAAATAAATTTATGATCGAAAAAAGAAACACCTTACTGTTTACCGTGTCAAGTTAAATTTCTCATAGCGTAGAAAACGCGACTGAAGTGAAATGAGTTTCAATTATCTAATGAGCGTTAATTAAAAGAAAAGCTTTAAACCTAATGCTGATCGTACTTGTTCGCATACGCACACGTATAAGAAGCTTTGGATCAGAAGTTAACAACGCGTGGGTGTCGAGTGAAACAAACTGTACACATGAGTCTGTAAATGATATTTTGATTTGATTTTATTAAGGATAGATTGACCACGCAGAAAAATTAACATCGACAATAACAAAAGCAAATTAAACATCGTCTTTATATTAATTTAAATGTAAAATTATGCTTGCAAGTACAAAAAGGTGGAGTACCACAGTTCTAGATAACGATGCAGTAAGAGGAATGTGAAGAGGCTACTTTCGTACTTTCCTGGATGGCATTTCCCTTGTGGTTTCATCAGAGGCAACTTTTTTTTTTTTTGCCATCGGCAAACTGCCTTGGCGAGTCACTCATAGACTACGTCGGCAAAAGTGCTCTAGTTTCACTGAACTTCCTATCGGACTTTTTTCCGAGCGTGATGAGAACTTAGAAATCGGCAAACAATCGGACCAAGCGAAACAAAATACAGAATAGTTACATATATTTGCATTGAAGTAAAATTCAAAAAATTTCACATTAAACTTTTAAGTCATTTGCATGAAATAAAAAAGGTGACTCTCTATCGGACAATGAACTCGGAACAAAGAGATTGGAAGAGTTGTCGACCGAGTTGGTAAGAGTTTTGTGCTGTGGGCGAGCAACGGCAAAGGCATAGGGGGAGGAGAGAGGTTCACCCACTGATCTACATTCGCCAACAGATATGGGTTGCCCGAGAAGCCCTGCAACGGACCGCGACCCACCGATGGTGAGCCCTTTCACCGCATACCACAAAAATTCAAAGATCGAATCGTTTAAAAACGTCAAACGGAGCTCTCGCGAGAAATCGAACCGACTTCTGAAAATAAAATCCACGGCTGCTTTCATTGTGTGCACGGGGAGTCAACGAACTCAGAAAGTAAAGAAAAGAAAAAATACAGTTACAATATTCGTTGTTCAAGAGAGCGAGTGTTTTGTGTATATTTATCACGGCTCATACTCTTTCACGAGTGAGCTTTTCTTTCACCATACACAACCGCCAACCAACCTACCTACTCCTTTTTTATTGTACATGATTGATATCTTGCTACTTACAATAAATGACTGAAAACCGGAAGCTTGGCGCCAGCTATAAATAACATAAATTACTCACCTTAAAATCTGGTTATTATATCTACCCATACTACACTGCCTTTAAAAAAAATGTCAATGAAACATTGTAATATTGATAATTTCCGAAAATATTGTGACCTCTGATAAATGAAATTCATTTAATTATATATTATACAGATAACCTTAACATAATGCACTGTTTTTATACATTACATAGAATCAATTTTTTTTAAATACAATAGGCACAAAAATAATCATATTATTTTTAATACATAATATAGTTTTATATTTATTACTAGTACGCGTTTATTTTTATTACTAGTTTATATTTATTACTAGTTATCTGACGCGTGAGCAGGCCCGTTCTCGTTCCCGTTCCCGTTTTTTCCCGATTTTTTTTCACAGGAACCATTCCCGGCATGATCACAATAAGTCCTGAAAGTTTCATCGCGAGTGGTTTAGGAGCCTATAAGAGATAAACAGACAGACAAACAAACAGACACACATTGATTTATATATGTACATATAGATTATTGGCATATTATATTGAACTCGGAAAAAATTGTATCAAGTTCTGATATATGTAGGTACACATATACATATTTAAAAATAGTTTAAGAACTTGACTAATGCAATAAAAGATACGTAGGTAGATGGACAAAGTAAAAAACTGTACTAAAAATCTATGGAAATGGGTCGATAAAATTGTTATCGTTAATATTTATTTAAGTTTATAGAATAATAATCTTTATTGGAAATAGTAAAATATTTATTATACAAAGTTTGAATTAATTTTTTGCAATATAATTGTCATAATTTCTCGATCCTGCCAATATGTACATATACATATGAATGTCGAAATGTCATATCATCAACATAACTGAATGCAATCACGACCGCTCTTCTCAACAGTCCGATCAAGACTGAATTTTCCCGTTCAGGAACAGAGAGCAGCTCGTTACTAACGTGGTATGGAGGGGGAAAAGGGCGTGTCTTAAGAATCCCTTCCCCTGATTGGCCACGCCTGCCACCCCCACCACTCACAAACACGTGTGAACGATTCGCATTGGTTGATTATTTACCAACAAAGCCGGCAAATACGATATCACCTTCACACGTTAAGCACACGCGAGAAAATCCGTACAGATTTTCTGAGGAAAAATCATAGTACGGACTATGAGTATAATATACCCATAATGAAGAACAAATGCGGATAAACATAACTACTTCTTGACAACTTTATAATAGTAGTTTATAGTAGTGATGTTTATACATAACTACTCCTATAACTTTGACTAGTCTGAAATATCTGCATTATCAATAGCCAAAGCGACGAGAGACAGAATATAATATTCACATTGTCAATAATTGTTGCCTCTGATCGTTTTGATCAAATTTTGAAATAAAATGAGACAACGTCTAAATAATTTACTCAATAGGTACTCTGTTCAATTTCAGAAGGATCATCTTTTGCGCACCTAAAAGTAGTGTAAGAAAGAGGGTAGTGACGGTTTAAGATTTATGACTAACCCTACGACTAGAGGTTGTGATCGAGAAATCTTGAAAATTTTGATTCTTATTTCTCGAGAATATATTATTATGAAATTTAGAGATTCTCGTTTCTCGAGAATATTTTATTTTGAAATATCGAGATTCTCGTTTCTCGATAAATCATTTATGAGAATCTTGAGAGTATCGAAAATATTTTTAATTTATCACTACATACATTTGTATGTATGTACCTACATAATATGTATGTTCAATACACTGATTGCTTTGTTTACTTGTAAACCATTATCCGAAATGTTTAGTATGAGTATGTATGTACATATGTATGCATGATGTTTTTCAAAAAAAACGAGACGAGGCTCAATTTTTTTAGCACTAGAACTATATCGTACGTGCCTTCGAAACCAATAACGAATTTTACAATTTGAGTGTTGGAAGCAGAAGTTATAAGACCGACTTCCACACAAAATGAACGAAATTTTTCGATATCCGGTAATTTTGTACCGAAAATTCAAATATTCTGAGAAAATGAGATTCTCGAATTTCGAGAATCAAAAAAAGTCTAGAAATCACAACCTCTACCTACGACTTCATAACTAACAGGTTTCAAGTAATATTTTCTTTCGCGTTTAATTTATCTATTAAATTTTTACTTTGCTTATAAACTTATAATAATGAATGCCAGTAATGTTGTTAAAGAAAATGAAGCGAAAATTCAAAGTGAAATAAAATACTACGTATGTACAAGTTAATTACATTTTCATATTATGTATGAATGTATGTATGTATGTATATTAGAAATGGTACATTTTTTTGTTCATTTATTTATTTTATTTCAGAAAGAAACATACAGTATGTAATAAAATAAATACAAAATGCAAAAAAAAAAAAAAAAAAATTGTGGCTTAAGCCAGAATTATTTAATAATACAAAGGAGAGGAAAATTTAGGTGCGAGGGGAATCGGTTATTGGAAAGGTGTTTGTATACAGATGTTTAAAGGTTGGAAGATAGTGATATTTTATGTTCACAATACTCGCATTGAATTATAGATAGAATCAACATATAAAATAGAATTTCTGTTATTTATTAGAATTTTACATAATAAAATTAAATGGTTGCGTTAATTGGATGGTTGTAGTTAGTGTTTATAAGATAACAAAAGACTCTAGTTAGTTGGTTTTGAAAAAGGGCGTAAAAAACGCGAAAAAAACACCTCCGCAGAACGACTCCAAAATGGTAAATTAAAGAGACATTCTTAAATTGGACAGGGTATATGCTTAGGTATCATTATTGGAATCGGTTTGGCATGAAACTGAACACTTTTCTACCTACAGAAAGAGTGACATTTTTTGCGTCGCGCACCGTGTGATATATTGGCGATTGATGTCGTGGGCTTGAGTTGCATAATAGATTACTCTAAAAATGATAGCATGAGCTTGTTATGTGTGTCGTTGGTGGCAATGGCCGGAGTGTTTGTGAACGGCTTCGAGTGTCCTTACCTGGTAAGGCGAGTTTCACTGACAAGCAATACGCAGAGGCTCAAAACTGATGTACAAATAGTGAAATTAGCATATAAAAGCCTAAAAAATTCTAATTTATGAAACAAATTTTTCTTGCCAAATTTTCCAACCAGATTCTAATATTCTCTGCTACGAATATTCAATGAAACGTATCAGTTGCAATCGCTAATTGAGAGAGTGGATTTGGCCGCCCTGCGCGATCGCTAGAGCTCTGGCACACCCTATTCTTTGTTAGTGTGTGGTGGGGGTTAAGCTGTTGTGAAATTGATCTGTTGGTTTTGGGTTTTTGCGCAGTTCATTGACCGATTCGATTTACGCTTGTGTGCCTCTCTAGTTCGCGGTACGTGATGGTCACATAAACAAATCGACGTTGACGAAACGACGCCAGAGACGCCGTTTTACATATAAATTTTCAGCGATGTCGTATCGTTAAAACGAAGGGTGTGATGCAAAGTGATTTTTCCACCGTGAAAGAAAATTTGAACGATAAACGTAAGCAAATGAAAAACTCTAAATAGAATAGCTGAATCTGATTCCAATATCGGACTTTTCTTTCGTATAAAATTTGTGGGGAAATCGTGTAGCCAAATGAGTATGACTATTTTCCATGAATGATCTAACCTTTGAGATAGTCAAACCCTGGAATTTACCATATTTAGCATTGTAACAATCGTTCACAGCACAACTTGTATGCCAGGTGTTAAACGCTCATAAATTAAAACGATATTAATTCATTATATTAATTGGCGGTTGTTGAGAAGTATTTAACACGCCTACTTGCCGTCAATCGCTCGGTTAAAATAATGTACACGTTCGAGATAAATTTGCATTCGTCGATTTTGTAAGCCGAGCCAGCCACGTACCTACACTTGTTCATATTTTAATAAGCGCAACAACGCCGATCGCGATAGCAAAGCGCGTCGTTCTAATTGTCCAATAAAAATATTTTTATGACACGACAACATTTTCATACGTTCGTAAGATGAATTTCTTAATTTTGTGAAAATCGATTTCGCCGACGTTTCGCAACGAAGGCCGACGATTTCATTTCGGTGAAAATCATCAACGAGGGGTTAGAGGTGCGAGGGGAAATCCTTGACGAAAGAAAACACACGAGACGTGTGAAAACACGCGAAAAGTGACATAATCTGATTTCCCCGATGCTTGTGTGCTCGCAGTTCATTGGCCCGCGCCGCGACAAAGCGGTGAGGACAAGCTTTTCCTTTGAGTTTAAATTAAACTGCGATAATAATATAATGATTTAGTGGGCACGGCTTCAGCGGGACCGAAAGCCGCGTTCAATGTTCAAAACATCGTTGAATAATAATTCCCGTGGCGTAGGTACACCGATTATGAATGGTTGTATAAGCGAAGTGTTGCTGACCCGTGCGTAAATGAAGAAGTTTATATAATTATCACAACAACGCAAGATTTGCAACGCGATATAACTAGCGAAATCCTAGCGTTCAAAAAATCTAAAAAAAAATACGCCCGAACAATGTCATGCACATACATAGGCTTATGTTGTCTAATAATGCATTGCATTATTTTGAACTGTAATGGATAATTGTGCATTTAAAATTTGAAGAACCGTTTTTAAATTAGAATAACAGCTATGACGAACAAAGCTGTCCAGTATCGAGAGTCGTTGGTTATTATCGAGTTGCACACTGTATATGTATATCTGTGTATGTACACACAAAGTTTATTGACCTTTCTTTCAAATGAATAATAAACAAAGACACGTACGAGCAGTTTCCCGGTCAAAAGATCGGTCGTTAAGTACCAATTCCTCTTCCTGGTGCGAAAGCTTAGCGCATACGTTCGAAAATAGCTTGCATACGAAGGTCGACGTGTGGAATCTCGAAGGATACCAACACACGGTCGGAAGTGTTGACTATTCGCGGGGATTGGTCGTCAATTGATGATTTTTTGTAGTAGTAGTAGTAGTAGTAGTAGTGGTCGTAACAAGGCTAGGGGTATACAGTTATCCTTAAACGAAAGCGAAACCGGCAGGTCATCGTCCGGGCCCTGTCGGTCACCTGGTCAGCCGCGTCCAGAACCGGTCCCGCCTACGGATAACCACAGAACCGAAACGGTCAATGACAAATTAATACAAATGCCCGCACAGGTGGTCTCAGAAATTACGACATTTTTTGAATTGCGTGAAATTCGCCAATCGACACTTTTACACCGCCGTTACGTCCGTCAAAAGCTCACTATGAATGTGAAACGGCTGTGTTATTTGATTATTCAAAAGGGGGGCACGAAAATTTCAGTAAAACGTCACTCAAATTCACTCAGAACATTGCAATGTGAAAACTAACAAAACTAATCGTGTACACATGCATGAAGTTATGACAATTTTCAAATTTTTCACATAGAAAAATATCACTTGACGTAATTAGACGATTGAGGTTTTGCGGATACGAAGGGCGAACTCGACAAACATCGATTTAGAGAAAAACACGTTTAAAGCTTTCTCGCCTAGTATACATATGTAATGGCGATGGTTTCCTATGTTTCAAGTTTACGATGAACGAACACAAAATAAAAACCTACTAGTGTATTCTAAAAAGGTAGAAGAAAGAAATGGTAAAAAAAATATTACCCGATGTCGAGTTCGCCCTTCGTATCCGCAATGCCTCATATGCTCTTTGATTTTGTGTAAAAACTGCACACTCTTATGTACCTATGTATGTTCATATCGCACACTTGCTTCAAAAGTGACCCAAAACTCAAAAAACGTAATGTTTGAGTTATTACCATGAATGGGTTAAGTAAATACTACTCGATCAATCATCAAAAGTGAACTACCTTAATTTCAGTGTACCTATCTGTTTGGTGAATAATTTTTAGCAAAGTTGAAAAATTCAAACTTTCCCATGTTTTACAACATTGTTGAAATAGTTTTTTTTTTCCATTTATTGAAAAACTTCATTTTTTGAGTCGTGTCACTTTTGAAGCGAGGGTGCGATATGTGCATTCTTAAAACAATTATTGCAAAATAAACTTCTTCGGCAGAAACATATTGAACCTAAAACCACGAATATTATATTGGAGAGCATAAATTGAGAATTTTGGACAGTTGTAATTATAAGGAAAAACTCCGGAAAACTCATTTTTAATAAACTGAAATTTACGTGTGGGATGAAAAGCCGATATCATTCTATTATAATGATAGTTATCTTAGGATAGGAAATAAAGTGTGTAAGAAAGAATAATTAGGTTTGTGTAAATTTTCTGAAATTCGATTAGGTATAATTCGCATAATTATAGGATCACGCATGGATAAATATGGAAATTAACCTATTCTCTGTGACAATGATTTGAGCAATGGACCTAGTATATTAAATTAATTCATCAATTAAACGAACTTCTATGACCAATTCGCTCCTGTGCGGGCAGGTGTCAGCGGCTTGCTCGGAGAACGGCTCCGATAATTTATACCGACGGAAAATAGAACGATGACCGGCCGAAGAACTTTATTATATATACTATTAATATTATATTAATAAAGAGCTTAATGTGTGTGTGTGTGTGTGTGTGTGTCTGTGTGTTTTCTGTCCCGTAACGCTATGACGTCACTATAGGATTTTTCGAGTTTTTTTCTATGAATATATTTTTGAAAATTTTTTTTTTTCGGTTTTTTGGATTTTCTCAACTTTTTTTTTGGACTTTTTTTTTGAACTTTTTTGAACTTTTTTTTTGAACTTTTTTTTTTTTTTTGATTTTTTTTTTTTTTTTTATGAATTTTTTATATTTTTGAACTTTTTTTTTTTTTTCGGTTTTTTTGGATTTTTTCCAATTTTTTTTTTTTTTTGGATTTTTTTTTGGAACTTTTTTTGAATTTTTTTTTTTGGATTTTTTCAACTTTTTTCTATGAATATATTTTTGAAAAATTTTTTTTTTTTTCGGTTTTTTTGGATTTTTCCAACTTTTTTTTTTTTGGATTTTTTTTTGCAACTTTTTTTGCTTTTTTTTGAACTTTTTTTTTTTTTTTTTTTTTTTTTTGGATTTTTTCAACTTTTTGATTGCCCCCTAAAGCCATTCCGGCCCCTTACCACCCCCACAGACCCCTAACCCTACGGCACCTTTTCAGCACTCCCGAAAGGCTATGCCGGCCCCACCACCCCCCCCAGACCCCCCTCCTGCCCCAGCGGCCCCGTTTTTGCACTCCCGAAAAGCTATGCCGGCCCTTTACCACCCCGCCAGACCCCCTACCCCGGCGGTCCTTTTTTTTGGACTCCCGAAAACTATGCCGGCCCCTTACCACCCCCCTTTTTTGACTCACTAAAAGCCATGCCGGACCATCACCACCCCAGAGCCGCCTTCTACCCCTACGGCACCTTTTTTGCACTCCCGGAAAGCTATGCCGGCCCCCACCACCCCCCCCAGACCCTCCACTGCCCCTACGGCACCTTTTCTGCACTGCCGAACAGGTATGCCGGCCCCTCACCACCCCAGACCACCCCTACCCCTACGGCACCTTTTTTGCACTCCCGAAAAGCTATGCCGGCCCCTTACCACCCCCCAGATCCAAAAATCAAAACCATTAAAAATTCAGCGGGCGTTGATTATCAACGGGCAATAAGCTAGTACTATTAATAAAGAGCTTAATGTGTGTGTGTGTGTGTGTGTGTGTGTGTGTGTAACGCTATGTCACTATGTGTTTTCGAGTTTTTTTCTGTCTGTCCCGTAACGCTATGACGTCACTATAGGATTTTTCGAGTTTTTTTTCTATGAATATTTTTTTTTTTTTTTTTTTTTCGGTTTTTTTGGATATTTCCAACTTTTTTTTTTGGATTTTTTTTTTGGAACTTTTTTGAATTTTTTTTTTTTTTTTTTTTGATTTTTTTTTTTTTTTTTTTTTTTTTTCAACTTTTTTTATGAATATTTTTTTGAATTTTTTTTTTTTTTTTTTTCAACTTTTTTTTTTCCAATTTTTTTTTTGGAATTTTTTTTTTTTTTTTTTTTTTTTTTTTTTTTTTTGGATTTTTTCAACTTTTTTCTATGAATATATTTTTGAAAATTTTTTTTTTTTTGGTTTTTTGGATTTTTTTTTTTTTTTTTTTTTTTGATTTTTTTTTTTTTTTTTTTTTTTTTAACTTTTTTTTTTGGATTTTTTTCAACTTTTTTGATTTTTTTTAAAGCCATTCCGGCCCCTTACCCCCACAGACCCCCCTAACCCTACGGCACCTTTTCAGCACTCCCGAAAAGCTATGCCGGCCCTCACCCCCCCCAGACCCTCCCCCACCCCCCTACGGCACCTTTTTTGCATTTTTGCACGAAAAGCTATGCCGGCCCCCACCACCCCAGACCCAGACCCCTCCCTGCCCCTTCGGCACCTTTTTTGCACTCCCGAAAAGCTATGCCGGCCCCTCACCACCCCCCAGACCCTCCCCTGCCCCTACGGTACCCTTTTTTTTTGCACTCCGGAAAGCTATGCCATTTTTACCCCCACCCTTTTTTTTTTTGACTCACTAAAAAGCCATGCCGGCCCATCACCACCCCAGAGCCGCCTTCTACCCCGGCGGCCTTTTTTTTGGACTCCCGAAAAGCAATGCCGGCCCCTCACCACCCACAGACCCCCTACCCCTACGGCATTTTTTTCAGCACTCCCGAAAAAAAGCTATGCCGGCCCCCACCTTTTTCCACTCCGAAAAGCTATGCCGGCCCCTCACCACCCCCCTCCTCCCCTGCCCCTACGGCACCTTTTCTGCACTCCCGAAAAGCTATGCCGGCCCCTCACCACCCCCACAGACCCCCTACCCCTACCCTACGGCACCTTTTCAGCACTCCCGAAAAGCTATGCCGGCCCCTTACCACCCCCCTTTTTTTTTGACTCACTAAAAGCCATGCCGGACCATCACCACCCCAAAGCCGCCCTTTTTACCTCGGCGGCCTTTTTTGGACTCCCGAAAAGCAATGCCGGCCCCTCACCCCCCCCCAGACCCATCCCCTACCCCTACGGCACCTTTTCAGCACTCCCGAAAAGCTATGCCGGCCCCTCACCACCCCCCCAGACCCATCCCCTACCCCTACGGCACCTTTTTGCACTCCCGAAAAGCTATGCCGGCCCCACCACCCCCAGACCCCTCCCTGCCCCCCTACGGCACCTTTTTCTGCACTCCCGAAAAGCTATGCCGGCCCCACCACCCCCCACCCCCCCAGACCGTCCCCTACCCCTACGGCACCATTTTTTGCACTCCCGAAAGCTATGCCGGCCCTTACCACCCCAGATCAAAAAATCAACCATTAAAAATTCAGCGGGCGTTGATTATCAACGGGCAATAAGCTAGTACTATTAATAAAGAGCTGTGTGTGTGTGTGTGTGTGTGTGTGTCTGTGTGTCTGTCCTGTAACGCTATGACGTCACTATAGGATTTTTTTCGAGTTTTTTTTTTCTATGAATATATTTTTGAAAATTTTTTTTTTTCGGTTTTTTTGGATATTTCCAACTTTTTTTTGGATTTTTTTTTGGAACTTTTTTTGAATTTTTTTTTTTGGATTTTTTTTCAACTTTTTTTTTGGATTTTTTTTTTGGAACTTTTTTTTTTTTTTTTTTGGATTTTTCAACTTTTTTTTTTGATTTTTTTTTTTGGAACTTTTTTTTGAATTTTTTTTTTTTTTTGGATTTTTTTTCATTTTTTTTTTTTTTTTTTTTTTTTTTTTGGAACTTTTTTTTTTGAATTTTTTTTTTTGGATTTTTTTCAACTTTTTTTTTTTTTTTTGGACTTTTTTTTTGAATTTTTTTTTTTGATTTTTTCAACTTTTTTTTTTTTTTCTATGAATATATTTTGAACTTTTTTTTTTTGAATGAATTTTTTTCGGTTTGTTTGGATTTTTCTAACTTTTTTTTTTTTTTTTTTTTCTACTTTTTTTTTTTTTTTTTTTTTTTTTTTTTGGAACTTTTTTGATTTTTTTTTTTTGATTTTTTCAACTTTTGATACCCCTAAAGCCATTCCGGCCCCTTACCACCCCACAGACCCCCCTACCCCTACGGCACCTTTTCAGCACTCCCGAAAAGCTATGCCGACCCCTCACCCCCCCCCAGACCCTCCCCTGCCCCTACGGCACCTTTTCTGCACTCCCGAAAAGCTATGCCGGCCCCACCACCACCCACAGACCCCCCCTATCCCTACGGCACCTTTTCAGCACTCCCGAAAAGCTATATCGGACCCTCACCACCCCTTTTTTTGACTCACTTAAAGCCATGCCGGCCCATCACCACTCCAGAGCCGCCTTCTACCCCTACGGCACCTTTTCAGCACTCCCGAAAAGCTATGCCGGCCCCTCACCACCCCACAGACCCCCTACCCCTACGGCACCTTTTCAGCACTCCGAAAAGCTATGCCGGCCCCTCGCCCCCAGACCCCTCCACTGCCCCTACGGAATCTTTTCTGCGCTCCCGAAAAGCTATGCCGGCCCTTTACCACCCGCCAGACCCCCCCCCCTACCCCGGCGGTCCCTTTTTGGACTCCCAAAAAACTATGCCGGCCCCTTACCACCCTTTTTTTTGACTCACTAAAAGCCATGCCGGACCATCACCACCCCAGAGCCGCCTTCTACCCCTGCGGCAACTTTTCAGCACTCCCGAAAAGCTATGCCGGCCCTCACCACCCCCAGACCCCCCCCCTACCCCTACGGCACTTTTTTTTGCACTCCCGAAAAGCTATGCCGGCCCCCTCACCACCCCAGACCCCTCCACTGCCCCTACGGCACCTTTTCTGCACTCCCGAAAGGTATGCCGACCCCTCACCACCACCCCAGACCACCCCCTACCCCTACGGCACCTTTTTTTGCACTCCCGAAAAGCTATGCCGGCCCCTTACCACCCCCCCCCAGATCCAAAATCAAAACCATTAAAATTCAGCGGGCGTTGATTATTATGCCGAGTGCTATACCTAGCGAGACACACAGGACTCGCGCGCAGAATTCCATATACGAAGCGAAACACCGAGCAAACCCACCGGTCAGCGAGCACTCTTGCAAAACAAAACGGACTGACTCTTTGTCAATCGGAACAATGCCAACAATGCTAATGTCGGACGAATTAGGACTTTCACAACATACACACACGTCTGTACAGCGACAAATCAACAGAATATTCGCTATGGAGAGAGCTCCACTTTTCAGATGATATCCCCTGAAAACTTCATAGATACTTAGAGGAAAGGCTGAGATCTGAACATTTTGATCGATTTGCAACAGATGGTCGTCGTATGATTGTCCCGAAAGTGTCGACGAATGGCTCACCGTGTAGATGAGGCGAGATTGTGGAGGCTGTGGATGTTCGGGTCGTGTGCACCGCTTTTTTGGCACGAGGGCAACGAACCTCAACAACCCGATTGGTTACTGAATCGGTGCTGCTATTTGTCGACAACGCAACGTGACGTAAGGAGTTGCCCGAGGTTGCCAGCCTATGTGTTCTTATATTACATGTACATGTGTGTGTGTGTACATACATACATATGTATGTATAAATCGAGAGACGCAAATACGCACTGTGAATAGATTTCATAAATCATTCGTTGAATTAATCCAACTGTCGATCCGTAACTGGACGAATAATTTGGGACCCGTTTAATTGCGGTAAAAAATCGATTGGATTTGGGTAAGCTTGTGCGACGACATTGACTGATTCAATATGGCGACGTGATACAATTTAAATTTTTAATTATAATTATTCGAAATTATACCTACTTGAAGGTTCATGAAGTGAATGAGCGGATAAAAACGACGAAAGCTCAAAGCTTTACAGTGTTAGTTATCATTTTGTAATACATCCTTGGATGGTGAACGTTGAGTGTAAATTGACGATTGAGATACACATTTGTGCGTATTTTGATTTTAAATCACTGTGTGAATTTCGACAGATTTCTCGTCGCCGTAATGGTTTATTTTAAACTCGCGATGTAAATGTGAGTCCTATTGCGGCACTGTATGCGTATATATATTTTTAATAAATCGGTCGTTAATTTGTAATTCAACATTATCCATGATGTAATCGTATATCCTGAAGCGACGTACACAGTTAAGTGTCAAGGATGTCGACTCGCATTCAACTCACTGACGCATAAGGTTAAAGCGTATCGATCAATTTTATTTTTTTATACATACAAACATATCTCATTTAGCGACCATATCGCATTCTAACAACTTTTCCTATGCTGGGTGCGTAAGATGGCGAGATAAGCCGTCTCGGATTTTAGAGACGCGGGAGGAAAAAAATATTTTTCGAAGGAAAATGACAACGAAGAATGAGTCGGTGTCTCCAATTCTACATACATTGTAGGATGAAGTTTTCGACAACGATGTTGCTAGTGGTGTTTGTGGTGGTGAGGATGTTCGAACGACAAGAGAAAGTAGCTGTAGCGGTCGTCGACCGCAAGAGTCCATTCAGCCGCTAACAGTACCGTGCGTTGCTGTGGACGGGTAGGTCGGGACCGCCGTAAGTGACCTACACACGCCCCACCTACACTATTGCTGCTGTTGGAGATGATGATGATGCTCAAGTGGTTGCTGATGCTGCTTAAGTTGAAGACAAAAGCGGTAAAGTCGAATCTTAATGGAAAAGTCCGGTTGGAATGCATCGAACGCCGAGGAAACACAGCCGGTGGAAACTCGCGAATTTTCCGCTGAAGTAGATTTGGGATGATAAATTAAAATAAAGATTCATAATAACAAAGGACTCATGCTACAAATAAGCATCGTTCTGAATAAGAGAGATATGAAGTGTTTGACTAAGCAGTTTGTATGCAGGAAAACGGCAAATAATAAACAATAATTTTGGAATTGTAAATCACATCATACGAAATTTTATTGTATCCTAGTTCAGAATGGTTATAATACAAAATGCTCCACGCTTCACGGATCAGTTGATATGAAAAATTGGCATAGGTTTATGAGGCATTACTGCCAAATTCAAATCAAATATTAAACGTGATTGGATTGGTATTACCATTCGTCGTCTTTAAAGGTCAAACTAATTTTCTCTGCCGAGTTTGCATTCAAGTTTATATCAGTTTTCAAATCAAAACTATTAAACTTCACATTGGATTATGTTGGTCAATTGTTAAAATGCTATTATTTCGACTTGTACGAGAGCGCACACATCGGAAGAAGTTCAAGCAGCACGATTACCGTATTATAAAACCGGATGCTGTAACGTGTTACAGCCAGATGTGTAACACGAACCGAATGAAATCTAGCGCTACATAATCACGACATATTATTATTTACGAGAGCAGTGATCCCCAAAGGAGGCTCCGAACGGACCTCCCCGGGGCCTAGACCTTGCATTGCACGTTTCTACCGTGTGTACCTAATACCTTTGGTAATTAGTCCCACTTACAAATAAATTTGGTACGATTGTTACACGGAAAAATGTATCTAATAATAATTCGTAAAAAGTTCGCCGCGGCTCATTTGACCCAGTAGTGGCCAGATCAGTACCGAAGCAAATGGTGCAAGTACCATCCGAAGGTATTTGGAGCAGACGTAAGCGTAAAAAGTAAGCACAGTTATGCGGAATGGTTGGACAGATTGGCCCGCGAATTAGAGATTGCGACAGGGCACACAAAAACGGAAAGAAAAGAACACAGAAAGATGCAAAATCCATTGTCGCATAGCAGAACATTGGACTAGTGGTCTAGATAGGATACGTTTTTCGTTCGAAAATTCGGGGACCGAGCGTGACTGGTCCGATGACTAATGTCAAACGCTGACAATACGTCAAGAAACCCGGTGCAAAATGATGAAAAACGAATGATAAGAATTTTTTTAAAAAAAACAACCTTTTTTTTGGTTACTTACGGAGATATCTCTTATATTGAATTGTTTATCGCCAAAGACGTAGGTACACATTGATAAAATCAAAACATGAATGAAGCGTTCTTATAAATAAATACAAGGTATAATATTTATGAAAAAGTGTTAGCAATGTCACCATGTATGAATTACTTCAATATATTATGCAAAATATTTAAATGCTCGTAAAGAAACATTGTATGGAAAGAAAAAATCAAAATCTATTGATTCTATTCATATTTAAATGATAATTTAAACATAAATTAAAGTATTTAATTTTTTTACGATCACATTCGAGCACACAATATGTATGTCTAACATTATACATACATATGTATGTATGTATGTATGTATATGTATGCCTTCGCCGATAATGCAATATAGCCTGGGGGGGTTCAAAAACAGCGATCATGCTACGCACTTTTTCATCAGAGTGAGTCATTCTATTCGAATCTACGAATTGAAAAAATGAGCTAAAAAAGAATCTAAGCCGAAAAAAAAATAGAATGTAAGTTGGTCTTCAACGACACCGTAATCGATTTGTACGACATTGATTGAAGTATCCATAAAAGAAACTGGCTTTTGATCTAATTCTTTAAAAAAAACTCTTCTACAATTCAAAGTTACGAATAGTTTACTGCAGGGTTCTGCATACATGCCTAGTTGCTTTAATAAAGATAATTGAATTATTAAATGGAAAAAGATGACTTCTGGACATTCACTTTGATATTTTCAGATTTAAGTATTTGAAAATAATGTAGATGATGATGATGATCTGTTGGACAATTAAGTACAAAAATTAAAACTATATTAATGATTCAGGTTTTCTGCTTCGTGTCCGATAGAGTTTTCAATCTATCGGATATGTAGCATACCCACAGGAGCCTATGAATAATGAATTGCCGTTGTCATAAATTACTAGCAGTAATGACATTGTCGTAAATGTGAAATTGCGTGTTATATCACTAGGTACCCCACAACTACAATAATAGTAAGTGATAACTGTTTTGAATAACTAACTGTATGTAAGTGTATCTCGCCGATAACATTATGTACGAATTAAACTAGTTCCGCTGTTTCGTTGCCATTCAATTAATGATGCAATTTTAACGACATCGATTAAAAGTCGACCGGCAATAACTCTCAACAATTTATAATTATTATTTAAATTATTGTGAACCAGTTCAAACCGAAACGCTTGCGATATGTCCACGGTGCGAACGAACGAATGCATATCGCTGTAGGTAATGTAATCAAAAGCGTAGTAAAGTAAAGCGCACTCGGAAAATTTATCCATTTTGAAATTCGGAAAAACAGTCCTCGACCAAAGCTTTTCAACTAGCGTATTGACATACATATTTATATATTTTTTTAATTTATTAGAAAATTAACAGCGGTATACAAAGATAGAAAAATAATAGTAGAAATGACAACGCCAATTACAAATTTTCACAAATAAATGAAAATAACATATAAATAACGTATTAAGGTAAAGGAAAGGAAATGCTCAAATTCACGCGTAAAAAATTGATTTCTATAGTAAAATATGAGCAATAGTTGTAAAATTGTGTAGATTAATTAGGGATTGGAGAAATCTGTGAGTATAGAAATTTTAAATGTTGGGAGGCTGGAAGACAATATATCAATAGAATTAGGAAGTTTTTTTTTAGGAAGCTTTGCATGCTCTACAGGTAAATGAATTATGGCCGAAGTTTAAAGTAGAGGACTTTAGGTGAAACTGTTTAGAATTACGAAGCGTTCTGGGGGGGACAATTGAAAGAAATAGGGCCTATCGACTAGGTTGTTAAGGAGTTTGGATCAATAATGGTTCGTCTGGTTAATAGTGAAATTGGAATGTGGGCAAACATAGGATTATGCTTGTTAAGAAGAGAAAATTTTCAATGCAAATATGTATGTACATACAATATCACATTTCAAACTAATGCTTCAAATGCTAAACGCGTAATTTATTTAACACCTTTTAAGCAATCGTTTTAAACAAAACATACCTTATATTCTATGTATGTACATACATTTTCATATAAAAAAAGTATGATTTTTTTTCGTATCCCTTCCAGTATTTAACAACGAGTGAGTTCAAAACGCTCGAAAGTAAAAATATTTATAAGATTGAGATTAATCTTACGTTGGGCAACATTTGTATCAGTTGACACTTATTTCATTGTAACATAAGATTTTCTACATTTTACTTCATTGTTTCGAAACTTTTCGAGTCGTGATTTCTATCTACGACCATCGAAGCGTTACCACCACAGTGGTCACACACGACAAACGGCCACACATTTTCCTCGACGTTCAACGCTCGGAAAATGGCATACGGTCCACACATCGCCGGGAAAACACCTACAATAGGACAACTAGAGTTCCATTGTGTATATTTTTCCGATCTCGACCCGCCACATGATGTGATTGATGGTGTCAGCAGCAGCAATGGTACGGTTTCATTAACAGTCGCGCCTCGAGGTCTGGGCCCGCGGCCTTCATCGGACAAAGACCCCAACTGCTTTACGTAAGAGACGCTCGTTGGATTACCACGAAGCAGTTCCATCATCAGACCGGTCCTAACGCATCCGACCGATAGACACACATCCGAAGGAATCGGATGGAATCGTGTCGATAGAGGCGATGATGCGACGGGTGCGGTAATTAATTGATGAATCGGAGCTGAGAGAGCTCGTTCGCGTTGCGCAACAAATATCGCCAAATGAGTCTCATTTCAAATGTGTGGTTTTTCCATTCACCTGGGCGAGTTCCTCTCAACGTGGGCTTGGCCAACTGCTGCCTGGTGGGTTCGAATCGTCGTGTCCACCTGTGTGTCCTCCGAAATTTGGACTCGATTCTTGCAGCGAGTGGCGCAGGTGCGGTCAAATTGCGCGTGGTACATTTGAACATCATTAGTCATCGCACTCGCATGTAATTCTTCTTCGCCTTGATCTAATTTTGAACTCACACTTGTACAATATCGCTTAAGATAGGTAAATACGAAGGTATTCAATTATAAATAACCTTTTTGCTATAGTGAACTTCGAAGCACTTCACACAAATGCGACACTTATACGTAATCAAACTGATACTCGTGTATATTATAAACAACGATCTAAGCTACATGCGTGCCTAATCAGTTTTATTCTAGAGGTTTTAGTTTTCTCCCAGTGTGCTCAAATATCGAAATTGTTACTTTTGGCCCCGCTCTCCCCTACATTCATGAAAACTTTGAACGTAGACTAAGGAATTCGCGAATTTGAATTTTTGAAAAATGCTTAATTTAAGGGACCCTAAATGGGGTCACTTGACTATAATTAAATTTTCATTTTTAATCGGTGTCTTGATTTTTTTTTGCCTTTTTCAAATATATCAGGGTCGCGGGTTACTCGGCTTTTATAAAAAAGGGTCATCAACCACTCGAAAAAGGTTGGGATCCTGTGATTTAGATGCATCTTTTGTTTTGTGGGTAAGTTAATCAACACACGACAGGTCTAAAAACACAAGAACTCTATACACGTGTAAACATAGGAATGATGGATACCTACATACGTGGTGTCACAATTTTGATGGAATCGTCTCAACAATTAAGTTAGATAAATTGGCAAATCCTTACAGGAAACGGCCAATATGTAGGTATTAAGTAATGTCCAAATCTTGCCGATGGCGATAATTAAGGTCGAAAAAATCATTTCGACATGCGGGGATCGAAACCCGGACCTTCGCTCTAGAGATTGGCGCTCCAACCACTGAGCTATCGCCTCGCTGATCTTATCTTTTATTTTCACGGAATTATAAAAAGTATTCATGTCAACAAAACATCTAAAAATTTTAAATTTTCATTCAAAAAGTCACTTTTTAAAATTATCTACATATCCATAAAAGGACAAAAAGAGCGATATCTTTTTACCAATTAGATGTGATTCTTATGGCTTTACTGATTTATCTAGTAGGGTAATTTTCAAAGAAAATAGAAAATTTGATAACGAGTATGAAAAGCGTTATTTTAGCGACATCTATGAACGTTTATGCGCAAAAATTCATTGTGCGTATCGGAATCGCGATCGTTCGACAAAAACGTTATGACAACACTTACATAAAACATTCCACACTTTCAGCGACGTTGCGGTAGCACGCAAGTTTTTCTCGTTCCAATATCGGTATAGTCCAATAACTTTCGATCGTATCACGCACACGGCGAATGCAATTACACGCCGCTCTCGAGACGTGAAATATTTTGAGTAAGTATGTATAATAAATATGTAGTATTTTTTTTTTCCCCATTCTCGTCTTAATATTATTTTGGTGCCGTCTGAAAGATGATTTCCTCTGTCGGTTGCGTACCGGTTGCGCAATACCGAAATTGCATCATTTCGACCCGGAGACGCCAGGAATACCAGTACGAGATGGAAAATTGCGAAATTGCCGTTTTCAATAAAGCCTTAAAACGCAAACGCGACGGTGCGTATCGTACACATACATACACACACAAAATTAATAACGTGGGAATTAATTAAAATTTATTTTTCGTGATTATTGCTATTTCAACAGTACTTACTACATCCTATGAGCTCACACTGCATATTAAAATAACGAATTTCCGATAAGCATTGAAACTTAACTTTCATAATTGTGTATAAGTTCAATAGAAAAATTATATATTGTGAGCCAACAATATAATGTATATAAATTATTATAGTATGTACTAGTATGTATGTATGTATCTATGTATGTAGATTTGTTGATAGTAGTATAGTATGTATGTAGATATTTTTCGAACATTTAGTATTCAGTACGAGTTGGTCAGCACGAGCTGGCCAAGTTCTCGGGGAATCCTCGTCCTATGGAAATCTTCACGAAGCGAGCTCACGTTTCGAATACATAAATAAATTAAACCAGTTAGTTAGTTGGTCGATTACGGTTGATTTATAAAAGGCGTAATTATTATGCGCTTAATTTTATGTATCACTCAGTAGCAGGCGCGCGCACCCAGGATTTTTTATAATCTACAAAATATTTAACGTTAAAGATATGATCGGCATTTTCATTTTCAATGAATATAAATGTGGTGACTGGAATATAAATCTGGAAATTAAAGATTACATGGAAAAGTATGAACATTTAAGGATTCAAATTTTATTTTAAAACAAAAAATACATTATAAGCTTATATTAATAGTCCTATTTTTCATTTTTTTTCTGAAGCTCATTTAAAATATCTTGACGACTTACTTTTATGTGTCTATGTACATATGTATACATATTTAAAAGAGCTATACCATTCAAACGTTCTTGAGATGTAGTGTTTCTCAAATATGATTTTAGCCTTCGAAGAGTTGAAAAAGATCGTTCATTGCTGCATGTAGTAATGGAAAGTGTTGCTAGTATTTTTAGTAATATATAAATGTTTGGAAAAGCTAATTTGTCATAACGAGATAGTGCATTTATAGCGTTTTTGGGTGGCATTATATTTGATAAATTTTCAAAAACCTTATACCACATTTTAAACTCAGTTTTTAGGACGGAGTCGTTTTTTGTTTGTAGATCGCTATTGTAAAATTCATTAAGTTTAATAAATTCATCCACTTTAAATTATTTGGGTTGTACCTACTCCTTTAGGAAGTAGACAATTAAAATTAAATAGAATATATCGATGCTTGGTAAATATTTTATTCATTTGACTAAGCATGTGATCTGCAAAATTTAAAAAAACCGATCTTCGAAAATACTCCTCCGTGGTTTCATTTATCAAAATTAGATCTTGTTGAGAATTCGTCATTTCTTTTGGCTTCATAACTTCGATTCCAAAAATATTGCTGTTGTGGAACTGCGCACTCTAGCCCCATACACATGACCCTACACATTCGTTATTATACAATATCTATATGTACATATACGTATGTATGTACACATACATTATTATTCCACACTCCTGATAATTTATATCAACTATATAATTTTAAATAATGAATTAAAATAATGTTAGGGGGGGCTTAAGCTCCGAAGCCCCCCCCCCCCCCCTCTGTTTGCGCCTATGCTCAGTAGGCTTTAGCTCATTTCTAAATAAATATATAATACAAAATGAATAAACGCCGCGCCTCGAGGTTCTTAGATAATGATTTTACGAGTTGTGTTGATACGTTCGAGTTCTTGGAAATCGCGTCTAAATTCTAAGAATTGCATTGAATTAGACGTCGGTGGAGCGTTGAACTCTCCGTGTCGAAATTCTAAATAAGTTTGCGCTTCGCAGTTCGAACGCTTGAAGATTATTTATTAGAAGGCATTGCAATGGCAGGTCGTGCATTTAAAATTCGGCTCACGCACCTGTCTCTTTGAATTTGCATACTTTAATCAAACGTTTGGAGGAAGGGGACTATGACGAGGCCAACTTCGCCGAATCCGGATGAAAATTCTGAGAAATTTCGCAAGGATTCGTTTCATTCGCAGATATTATTATAAGCAAACCCACAGACGAAGGTGAACCTGTGAATATTTAAAAACATTTTTTTAGTTTCGACAGTTTAAAAAAAGCTAAATTTATCGACGGTTTTTGGCCAACAGTGAGCGTTCTTAAACTATTTGGATTGTCATTTTTGATGGTAAACTATATTCATTCTGATAAATAATTTTGAAAATTAAGTATCAACTTCACAAGACTGTAAGTATATATATTACGATTTTCGATATATTTTTTTAAATTGAAAAATGTAGAAGGTTGATTTATTTTTAATACAAAGTTTTAGAAAAATTGATGAGATATGAATATGTACAATAAGTATTGTAACGTTTTGAAGATTTCAAGCTAGGGTATTCATGCTTTTCAACTTATTGGCGTATTTTTGGGTGTCTGCGATATTTTTGCATACGATGAGTCCAAGAGGTTTGGAAAGCTGTGCTTCACGCACTTCGCCGACGCAAACCGTAGAGCTATTTTTAAGCGATGCCACAACTTTCGGAGATGCAAAAGCGGTTCTCTTTTCGGTCGTAAATTCATATTTTGCAACGTTGACGAAACCGGTGGAGGAGAGCGGCCGCAAATGTCATATGGTGAAACTGACCAACAGCCACAACCACTACAAACAAACTTGTACAAAATAAACACTGCGAAAATGCATTGTACAGTTCGACTAAATGAAGATAACGACGGAAAATTCTATATTCGAATAATGTAAATAACAGACTACACATCATAACAAAAGAGGTTATTATTCAATTGCACCATGCAAGACGAATTATGGTACAGTTGATTGGAGCTAAGCGAGGTCGACCATTTGACTTCGGCAAACGACGATTTGATTTGTAAAGTTGAGGTCAACAATTCGGAAATGACTAAAACGTCCCTCAGGGTCTTCGGTGCTTCAACTTCTGGTATGAAAGATCAACGACCGGATTGTGCATTTGCAATCAGAAGCGTATTACTTCCTCGCCGTGCGAAATCGGTCTCAAAAATGACACGCCTCAGTTGCGTGTAATGCGGCAATATTGGAATACGACTCTGTAATAAGGTTGATTCTGAGCGCTATCAAATTTTGATTTGGACGTCGTATGTCACCTTCTGTCGATTTCTAGTTTTGTTTTGCAATTGTTGCACACACACATACATTTATAATCGAGTTCAGGTGAACCGAGCGAGGTTCAGAGACCTTTCGTATGCTCCTGCTAGGCAAACGACCGCTTGATGCCTTCATTGACACTGTTACGTCTGCTCCTTTCGCATCACTTTTAAATGTTAACACACTTCTGTGCCAATGTTTATGGGTTCTTTGCACCCATTACGACAATAATAGTGTTTAGGTTTTTTTTTTCGTCTGCTAAAAGCTTGTGTTGACGGCCTGTGTTTGCTCGACTCCAAATTAATTTTTAGCGAAAAATTCACACTGCGCAAAAATGAAATTTCGCCATAGGTGAAAGACGACGACAACAATGTCCCAAATCAAATAAAAATACAAACGAGAGGATAATTTAATGAAACATTGTATACAGATTAAATGTTGCGATAGCCACATTACATTTGTAAACAAAGCTCAAAAGAACCAGAATACTAACAGTATATGTAAACCGTGATACAAAAATTTTAGATTTCATATGTATGTATGTAAATAATATAGAATGAAAGTGATTTTACTGCAGTATAAATTAAACAGTGAAAATTTCTTACTGTGCGTCAATTAGTTCTAAACAATGAATGACTTCTTCACTTAGTCCCAGAAGTCCCAAAAGTGAAAATTTTTTCATTGCATATTAGGTATAATTAGGCTTACCAAACGTTCCGGTTTGAAGGCGCGTTCTCGGCCGGTTTGTCATTTTGTCCCGGTTTGCTACTTTTGTCCCTGTTTGTCATTTTGTACGCGTCTATCGTTTCATCTTTGTAAAATTGTCAGGTGGCGTTATGGGGCATCAGGAACTATTGCGATACTATCCACTCTACGTGTATGCTTTTGGCGGAGATGGTAGGCTGCCAGCCAAGTGTTGATCAGGTAGTTCATAGCAGTCAACAGAGTATCGAGAGTTTCTTGTCTTGTTTCTACTAAATTCGCTAAATTTTACAAAAGAATATATCGCCTGTGAGGCTTTTTTTAAAGTTTTGTAGAGTTTATTTTGTAATACAAAATAATTTAGATGGAAACTGTTTTAAAAATTGTACAAGTAAACATTTTTCTGGAAAAAAATTTTGCTCGAATAAAATCCTAAAATGTCCCGGCTTGGGAGAAAAATTATATAGTAAGCCTATGTAGGTATAATCAATGAATTTTGATTTTTAAATATTTATTATAATGCGAATGAACTTTAAATTCATTTTATTATAAATATTTAATTACTGCGCATTTCCTATAATGTGTTCTTGCGTTTCATTATCCGTTCAACGAGTCGCCGTATTGCCAAACATCGTCGTTTCCACCAATTTCCAAACATTTTAAAAGTACAATAATCCGTAAATATCAAAGAAATATATGTATCGTTGCAAAACGATCAAAGTTCGCCAGAGTTTGTTTATATTTGCCCAACAATAAACGATCGTACGTGCGAGCATTCCATTTTGACGCGCTGTCAATTATATGTATGTTAGTACATGCGATCCTTTACAATGCGTATTGATTGGGAAACGCTTCAACTACAAACGCAAAACGAATTCACAATTATTACAATTTTTTTAGTACCTACTGTTTAACACGCTATTGCCAATTTGGAAAATATTTTCGATCACGATCGATATCTTTGAAAATAACCGTCATACATAATATGAAATAAATACATACATGTCGTACTTTTGCGACCGCACGCTTACGAAAGAAAGCACAAGGAGTACAAAGTTAACGGTTGAAAATGCCGAAGCAAATCATTCTTTCGACCGTAGCGCTGTAATTTTAAAAGGCGAATAAGGTCCGAAAAAGGACAATGGGTCAATTTTTCGAAATTCGACAACCACTCGAGCCGCTCTGATTGAATCACGCGTCCGTAAAATGAGCGCTTCGGACATTTTACGATTGAAGGGGAGCTTTCGAATGCGAGAACGATTTAAAGGCATTGAGTTCGAGCATATTTTTCAATATAAAAATAACCGAATGGAAAAAAAAATAAAACCCGTACACGGTGTCCGTAAATGTGGCCTACACGATCGATCGGTTCGAATTCATCTCTGACTGACTTCCCCGTAATTATTATTATACGAACGACGATAACGCAAAAGTAACAGGACTGGCGAGGATAACCTGAATACCCGCATTTTCCGGATGTTGCATTGTGCTGAGGCGTAAAAGGAGACGTGCACTTATTGTGCAGGCGCTCAAACCTAATTGACAATCACTTATAAAATCAATCAAGCCTTAATGGATAATTGTAGCTGTTATACCAACGATCTTCATACGAATTAAAATAAACGACACCAAAATAATCAGTTTTCATCAAGCAAGACAAAACAACACAAATAAAGAGAAACATAGTTAAAACTCATACACACTCATAAACACGTCATCAGTGTACACACTCACTTACCATACGTGATATGATTGCGCGACGTAACGCCGTTTACTATGAATTGTGACGTGGGGTGTGGTGTAGCAAGTGTGTATCTACGCCATATAAAACCATATAAATTCATGCGATTAAGATATCGTCAGAAGACGTGTGTGGTGTGGCGTATGGTAAGTGTGTGTGAGCCCTAATAGTACTGAAATCTTAGCAGTTACCATAAATAAAATTTCAAATACGTTGTACGTATCGTCGAACGCAAAAGAAGAACCTTACACCCTAGGAAATTTTATAGTTTCCACTCCATGTACATATTTTGACTTTATCCTAATCGGATAAAGTATTGTGATCGTGCGAAAATTCGACCTCGAGATTTTGACTGATTTGGATCAAGTATCATCCCCTGATCACGTTTTCATGATTTCTGGAAAATGTCTGTATGTCTGTGTACTATGTGTGTGTTTTCTCCGAAACTATCAGGTCTATCAAGCTGAAATTTCATATCTATTATTTTCACGTAAGGTGTAAGAGCCATAAGGAATTTGGTCATCATCAGTTAACCGGAAGTAGGGTTTTTTTCGTGCAGAAAATTCAAAAATCCTGTAAAAAATCATATTTCCGAAACTGCACCGGGGATTTTGTCGAAATTTCATATCTATAGTTTTCACGTTGGCCGTAAGCGTTATTGTGATTTTTGTCAAGATCTGACTACCGGAAGTGGCAGTTTACTCTTGAACGATTTTTTGTTTTTTTATTTTTTTCGACCTTTTAAATGTGTAGTATCGTCACAATATTGTAATGTTGTAATTCTGAGATAAATTGCTATTTAAAAAAAAAAAAATCATTTAAATCAGCCAACCGGAATTAGGTTTTTTTTTTTTTTTGTTGAATAGTTTACCGCAGAATATTTCCGAAACTGCAGCGGCGATTTCGTCGAAACTTTATATCTATAGTTTTCACGTTAGTCTTAAGAGATACTGTGATTTTGGTCAAAATCTGACTACCGGAAATGGCAGTTTACTCTTGAACGATTTGTTGTTTTTTTATTTTTTTTGGCCTTTTAATTTTTGGCCTTTTAAATATGTGGTATCGTCACAATATTGTAATGTTGTACTCCTGAGCAAAATCGCTAGTTACGAAAAAATAAATTATTAAAATCAGTCAACCGGAAGTAGATTTTTTTTTTTGTCGAAAGGTTTACCGCAGAATATTTCCGAAACTGCACCGGGGATTTTGTCAAAATTTCATATCTATAGTTTTCACGTTAGCTGTAGAGATATCAACATCTGACGACCGGAAGTGGCAGTTTTTCCTATTTGAATATATGCCGAAGATCGTATTTTACATACGCGCGCGCACTCAACACAGTGATTTCATGATATGTATGTATGTATGTATGTTGGTTAGTGTGGTGGTGTGCATGCGTTTTATTTACTTACGTACTTAAAAAAATGAATTTCGTTACTCTTTGTATTCCTCAAATATATGGATAAAGTCATGGGTTGGCCACACCCGAATTTTTGTGTATTATAATCATAAAATCCATAGTTTTTGCATCAATTTAATTAATCAACCTTAATAAACCACCAATAATCACGTATTCCGTTTCATATCATCAAGTATTACATTAGCTAGTTTGCTCGTCATATTACTGTGGATTCTTACTACACTCCTGTGTGCACTGGCTTGTACAATAACAGTAGAGCCTCTGGCCCTTTTGACAGTACGTGAAACAGTTGTATATTGAACCATTGATTGAATGGATGAGTGGCCAACTTTGATCAGCTTGTTGCCAAAATATAAATGAATGCATCATATACATATGTATGTATGTACATGCATGGATTCATATGATGCATTCATTCAAAATATAACATAATACACATTCATTTTTAAATAGAAAATTCATGGACTGCTTGTAATCACAATCAAAATCTAGGTATTCAATGTCTGACAACAACTACATACACATTTTCCAGCAAAGCTCATTATTTCAGTCGTAAAATCAGCGCTCATTTATTTAATTATTTAAATAGCTTGCAAATAAAAAAAAAGTAACTTTAAGCTAAAATAAAACGAAGAATGAAACTAGCATGGAGTGCTTTTGGAAGAATGAACGTAGTTTTTAAATCCAACACTCCGCTATGCTTAAAAAAGAAGGCATACGACCAATGCGTACTGCCAGTTATGGTGTATGGATGTGAAACTTGGACGCTAAATTCAAGAATGCTACGTAAGATCCAGTGCACACAGAGAAGCATGGTAAGATGTATGCTCGGTATAACAAGAGAAGATCGCAAAAGAAACACACGGGTAAGAAATATGGCCAAGTGGCAGATATAACAGTACGTGTGAAAAAGTTGAAGTGGACACACAGCGAGAAGAATGGATGGCAGATGGACGCGAAAAATACTGGAATGGATGTGAAAGAAAGCAAGGTACATAGACCGAGTGGACGATGGGCTGATGAATTGAGATGGATGTGTGGATTCAAGTGGATGCAGATTGCTCAAGACAGACAGGAATGGAAGATGATTGGAGAGGCCTTCATCCAGCAATGGATGGTGAACGGTTGAAAATGATGAAGCTTAATTACCTATTGTCACTTATACAGAGGTGTTGTTTTAAGGCTGCCAGGAATCTATCAAATTTGGTTTATTTTTCTACGACCTTATGGCAGTCCATTGTATTCAACAACACCCCTCTACAAGATACTTCTAGAATTCTTACTGGTGCGGCGACATTAGCGCGCAGGACTTTAGCGCGCGGACAATAGCGCGCAATTTATTATTTTTATATTTAACTAGCTGACCCGGCATGCGTTGCAATTCCCAATACCGTTCCCGTTTCCGTTCCCGTTCCCGATCCCGTTCCCGTTCCCGTTCCAGATCCCGTTCCCGTTCTCGATCCTGATCCCGGTCCCGATCCCGGCCCCGATCTCGTTCCAGATCCCGTTCCCGTTCCTAGTACGTTATCTGACGCGTGAGTAGGCCCGTTCCTGTTCCTGTTCCCGTTTTTTCCCGATTCCAGATCCCGGTCCCGTTCCCGATCCTGATCCCGTTCCCGATCCCGATCCCGTTCCCGTTCCTAGTACGTTATCTGACGCATGACCAGGCCCGTTCCCGTTCCCGTTCCCGTTTTATCCCGATTTTTTTTCACAGGAACCATCCCCGGCATGATCACAATAAGTCCTGAAAGTTTCATCGCGATCGGTTGAGTGGTTTAGGAGCCTATAAGAGACAGACAAACAGACAAACAAACAGACATACAGACAGACATTGATTTTTATATATGTACTAGCTGACCCGGCATGCGTTGCAATGCCCGATACCGTTCCCGTTCCATATCCCGATCCCGTTCCCGATCCCGTTCCCTTTTGTTGCCGATCCGTTCCGTTGCCGATCCCTTTCCGTTCCCGTTCCCGTTCCCGTTCCTAGTACGTTATCTGACGCGTGAGCAGGCCCGTTCCCGTTCCCGTTTCCGTTTTATCCCGATTTTTTTTCACAGGAACCATCCCCGGCATGATCACAATAAGTCCTGAAAGTTTCATCGCGATCGGTTGAGTGGTTTAGTAGCCTATAAGAGACAGACAAACAAACAAACAAACAGACAGACAGACATTCATTTTTTTATATATATAGATATAGATAAAAAAAAATAGAAAACAATTATTCTAAAAACTTCAAACACATACATGAAAAAAGAACCATAAAAAAACGATTAAAAAAAGGCAAACGTATGTGTGTGTGTTTTAAACTGTTTATACTTATAAACAGTATAAAACACATACATATATATAAAGACAAGTTTCAATTTCAATATTACTAGAGATTCTTCTTAAGAATTCCAATTAACTGATACTATTATAAGTTGGAATTATGGCTTCCAACCTTTTATTTAATTTGGCATGGTGGAATATCCTTATCTTATTATTTTTTTCCAATCGATAAAATTTTCATGGATAGTTTTGTTTTAAAAGTACCAATTAATTTTAAATAAGATGTAATTTTGACGGAAAAGTTATCTTTGATAACTAAATTTCTTTAACTGAGCAGTCAACAATACAAAATAATCTTATTTTGCGCGCTAATGTCGGCGCGCTAAGGTCGGCGCGCTAAATTCTCACGCGCTAATGTCGGGGTGCCATTCTTACTCATAGTATTATGACTATGTAAATTATATACCCCTTTATTGAATAGTTTGGTGATAAATTCTTATCTAGTTTAAAAATGTATACTAACGTGCACATTTTCCACGTGCAAATCATTAAAACGTCATTCTTTCGCGGATTGCATCGGAAAATTGGCAAGGAAAGCGGAAAATTCGATCGGCCGTTGGAAAGTTTCCACGTGGACGGTCCAATCGGGGGATGAAAGGAGGGGACATAACACCTGTCCGTCTATCCGCCTGTGCGAGCGGTGCCATACTGTTTTGCTTCGACACTCGTCAGTTACCCAATCGTTTGGGAGCAGCGTTGCGGTGGGTGGGAGACGGTCCGTCGGCCGATAACCGGTAACCGGTAACCGGCAACCGGCAACCGGTTGTCGTCGGTTACGTTTGACCGTGAGCTTCCCGTTACAGCGTTGTCGGGTCAATCACCGGTGAGAGTGAAAGCTCCCCCCTGCCCCTAGGGGGACCGCAAACCGCGGTTCAACGCACCCAACACTCGCACGTGGCCGCCACAACAAGTAACTACTCGTACACACATGCACGTGACATGGATATATGTACATACATTGTGCATACACCTAGTGTTGTAAAATTCTCGAGAATAATCCTTTGGAGAATATTCTCGGGAATATTCTCGAGAGTATTCTCCAAACCGAGAATTTTCTTTTTTAGAGCATCTGAGGGGCAAACTTTGCATGTACATAATGCAATGTACACCTGGGCTCCGTCAGGTACCATGTATTTTAAATAAATAAATACTAAATACTACTGTATCCGCTCAAATACACAGTAAACTCCATCTAATCCGGGCTAATACTTGGGAGAGGTGATACCTAAGGCATCTTACCATGCTTCTCCGTGTGCGATATCTTCCTCTTGCGACATCTTCTCGTTATACCGAGCATATGTACATCTTTCCATCACTGGATCTTACGTCACGCCGTTCACTTTTCACTGCTGGATGAAAGCCTCTCCAATCCTCTTCCATTCCTGTCTGTCTTGAGCAATCTGCATCCACTTGACTCGCGCACATTCTTCTCAATTCATCAGCCCATCGTGCACTCGGTCTACCTTGCTTTCTTTCTCTTTCCTCTCGGATTCCATCCCAGTATTTCTCGCGTCCATCTGCCATCCGTTCTTCTCGCTGTGTCCACTTCAACTTTCACACACGTTCCGCTATATCTGCCACCTTTGTCATGCTTCTTACCCATGTATTCCTCTTACGATCTCTCCTTGTTGTACTGAGCATGCATCTTACCATCCTTCTCCGTACGTCATAACTGGCAGTACACATTGGTCGTATGTTTTTTTTTTTAAGCATAGTAGTCAAAAGCTCAAGGTCGAATTTTCGCACGATTACAGCACTGCATCTATACCATGTATAGATTTAAAGATAAAGGGAAAACTTGCAATAGATGAGGATTCGTTGAAATGAAATGAAATGGATTTATATTGAAATGATCTTTGTTAATGATTTCATTTTATTTTATTTAGATAAAAATGCATTATCTACCTTTTCATCATCTTCCATCGTGTTCTCTTGTATCCTCTGAAATTATTATTTTCATTTAATTTTTTGACTAAAAATCATTTATCAACATTGAATAAAAATATAAATAAGAATGAATAAGGCACTGAACTAAATAATACGTAAACAAATATTTTCAAAGTGATGCACCAAACAAAAACTAATAAATTTAATTTATAAAGACAGGGTAACCTTACTGAACAATTACATACATAGTCTAAACAGCATAAATTTTCAATAATGTAACAATTTTAAACGAATAGACGAATAAGCCACACCATCTAAGATGCAAAAATAATATCTCAAATCAAATTACCGTACCTACATATGTATATGCACAAAGTTAGTTTATTACATTAATAGCACCTCGAAGTGAACACCGAACGTAGCGTTGAGTTTAAACGAAGGTGTTCAATACATCGTATAGGTATGTACATACATACACCTAATGGCATAATTAATTACATACTTAAAAAAAATTTGATATGGCAAACTAATTAATAAACAAAAACGCGGCAATCAATCAATTTCATGCTCAATAAAACGTACATAAATCTCAAACACACAAACCACTACATACATACATACATACATACAGTAGATGGATCGAAGCGTAACAACATCAACAACGGAACGGTAAGGTTAAAGTCGTCGCATTATTTTACTAAACATATGTATGTACGTATGTATACTATCCGACTATTTTGCATGCACGTCAAGTGCAACCGTTTATTGTGATCGGTGTGCATTAACCGTGGCCGCATTATAAATCGCATTTTCTATACTTTATGTATGTTTTATTTATTATATGGTTTAAGTGTCGATTTGATATTCACGAGAGGTGTCGCCTTATACGCAAACGCGTTGCGCAATTTCTCAAACGATTCGTTTCAGGCGCATTTTTATTCCTCACTTTACTTTTTGTTTTCGCAGATTTGTATCTGAATCGTTTCGAGTTTACTATTTTTTTTTTTCGGTCGTCACGACGAAGGTTGGTTGGTTAATTGATACTGGTGCCGTGATCCGGATGTGCGCCGGCCCTGGTCACCGGTAATTCGGTCAGCTTAACTTATGAACATTTTCAGTCCAGTTTTGAGAACGGCGGTCACTGACCGCTCCGATGGCTTTTTTATATATATATATACATATGTACATGTATCTCGGTATGTATGTATGTAGGTATATGCCCGAGCGAGAATATATGTATGTATGTATGTATGTGTTGTCATTTGCGCGGGTGCACGGGTCAACATTTGCAAGAAGTGCATCGGCCAGCTTTCACGATGCACCGGTGCTCGAAGACCCGAAATTCAAGCCATCCGGAATATGTGTGCCAAGCCGAGAGATAGCTATATCCGGCGACCGCCGCTTAATGTCATCTCCTCGATCTGAAGTAAAAAAATACTTAAAAAAAAAGAACGATTTGCTGTCCAGTAAGAAATTAACAATGTATTGTGTGTAAAATGTTGATTTATTTAACGCAGGTGAATGTGCATAATCGCCAGAAATGTGTACGCAGTTTGATAGACGTACTGAAGTATACATACATATACCTATGTATGTATGTATGTATGTAGGAAAATACGAGCCGATGGAAACATCTCAAACTGAATTATGTAGAGTGTAGAGCGGTGGTGTTTAACCTTTTTTCGGTAAGCGCCCAGTTGTTCAATATTATTTAATTTGTAATATGTTAACCGCCCACTTGCATATGACTTTATCCATATATTTGAGGAATACAAAGAGTAACGAAATTATTTTTTTAAGTACGTAAGTAAATAAAACGCATGCACACCACCACACCAACCAAAATACACACATACATACATATTATGAAATTACTGTGTTGAGTGCGCGCGCGTATGTAAAATACGATCTTCGGCATATATTCAAATAAGAAAAACTACAACTTCCGGTCGGCGGATTGTGATCAAAACCTTATCAACTCTTAAATTTTATATGGAAATTATAAATATAAATTTTCCACTTGATCAATGAGGCAGTTTCTGAAATATTCTGTGGTAAACTTTTCGACAAAAAAAAAAACCCCTACTTCCGGTTGACTCATTTTAATGATTTATTTTTTCGTAACTAGCAATTTCTCTCAGGAGTACAAAATTACAATATTGTGACCATACTACATATTTAAAAGGCCGAAAAAAAAAAAAAAAAAAAAAATCGTTCAATAGTAAACTGCCATTTCCGGTAGTCAGATGTTGACCAAAATCACAGTATCTCTTACAACTAACGTGAAAACTATAGATATGAAATTTCGACAAAATCGCCTGGAAATATTCTGTGGTAAAAGAATTTTTGAATTTTCTACACGAAAAAAACCCTACTTCCGGTTGATTGATGTTGACCAAATTCTCTATGGCTCTCACACCTTACGTGAAAATAATAGATATGAAATTTCAGCTTGATAAACCTGATAGTTTCGGAGAAAACACACATACAGACACACACACACACACATAAGTACACAGACATACAGACATTTTTTAGAAATCATGAAAACGTGATCAGGGGATGATACCCGATACAAATCAGTCAAAATCTCGAGGTCGAATTTTCACACGATCACAATACTTTATCCGATTAGGATAAAGTAAAAATGAATACAGCCAATGACGATGACCACCCATTCTGCTAATCGAGAATATAGGAAAAACCATTTAAAAAATCAAACCAAGTTTATTTCAATCACATTTACTTTGAATGGATCCATCATCCATGAATCGATCGTCATATTGAATCGAGTGATCATGTCAGTTCTCAGATCGTGCAAATGATCTGCAAATCGTTTATTGATAAAATATCGTTTTTCGCCCCCCGCAGTTCATTGCAGAGATCAATTTTGTTTTCATTGCGATAGAGCTATAAATACAATTTTGAATAATTTCACAAGACGTGACAAACTTGCCTTTAAAAAGCCATCGTATTTCCGTATGTAGCAAAAAACGAACAAACTGCTCATCATTATCTCGAAAAAGTCGAGCATTTTTGGAATTGACTATAATCTTATTTATAGCACTCACCGTTATATTTAGCGAATCGTGTAATTTTGGACTTGTCTGTGAATTACACAATGGATGCAAAATACTTAATTTTTCAAATTGCAAAGCGCCACACGCGTACGGCGCGTTTTTTTAAAATTTCGTCGAAGTACTTTTATTTATTTATTTTAAAATTTATTTCGGATTTCTTTAATATTCTCGTAGCTCCCACTAAGAATCAAGAAACGCCCATAGGTGGGCGGTATCGCCCAGGTTGAAGATCACTGCTGTAGAGTGTAGAGTATATGTGATATAATTATTTATGTACGGTAGCTTTACTTGCAACAGATAGTAAGAAAACATTGATACGGTTGACACGTTAACTGGTTGGAGCAGTGGTCGGAAACCGGCGGCTATGGAGCTTCATGCGGCTCTTTGTATGAAAACCTGCGGCTCTCGTTGTCATCCAACGTTTTGCGCGAAACACAAAACGTTGACACACAATTTACACAAAATCAAAATGAGTCCTATTTCTACATATGTATACATAACTTCCTGGCTATAAAAAGCATTAAATCGTTTTTCAATAATACTTTTTAGTAATAAACTGTCGAACACAGAAATATCACGATGATAACTAGTGAGTAACATTTAATTTAATTTTGAATATAATGTATAATCCGAGATATGTATGTACATAATACATATGTTGCGGCTTCAAAACTTACCAATTTTGCAAGGTTTTCCCTAATTTGGCTCTTAGCTCGAAAAAGGTTCCCGACTACTGGGTTAGAGCGTAAGTCTCTTGAGCGAAGGTTCAGTGTTCGATACCAGCATGTCGAATGACTCGATAGTTTTTTCGATATTAACTATCATCATCGGCAAGATCTGGCCATTTAGATCGGCCGCCTCCTGTTAGAATTTGTCAATTTATCTACATAACTTAGTTGTGAGACGATTCCATCAAAATTTACACCACCTATCCATTATTTCCATGTTAACATGTTATTGTGTATGGGTTCTTAGACCTTTTGGTTGAGTATAAACCTCAAATCAAAGTAATAATTTTAAATGTGAGCATTGGATGACTTCATGTACAAATTGTAGTGATACATTGTTATTCTTTGATCAATAATAAATGTGTATATGTACATATGTATAAATCGAGTTTCATTTAAATCGCATAACAGTAAATTCAGTGTTCTCGACGAAACGAGGTCCCATAAAAAAAGTTTATACGGCATGAAGAAATGAGTTTTTTTAAATGCGTCGATTAAAAATGGCGATTTATGACCGATTGTTATGGCGAAATTTAACCACCAAAATGTAAGTGCCTGTAAGGTACTTAATCCAAAACATTAAAAAAATTCTTTTAAAATAGAAATACTGCATTATAGATTTTTCTTTAAACGTTCGCCGAAAAACTATGCTAACAGACAATAAAAAAATAAATAAAAAAATCAAGTTGATTTCTTTCCTTGAACTGTAATTTGGTTGTATGACTTTAATAAAATTTATTCAATATTCCAGTTTAACAAAAACGTACGCACTTATTTAAAATAAATTTCAATAACAGAAACTTTCAAATTCAAAACTTACTTTGATTTTCATGAAATATTAAAGCTTTTTAAAATGATCAAAAGATGTCAATATAACAAATAAAAGAAAATTTAAGGAAAATTGTAGATTTTCACTCAATAGTATTGCATCGATGTTAATAGATGTCTCTTTTAAAAAATATGTTTTTTAACATAACGCCACATTTTTCAACATTGTACTGTACATTCATATTCTACACTAATCTTTATTTAAAAATACATGAATTTTAGTCTAATGTCTAATCGAAAGTATAAAAATGTGAATCATAAATTTTAACGACGATGACTATTGATATTTGTTAAAAGGTTTGATGTATTTTTAAATCCATTAACGCTCAATTAAACATTGCGTCATAAAATAACGTAATTGATGTAAAATGAAAATCTGACTCACTCATTCCGGATCTGATTGCCTAAAATTTCAAAGTCACTGTGTTTTCACTTTTACCGCATTTGCTCACATTTTCACCTACATAGTTTTTATTTTATTTTATTTTGTTGTGTGATAATGGAATTAATTGGACTATTCACAGACAGGTGAAAAACGTAATACGTTATCCGATTGGCGCATCTCTAATTTCACCGTTTATATTTTCCGCTTATTTAACACACTTATGTAACGCAAAGCTACATACTACTGTGCGAAGATGATGCGAAAAGTTTTTGAAATATTTTCAAGTACTAGGTATCGGCTATTTCATTGCAACAAACCGAATACAATTTTTACCAATTGTGTAGTTCACTCCAATCAACTTCAATTTAGGCATAATTTAGTACGATGACCATAATGCACAAGTTAATCAACTTAAATTGGACGATCTATGAATAGGTACATATTTTACGTAAAATAAATTGTGCAGGGATAAAAAAAAAAATATGTATGTATGTACATACATATATTTCGGAAAATATATAATTACTAAAATGAAGATAGATTTTGCACATTCGGAAGTGCCTATCCTGATTTACTTGTAAAAACCCAAATTAGCCCCCATGTTTATACATACGTACATACATACATATATTAGTTCGAACGATGACTTTTTCTTTGCGCTGTTTTCCTTCAAGGATTTCTTCGAGCAGTCAACTAATACAATAACTCATGGACCAATTGGCTAAAAGCGTCCAAATTGGGTGGCTATAAATAGATTTCCCATTTATTTTCGGTATACCACTAAGAGAGAGTCAATACATTTTTATGAACATCTAAAACATTAGCCGAAATTGAATGTACATACACTACTTAAAGTGACACGGATAAGTATTTAGTAAGTCGCGCGTTGAACTATCTTTGCAAAATTATATTCGCAAAGCGATGTTTTTAAAATGCTCCTATTTAATCGTGATATGGGCCAGATTTTTAGGCGAATTAACGAAATGTATAAGTAGCGTGCAACATTTTATGGCAAAAGTTTGGACCGTGTATGGCGCGGCGAGGCAACGCGATTACTTCATGCCGCTTAGCCACTAAAGTGAAACACGCTTTTGGCTTCGACTTCAGTGTAGTCTTTCAGGTTTTCATTCTATCGTTTTTCAGCACGCACTTCTGGAAGTCTGTCGTCCCCAATGCGGCTATTTGCAGATGCGACTTTGGCGAAAACTTCACACGCTCAGGTATTCGACAAATACACCACCAAAATGAAACAATAAAAAATTTACGCATTGTAACAAAGAAAAATTTAGGGAATGCTTTGAACAGTAGAGGACGATTTTAGCACAACATAAAATTAGATTATTTCTTTGTAAAATCACTCACACGCAACGTACATACATATATTGTTTAAATGTAATACATAGCTGAAATGTTCTTATACAGCTTGATAATTTAACGTACAATGTACATACCTACCTAATACATACATATATCTTAATGAAGTCTACAGAAGACTAAATCTTGATAAATGGCATTATTACCGTTTATTCTAATATTTATTAATGTCTGAGGTAATATTTATTCTCATAATATACCCACTGTACGTACATTTCACTTATTACTACATGTATCGAGAACGGCGAAATAATAATAAATTTTCACCAATATAATAAACAAAATTCTCTAATCCAATACAATATTAAATACTAATTATTATTATACAATATACAATATTAAATACTCGGCATTTCAGAGTAACGCATGCTACATTTTCTCGATGTTCTCAAAGGTATAGCGGTCGATAAAGATACCGATAAAAACGAATAATGAAGACAATCTATTAGTCACTTGAACGTGCACTCAGTTTACCGAGTATTAGATTACAGGAAGCCCTAGTAATGAATGGGTTAATAAAACTCTAGCTAGCCGCTGTATCAAGGTTCCGATCCGACGACCATTATTACAATTTATTTTTACAACACAATATATGTATGTACATATGTACATACATAATATGTACAAGACATCAACCACAATGGCCCAGGTTTCGCCGAAAGCTGCAAAAATAATACGAAGCCTCACAGGTGATTTATTACATCTGTGGCGTTGTTTTTGTTGTGCAATATAATGGACGGAGATGATACGACGCGGCGGGCATAAACAATGAAAAACTTTCGGCGGGCTTTTTGAATTTTGAAATATGAACGACACGACAATGGCGACAATGGAAAGTGAAAGGGCTCTGCGTGACGAAGAGCTTCAGGCGATATAAATTGCGTGTAAAAATGGCAGTGCAAACAACTGCAAAGAATATTGTACGTATGATAATAAAAAAATGTATGCAATATTACATTGTACGAAGTACACAACCATTTTATTTATTTGAAATATTGAAATTTGAATTTTTTATTTGAAGTATTGATCGAACTATATATTATTAGATATATGGAATAATAAACATTGTATGCAACAACACGTGCACATTACAATATACACGGCTCGTTGAAAAAATTAATAACTACATATACATAATAGAGAATACATACTTCTAAATCTTGTCCACGATTATAATCACGGACAAGATTCGTAAAAATAATCTTTAAAAATATGAAAATTAATGCGAAGCACTTTTCGGCTAAGTGTACATTTTTGAATAATAAGTTCATTACGAGGACATTTCAACTTAATCGTACCGTAGAGAACAGTGTTGTCGCGGAATAAAAGAGCTTTAAGCTGGAAATTTAATGAATACAAGGCGAACGTTGAAGCATTCGCAAAGCTTCATTTGTCGCTGAAAGGTTTTTAACGACCACAATTTGAAACGACACGTAGCCCATCTGTGCGAATATTTTATGAACCTTTAGTATAAAGATACTTCCTGGATGAATGTTCATTTTCGTGTTGCCATACCAGAAACTTCGTTTAACGAGTGTGTCAAATTAAACGTTTATAAATCACTATCTGTACAACCGGGAAACAAAGCCAAACATGTTTATAGGTAGGTATATAAATTTTGAAGAAGATTTTATTGAACCGAAATTATTTAGCAGGGAAATCCGTTGGTATTTTATGTATGACCAAAACTGTGACATCGAGTAATAAGCATGCGTTAGCAATATCGTAATTTTACATATTTAGCGACGAATAGGAGAAAACAAGAAAATTGGAGAAAATGCCACCGTGAATTCTTTTATCCGTAAACCCCGATTTTATTATCGTTCGATTTATATGTAAAGAAGCGGCACAAAGCCTAGTCACTTATACCTACAGGGAGGATAATTTTATTGATGCGAACGTTCGGTTCGTACGTGTTGCGGAAGAAATTCTGGGAAGAAGCTGAGCTAGGAGGAACTTTTTTAGGCCACTCTTATAACGAGCCCGTCCCTGACCCATATAACGATCTACAGTTCAATACGTGAAGATGGAGAAAGTGTGATGAATAGCCACTCCTTTTCCGAGCCGAGCCGAGAGTGCGCGAAAAACCCTTTTGTTTGGGGAATTATAATAAAATTTAACGATCCATTATGCCATTTTTGCTGCACCATGGAGCGGTAAATGTCAAATATAAATGTATTGAAAATTTCAAAACAAAAGACCCCCCAAGGCAAGTCGTAGAATAAGCGCTCCCAACAGGGAGCATGCAAAAAATATCATAACACAAAATGTAATAAATTATATGCGGGAATATTTCCGTGTTTACATACCTATGTACATACCTACGAGTAGGAATGTATTATAATTCTTGCGAAAATATAATACGGTGAGCTTAAAAGGCCACCGAGTCTGAGAAGCTCGTTAAGATAAAGCCATAAATTCATGTAACTCCTTAAACTCGGCGTAATTTCTCTCTACCAACACGAGCTACGATATGAAAATATCTAGGTATAGTTTTAACATATCGAAAACTTAAATGCGATATAATTTAGTTTTACTGTATGAGATTTTGGCAAATACGCCGTATACGTCTTTCCTGTCTATTTTCTTATTTGGCATACTTTCAATTTCTCCCAGCCGTTGCTACATCTGATGTGAAATCTTTTTATGCACATATTTGATGGGAAATACGTATGCAAATATACAAACGTAACAATAGCATACGTTTATATCAAAGCAGACATACGTAAATACTATGAAAATATTTAAAAATGTACATACATTCAAAATATAATACGACTTGTTAGTCCAACAATTGAAATATGTAAAAATAAAAAAATACATTTCTACTTTAAACTTGATTGCGTAATTTTTGCGTATAAAAATATAAATTTTCAAATTGATCAAGTGTAGCGCGAATAAATCCTCAGCTTGCATTATGACAAGTTGGTTATTTTTAAAACAAACCATACATGAATCTATGTCATAGCGTGAAGTGTGTCATTCACGATATCCATTTTTCATACAGTTCCAGGAAAATTCGCTTTTCTATAATGATAAGCAATTGTGAAAAACCTAAAACATACATGCACATATGTTTTTCACTATCGTGATAGGAATGAAGCACAGACTTGAAAATTTTAAATTATCTACATACATACATATGTATGTATGTATGTAGATATATAAAAAAAATCAATAAGATTGAAAACTTTCAGTTCATATGATAAATTTTCCATATTCATTTGATATATTGTTTTTATGCTCTATCGTAACTGTACGCGTTTTCCCATGTGCTAATCCGAAAACTGTCGAAATTTTCCTCAACCTTGCGAGCGGGAAAATTGCCGAAGGTAATCGCTGGAAAATTACGATTTCACGTGCGTGACTGCGTAGAAACTTCAGTATGAAAATTCAAACACATACACACCAATATATGTAGTATAATACATTCTAACACGCGCACAAAGTCGTTAACTCTAAATTTGATTGCGACTTTACGATGATGACCGCAAAAGTAAACCTTAGTTCGATAGGTTCGATCGATTAATTTCAAACGAGCGAATAAATATACGTTGGGCGCTTTGGGAGTTATTGCCAATGTGCGAGTGTGGCTGGCGAGAATGGGTTAAATATCAATCGGTCGCATTGATTTTTCCAGTCGAGTGGAAAATTCGACTACGCACACAACGATCGTTAATATTTAATTTTACAGACAGTTTGTATTTACATGGATATAGCGATTCGTTGACATTTGACTGAAGCGAAAAGGTCATACACACAAACTAGTTCATTATGAGCACGGATTTTAAAATCCTTTAAGTGAGTATAACGAAATGTTTCTTCACGTATCCTTGTCGAGATTTTATGTAAATTACGAACCAAGCATGCGTCAAAATGCATATAAAATTCAAAATAACGATTAACGAATGCGTAAACATGTCGATCGTGGTAAATGTTTCGCTTGAACTGCAACTGCTAATAGAGGAGTGCACGTGAGGGTAATTTACTGCAGTTTTACGTGCATCATTCACACCGTTAATAATAATTTTGTTTGATTTCTAATGTGTATTTCGAAAATAAATAAAATTAATACGTTCGACGAGCTTGGGAAAATATTTGATTAGGTACTTGTATACAATCTTGTTCATATCAAAATTCGATAACGTGTTTGTATGTATGTACATACATAAATATGTACATCTTGTTCTACAAACATATCATCTTTCATACGAATTTATGACAGGCTATTGGAAACGGAATCTATTATACACATATTTGGCATATGCTGTGCTTATTATACATTCTGTATATAAATAATTTATCAATACCGTAGAGAATGCCCATTTTGAGCATCTATCACTGGTTAAACTGCTACTATGATGTTTTATCAATATTGTGATATAACAATATTTTCAAACGTACCCTGTACAAATGAATAAGTATTAAATATATTATTTAATGTTCAATTGAATTAAATGCATAATATTACCATAAGATCGAAATATAATATTATGGGAGGAGTAATAGGCAATACCGTCTGCGAGACGATGAGCAAGAAGCTATTCACCCGCATCACATATCTTTTACCAGTTTATTACACTTGATATTAAAGTTTGATATTAAACTAGCGAATATTTACTGCCACGAAACCAAAACCTTTGCAAAAAAAGATCAATTTTATTGTAATAAGTTGATATTTGAAAGACCTAGTTATATAAAAAGCGTATGGCACTCATTCTTTCATAACAATTAGACTATAATAATTTCCCATTATATGTATATTCATATGTACATATGTATGTATATAGTACGTACTGTGTATTAAATGAACAATGCGTATTAATTTTGTAAAAACTATATCTGTAAGTCTACAATGAACAAAACGGAAGCGCCAGTTTCCTGTAGCATTTATTGTACGCTATGAAATTGTATAAGAAAATTTATAATATCAGTTTGGGTCAGCAGGAAATAATATTTTACTGTAAAAGAATTATAACTACCATTATTTAAGGCCCGCGCTATTAAAAGTATTGATATTGAAAATAAACATAAATGTCGATCGATTTACTCGACAGTTTTTTCGACCTGAACTATGACCATTGGCAAGATCTGGACACTACTAAATCCAGAATTGGAATTTGCCATTTAAGCACCTTCTATCCATTATTCCCATGTTGACCTGATATTGGGTCTGGATCCTCGTGTTCTTAGACCTGTTGGTTAGCTTTACATTCACAAAACAAAACAACACAAATATCATTTTCAGCCGTTCACCATCCACTGCTGGATGAAAACCTCTCCAATCCTCTTCCATTCATGTCTGTCTTGAGCAATCTGCATCTACTAATTGACTCCGCACCTTCTCAATTCATCAGCCCATCTTCCACTCGGTCTACCTTGCTTTCTTTCATATCCTCTCGAACACCATTCCAGTATTTCTCGCGTCCATATGCCATCCATTCTTCTTAATTAATTTAGACTTTCTATCAAATTTCGCATTACAAGTGTCACAGGTTAATTTTTTTTAATTAACTACTATGTGCACTGATGTGTTCTTCATACTCCATTATATTATCGAATATCTAAAAACAAAAAAAAAAATGAAGGCAAGTAATCGGTCAGTATTTAAATCAATAAACGATCGGTAACTTTGCATGAAAATGGTATGTACATATATAAAATATATTTTTGGTAACTTGTTCACAAACGATCGATAAAAATTAAACGAATCGATCAGTAAACTTTATATTATCCTCATTTTCAGCCGTTCACCATCCACTTCTGGATGAAGGCCTCTCCAATTCCTATCTGTCTTGAGCAATCTGCATCCACTTGACTCCACACCTTCTCAATTCATCAGCGCGTCGTCCACTCAGTCTACCTTGCTTTCTTTCACATCCTCCCGGATACCATTCCAGTATTTCTTGCGTCAATCTGCCATCCATTCTTCTCGATATATATCCAGCCCATTGCCACTTAAACTTTTTCACACGTAGTGCTATATCTGCCACTTCGGTCATATGTACTTCTTACCCATGTATTATTATTCGAGCAAATGTACATCTTTCCATGCTTCTCCGACTTTGAAGATACGGTGCTTTAAAAAACTCATTTTGTAATTGTATTTTTCAACCGCGAACGAAACGTCAGCATTTTCACATCCCGGAAAATTCCCACACATGCCAACTTATGACGACTCAAACGTCACGTAGCATTTTCATTCTGGAAAGGAAATGAAAGGAAATTGACATTCAAAGCGGACATTAATCTCCGATTGATGATACAGCATGCAGAGTACAGAGTACAGAGTATGTAGGCAGACTGGCAACGACCGGAAGTGTTGTATGCGCGCGGTACAGTCATAGATGGCGTTATTGCGTTCGGCGCCCCGACGCCGTAGTCGGTCTGTGTCTGCGAAGGCCTACGGTCGGGCAGAGCGCCCTTCGCCCTTCGCCCTTCGCCATTCGCCCCCTCAAACCCCTGCACCCCGACACCCCCTGAGCCCCCATTCAATTGGACTGTCGCAGGCAATCGTTAGAGCGGCGCGCGCCGCCTCCATTCCCCTCCAAAGAGACGCCATCGCCATCTCGAGCCACATTCGACCATCGACATCAGACAACCATGGTCAGTGGATTTTCCCCCCCACCACTTCATTCCCCCGTCCCACAGTATATGGGGTTCTCAACCCGGAACTCGCAGTCCGCAGAAAATTACCCTTAATGCGGATCTTAAACGACCCTGTGCAAATGTGGCGTCACGCCCTGCCAAACGCCACAATGCAATGACAATGTTTTTAGTTTATAGAGCGCGACCGACTATGCTCAACTCGTATATGCCGTACTGCGAAAAATATGATTTTAGTGTTTGTTTGTGTATTTTGTGTGTGTGTGTGTGTGTATGTTCGTCAACGATCGATCGGTGTAACTTCGCACTAATGACAAGGGCGATGAGCGTTTTTTTATTATTTTTTATTATCATTTATTCGATTTCGTTTTCAAGGCGTATACGCCAAATGTAAATTTCGTTAATCTGAATTTAAATTTGTCGAAATGGTAAGTGCTTTTTTTTTTTTTTATTCTAGCGTGTCGTGTTTGTCGACAGTGAAACACAAAAAATAGCTAGTCGGAAAATGTACGTTTTTACGTCACATTGCAGATGTGATCGGAGCGGTAGTTTTAAAACTACTTATGTATGTATGTATGTATGTACTGCTAAAAGTAAAAAAAGTTACATCTCGTATTCACATGTATAATTCTGAGTACATTCAGAAATATATAATGTGTATGTGCATTTCACTATGCCTAATTTTACTGCAAAACAATTTTTTTTTTTGTATAAAATATCGTACTCGGACTATATCTTTAATCTTTTTGCAATTTATCGTATTACTTAAGTATTACAAAATTATAAAAAAAAAAAATACCAGACGTTTTCAACTATTATTTATTTTTAGTTTTCTTTTTTTATAGAAATTCAAAATTTTTGAATATATGCGGCTTTATGCGCAACTTTTCATTGATTTAACTTTCAATCTTTTTAGGTGATGGACTTTTTGAACAACAACCCGGCGCCGGGGTCGGTGCCGGCATCACCCGGTCTCATAACCCTAGCCAACGTCAAAGATGACGAATGTTTTAATTATTCCCTAATTCTTGTAAAAGGCAATGTCCCATGGCGGAGTGAAAAAACGGAAGAAAACAAACTATATACAACTTGGACATATAATTCAGAAACAGCATCCTCCACTTGGGATGTCATAAACGGAGAGTTCAAATGCATATTCGACTTGAAGAGGGGGAAAAATCACATAACACTGCAGTACGAAACGGATTCGCGCGATCTCGTCTTTGAATACACACCTCGAAGGACAAATCTAAGGGTGACACCGGTATACATTGTATGCCAAGGACACGATGGAAGATTTCAGAGTCCCAGAGATATAGATAGCACTGTGGAAAGTGCTTGTTCCAGAATCGCCACGGGCGCCAAATTGATTCAGTGCGTCATGGCTGAAAAACTATACGAACTCGGAATGGGTAGGAAAACTTTCCAATTGGAGCACGAAATCAACCCAAAGAAACCAGAATGTATAGTTTTTAGAAGTAACTTGAACGTAAATAAAGCGCGAAAAATGAAGGAGAGTGAACTGTGGTGCCATTTCGGTCGCGAACTGATGCTATCCGATTTGGGAAGCAACGAAAGGAAATTCATGGCATTTATATCGTGCACGCGCTTTAAGGGCATGGATAATATCGACAAAGTGCTCACTCACGAGGAAATTGTGTCAATGACAGAAGGCCACGCTGCTTTGGGTGGTGGAGGATTAGCTGTTTTTGGGTCTGCGTGTTTGTACACTTGGCCCACGACCGTCGATCAAATAATTCCAAAATTTTTGGACACTACGATAATCGACGCCAAAAGATTTATGGACGACAGCTGTTACCGCGGCACTATAGGAGGTTGTTTCGCCACCACCTTAGGATCCGTATGTCACGAATTAGGACACACTTTCGATTTGGGTCACACAAAAGATGGAATAATGGGTAGGGGATTCGATCACTTCGATCGTGTTTTCACAGCTGGCGATCGCAGAGGTCTCGTTTATAAGGACGCAAATTTAAATTTCAGCGGAAAACCCACCCAACATACTACAGTTTCGTTGACGCGAAGTATAAACGTCACTATGAACGTGGGGGAGCCGATAAGAACACTGGGACCTCGCAGCAAGACAACACTAGGCAATTTCATATCGTTGAACAACGATATTTTGAGGCGAGGCCCCAACGTAACTCCAATAAATCGATTGCCATTCAACGCGACATTGAGCAATAAACACGATCCGAAGAGGAATTCGATAATTAGAATGAGCAACGATTATACGTATTGGACTAAAAGTTGCGGCGTATTTTTAAGTTACCACAGATGGTTCAACAACGAGTACGGCAGAGAGAGAGAAGCCATAACGAGATACCTAAAGTTCGACAAAAACAAAATGATGATACTATCGACGGCTGGAATTAGAGTCGTGGAAGTGAGGGAAGAATCCTCAGGGATGGTGATCGATTCGTACGAATTCACTGAACCGAATCCTGAAAAGAGATTTCTCATACCTTTCACGTCAGCCGCTAAAAATAAAATATTGGTGATTGTCGTCGAAGACGACCTCGGTAACGTTCTAAAACAACTATTCTCCTATTAATTCAAATAATTATATATCTTTTTGATAATCGTAAGTGTATTTTAAACTTTAATAAGCAATCGACAATAAGCGCTGAGTTATTAGATGCTAGAGCTTATTTAATATTACAATTGATAAAAACGAGTGTCACACATAATAATATTATACTATCGAGATCGGTGAAACAGTGCTTCGATACAAAAGGCGACTCGGCTTTCCGCCACCAAATTTTTCGCACACACAAAATCAAGCTTAATCACAAGCAAAATTCTACAAAATAAAGTTTATTTTCAAATGTTTGTCTGCAATACGTTTTTCGGAACTTAAACTGAAAACATCCAATTGTGTGTGTACATGTACGGAAGAACTCAGTGCTTGGAAAAAAAATGATATCGTCTATTTAACGTTCAATTCCTAATAATATCTAGTCTTGTAAATACATACATAACGAATCAGTATTCTAGTCATAATGTACGCATACAATGCGAGTGTGTTGTGGAAACGAAGGAAATTGAATAAATCGATGTCCCCGAAGCAATATTGCGCAATTTGCATGAACGCGTCGAACAATAACAACGATGTACGTGGATTGTAATTGAATGCTAATGTGCCAAAAGGAAAAAATCGAGTGATGATACAAACATGGACCGCGTAATATCGATCGGTAACCCCTGCACTGGAAAGTAGTGAGGGGGGGGGGGCGTACCGATCTTGACGCGGTCCACGTGGTTACAGCTGTGACAGAACAAACTGTCAAAAATTCACAGACCGTTCTGACGACTAATTGGAACTTCTGCGATGGCCGATGGTGGAAAAAGGGGTGAAAATTTCTTCAACACTGTCCAGAAGCCTTTTCCGGACATCGTCGATGGGAAAATCGACACGGAAAAGTTCCTGGAGGCGGCCAGCGGCACAGTAGTTTTGCTTGGTGAGTTGGGTCACATCTTATACTTAGTTACACATGACATGCTATTATATAACATATATATATATATATATATATATATATATATGTATATTTACATATACATATTGCGCAACGCGCTCACGCTACATAACCCCACCAACTCACACAATCACTCACGACACGGTAACCACCCAATGACACGTAAACAGGCGGTTACTAGTTTCTGTACAAATGTAAAACGTTTTCACCGTTTGTTTCACACTCAAATATTGATTCTGTAGATTGTAGATTATGTCATTCTAAAACATTGACTGTGTGACGAGTTTATTTTAGCATACGGTCAATCTTTCGTAATCTTTCAAATCCCTGAAAAGTTTCAGTATTCAAAATCAAAACCCTTTTTTTTCCACTTACGTATGTATGTAATCACTGTTAAATGTCTATGATATACATTTATTATTTAATCTTTATAAATTACCAGTACATTTTTGATATTGTTCAATTTGACCCTCGGTAACCATACTTTTCCAGCAAGCAAATTTTCATTGCCACTTTGCGAGAATCGCCATTTTTTTCATAAAAAAAAATAGGAATGAAAAACAAATTATCTCATATTTAAAGCATAGACTAAATTCCTTTAATCTTTCGTTCCGTTTGTTACGTTCCGAAATAGTATTATGCACAAAAAATCCATTAGTTATTATTACAGGTGCCAAATTTAAATTTTAAATTTAGTATAAAGCTCGATGAAACGTAATATATTTTTTGGTTGTAATTAAAGCAAGATTTATTCGCTAAATTGTAATCTCCACGGGTTTTTTATATTACTGGTAAATATATAAAATTATTATTCGGTTATTCTAAAAATTCTTTCTACAATTTATTAGTGTGAGTCAGTAGTGTCTACCTTTCATAATATTAAATATTTAACAATGTTACTGAATATTTGAAATAATGTCAAAGCACACCAGTGCAATATAAAGAAAACGGTTGCATACTGTAGGTACATAAATCCAATTCATAAGTAGGTCACATTACATGATGATTTTCAACATCTGTGCTGAATTAAACTGGTTTCATATTTGAGCAAACCTGCTCCTAGGTAGGATAACATGAAGGTTCAATTTACCGTTGAATTATTTTTGATTAACTCTTAGTTACATACTTTTTGAGGATTTGCACAATCGCTATATACATATACTGTGTAACATTATGTACTGTGAAACATAATCTTAGATAACATTTCAATTGGTATAATAGTAAACTTCCAATGTTCCAATTTATTTGTTAAAAACATATACATACATATGTATACCCATATCTTGTAACACTCTTTATTATTTTTATTTTAGAACAATGGGGAAGAGCTTTTTCTCCCATGGCGAAGGATCTGAGTGGAAATGTAACGGTAAAAATTTCAAGTAACCTTTATTTATTTTAAATTTTCCATTAATAAGTTATGAAAATATATGGGAATCAATTTAGATACTAATAACATTTTTATTTTGTTTCAAGAAATTAAGAAATGTTTATCTCTCTGATAAATTAAAAAATGCAACCCTTAATGATATGCTAATAATGGAGAGAACCGAAGGGAAAAAAAAAGTTGCTGTTGAAGCTCTCATATGGTATACAAGGTATGGATTAATCATTCTAACTCTTGAATTCAATATTAAATATTTAATTTTTTAATTTGTCACATTTATATACATAAAAACTAATTTTTATCTAACTAAAACCAAATTTTTCAGAGGTATACACTATATGGAATTATTCCTAGATCATTTTTTAGAGAATTACGAAAGTGATTCACCGGAGAATGTAAAAGACGTTTTGAGTAATGCTTATACGATAGCTTTAAAACCATACCATAAATGGCTAACGCAACAAGCCATGAGTGTAAGATCATTAATTTTTTTTTTGATATTTTATTAGTGGTGAATTAATATGAGTATTTTTACTATGAATTATGATACTTTCAGATGGTTATTCGTGCAACGGGAGCGTTTATATCGAGGGCCTCGTTCTCCAAAGCTTTAAATACATCGAGTGATAAAGATGAGTTTAAAAAAGATTACACGGCGTTTATTAGCAATTTACATACAACCAGATCTGAAATACAGCGTTTTATTACACAAGAAAATCTAGATGACAAAACTCCCGTTTGATCATTCTAGTTATTTATTTAAAAAAATATATTTACTATAATAATATGACACTGCATGTATTTTGAAAAAGTGACCTTTACATTAAAATTTTAATAAAGTTAAATGAAAAATAATAATAAAAAAAACTATACATTTATGTATCAAGGTAGTTCAATTGAAATAATTGGAATACCTATATAAATAATAATTAAAAGTAAATTTCAACATAATTACTACTTAGTTCTTTAGTTCAGTTTACAGTCGTATAATCTGTAGGATATGCAACGGTTCAAATATTTTCAAATAAGAAGGCACATCTCAAATAGTTGGACAAAAACTTTATCCTATATTCACACATATATAATTCATATATTCATCATAAGAGTCTTCGCTTATATTCAGAATAATAAATAAAATCAATGCGTTGTCGCCTTGGGTTGAGCCCTCATATTTGAAAAATATTATATAATGAACTATTATATATTTGTATGTGAAAAAATAATTAAATGTTTAAATTATTCCAAGATGCTGCTGTTTAAAAAAATGTCATTTATGTTCTCAAGATACATGTATATACTTATTATATTCCATAAACATTAACAATATTTTTAAAACGAACTATGTATTTATTATAATTGTACAAAATGAATTAAACTATTATAGAAAGAGAGGACCTCAAAATACTAATGTTATATCTGGAATCTGTAATATTTATTTTGTAATTATTCTCCAACCTAAAATGAAAATGATTTACTCTATGATATATTTTACATATTTAAATGTAACCTTTGCCTCATATGTAGTGCCTTTCATAATAAGGGGACATAGTAGAATCTCACTAAAATTATTTTAAGTGTTTAACACCTTTTATAATTGAGCATGTTTTATTGCTTGTGTAGCGATTGCCTGAACTATTATTGTAAAAATTATTTATTTGTTTATACAATTTATATTTGAGGTCGTTTATTTGTTTATTTTATTTACAATTTTATTCCCAAATAAATCTAGATTCAAATAACTGTGTAATATTATGATTTTCCTTTAATACCCATACTCTTCCTAATTTTTTTTTACTTTTACTCTCTCATTTACTCTTTACATTTCCTATTGTATGTGTAAAATTATTGGATAAAAGTAATAAAATAATCAAGTGGATAAAAAGATTTCAATATAATATAATGATAGTAGTATTAAATTAATCAATTTTCATAGAAAGTCTTTATTTATTAAGTCATCTTTATTTTATTTGACGCTGCTCTTAGATGTGTTTTTAATGCAAAATATTTTTTAGCCCGAGCTGCTGCTTCTCTCAACGCATAAAATCCGGTAATCAATTGAGCCAATAAAAGCAACCACATGATGCAGTTTAAAGTCAATTCAATGGGTATTTGTTGAAGGTATGGATTCACCAATAAAAATGTGTGAAGTGGTAATTGTAAAAGAATTGAAAGCATCCAAAAACCGGCTAATTCAGGTATCTACAAAAAAAGAATTAACGATTATTGATTGCAAAAAACGAAGATTTATTCATAAAATTTAATACCTTTTCTGATAAATTTCCAATGTAACCTAAATACAGTCTCATCATTTCAATAAATATAATCATAATAAAGACGGTTATTGACAAAAATTGTGTAAGATGTCCAAGGCAGTGAAACTGAAATATGTTATTAATCTAGGTAAGTAGATATGTATTACATTATTGGCAAAGCACTTATGCTAATGGTTAATTAAAAAAAAATTACCTTGAAATACAAAAATAATATTGTAGTTGCAATCCAAAATGGAAATATAAATACATTGAGAAATAAAAACATCTGAAGAGACATACTTGGACATGGTTCGTATTTTCCTAAAAATGTTTCTTATTATAGTATTTATTTAATATATTATATGGTTAAGTATGCAATTTATATTTATAACGAAATACTAACCAATTTCATAGGAAGTGTAATTTGGCGGTAAGTCTGTAAAAATATTTGTTGAAAGATCAGTCACAGCGTCTCTCCACTTCATTTTGTTATATCTTAAGTATAACTTGAATATGTAATGCAATTATATCAATGGTGATATAACTGTTTTTGTTGACAAAAATGTTTGTGGGGCGTTTACCATGGCGACTTCGATGAGTACACATGAAAAGGCCGAATCCAGCACGAACGAATCGACTATGGTCGAATAGAAAATGTCAAAACGGATTAACTCCAATAGAAATAACGCATAAAGCGGATAAGGTCTAATAAGAATAAGATGGAAAGCGCATAAGATCCAATGGGAATAATATTGAAAGTGGGTTTGAGCGAAGGGTAAAAATACATACAAGGTCGAAAATCTTAAATAAGACACGAGACTTTAACAGGTGATTCTCAGCCTTTTTTTAATCGAGGAATGTGTTTTGTATGTATTTTTTCGATCAAATTCACTTTCTATCTTAAGAGTCGTCCATAAATTACATCACACGATTTTGACCCCCCCCCCCCCCTCCCCATAGTCATATTTCGTCGCAAAATCTTTTATCCCCCTGTCTAAATTACGTCACATTTTTTTAACTCCCCCTCCCATATAATTTTCAAATAAAGTTTTTTTAGAATTGCTGATAAAATCAACAATGTGAAATCACGCAATATTTTATTCTCAGAAAAAAAACATTAATTTATGTTTTGTAACGTCACATTTTCTACAACCCCCCCTACCCCCTTCGTCACAAATCATCACAGTATATCATACCCCTATTAGGACGTGACGTCACTTATGGATGACCTTATTCCTATTGGTCCTTATGCGACGCATTCTATCTTATTCTTATTGGCCCTTATCCGTTTTCTATATTATTCCTATTAGAGCTTATCAGCTTGCGATATTTTCTATTCGACTATTCATTAAAAAACATAATGGGAATTTATTATCCTCAAAATATTCATCATCATCATCATTTTCAGCCGTTCATCATCCACTGCTGGATGAAAACCTCTAGAATCCTCTTCTATTCCTGTCTGTGTTGAGCAATCTGCATCAAGTTGACTCCAAACCTTCTCAATTCATCAACCCATCGTCCACTCGGTCTACCTTGCTTTCTTTCACATCCTCTCGGATACCATTCCAGTATTCCTCAAAATATTAGAGATTCATTTTTATAAAAGATCAGGTAATGGATGGTTTTATATCTGTTAATACCAAATCTGAAAACACAAAGTGATCTTTGACAGCTGTCAAAATGGTTGCTATTTGTTTGACTTCTGTACGATCTATGCTAATTGGAGTTGAACTGTAGTTTAAAATGGATCAAAGCGTTTGCCAACAATGTCAACAAGTCTGTAAAGATACATACAATAGAATTATACGCGACAGTTGCGGTCATTATAAATGCAGATTGTGTCTGTTACAAGAAGCTGACCAATGTTTAGCTTGTTCTGAACAAGATACCACACCGAACGATTCTTTCGGTGAAAAGTACGACAAATCAAATCAAAATGTCAAACCGAATTATGTACAGGAACATGTGAATTATGATACCGGTAGAAAACAGTACAAAAGGATCGGTTCTGTAAAATTTGTATACAGCGACAGCTGTCATAGTGATTTCTTCAATCAAAACACCGTAAAACATCTATCGAATAGTTATGTTTTGCACCGTGAAAATCTTTCCATTTACAAAAATGTTCCCACTGATCTATCGCAAAAAGTTACTTGTTCGGCAATAACGGATAATTTTCAAACAAATACTGAAAATATTACAAATACAGGTAACAAAAATGATACTGATAGTGAAATCATTTCAAAAATACAATCTCCCACTAGTTTCAAAGAAACGGATAATACAAGTATCGATCAGCTTTGCTGTTCAATATGTGATATTGTGAGTATTTTTTCAATATTCCATTGGTCATTTTTTTGTGTATAATTTTTTTTGGCCTGTATTTATTGGGTTGTTAACTTTTTCGATTTTCGATCAGTTATTTTAACCAGATGATGAATTATTTCAATAAATGGTCAGTAAGTTTTATAAAAGGATTAGTACTTACGTGATCAGTAAATATATTAAATGGTCACTAATTAGTGCTAGACAGTTAGTAAATTTATATATACGGTCGTGTATAAATTTTCCTCTTACGGAAAAATTATATACGACTGTTTATATAAATTTACTAACTGTCTAGTACTAATAAGAAGAATACATGGGTAAGAAGTATGACCGAAGTGGTAGATGGACGTGAAAAATACTGGAATGGTATCCGAGAGGATGTGAAAGAAAGCAAGGAAGACCGAGTGGACGATGGGCTGATGAATTGAGAAGGTGTGGAGTCAACTTGATGCAGATTGCTCAACACAGACAGGAATAGAAGAGGATTGGAGAGGTTTTCATCCAGCAGTGGATGGTGAACGGCTGAAAATGATGATGATATAAAATTTACTCATCGATTCGTTAATTTTTACCGACCGTTTGTGAACAAGTTACCAAAAATATATTTTATATATGTACATACCATTTTCATGCAAAGTTACCGATCGTTTATTGATTAAAATACTGACCGATTACTTGCATTCATTTTTTTAAAATGTTTTTAGATGTTCGATAATATAATGGAGTATGAAGAACACACCAGTGCATATAGTAGTGTGATGAAAAAAAAATTAACCTGTGACACTTGTAATGCAAAATTTGATAGAAAGTCTAAATTAATTAGACACATATACACACACAGTAGTAAGATAATCATCGTTTTATTGATTTGTACATTTTATCGTCACAAAAATGAATATCAACATAATTGCACTGTTCTTTCATTTCAGATATTAAATTATTTAAATGCAAATTGTGTACTGCTAAATTCAGCAATTCTTCATCGTTGAAAAAACACGGTTTGATACATTCCGATTTGAAGCCGTACGCATGTAAAGATTGCAAAATGACATTTCGAGATTCGTCAAATTTACGAAAACACCAATCAAAACATTTGGGTATGTATAAAATATGCACTTAACGTACAATAAAATAATTATTTTAACAAAATATTCGGAATAGTTTGGTCGGTGAATTCGAGCTTTATAAACGACTAGCAATAGTGAGAATCGCTGGACTTATTAGTGTAAATCAGCATCTAATCTGTCAATCGACTGATAGACGGTTACAGCATGGCTAACAAGTTAAATAAATGACAGTAAAATTTGTGTAGTTACTGTAATTTGTTGTTGACTTTGTTATAACTGTTGTACTTAAGAAAAAAAAAAAAGATATGACACCCATACAATGTACAGTTTAACCATTCTTATGTTTTTGAATGAACATTCTTTAGAGCAAATACACCTCAAGGATCACGAAAAAGCTTAAAATAAAATATTTATTTCCATGTCTTTCGTTTGTTATAAATAATTCACTGTTGCTTTACTTTATAGATGTGAAATTTTTATGCCCAGAATGTGGAAAAGGCTTCCAAAGAAAATCTTATTTAAAAGCACATCTTAGGATCCATAACACATTTAAATTGTGGACATGTTCAATGTGTGAAAAAGAGTTCTCTGCCAAGAGTAATAAAGAACGGCACGAGCTAACTCATTCTAGTATGTAAAATTGTCTATTGTTAATTTTATTAAAACAACGATTTCATTTAATATTTATTTATGTAAAAATCTGATTATTTTTAGGCAAGAAGTATCATAATTGCACTATTTGCAATGTTAATTTTATAAGAAGAGATAATCTGGAACGTCATATTCGAAATACACACAACGAATCTAACCGAGTTAACTTTTTAAGCAACTCCAGTAATTTCCTCAAAAAGATTGAAATAAACGAAGCTGATGACCACAAAGATGACCCAGATTCAAGAATAAATAGTATGATCAGTAAAAATACTAAAAATGTAAAAGAAAGTAAAAGTGTATCCGATTTGTATGCATTAGATAAGAGCGAGTTGTGTGATAAGAATTGTTTATTACACATTGAACTAAATAAAAAGGACAATGCGCTTTTGAATCCTAGCAATGAAGCTCCTATTGTGGATTTTTCTATTAATTGTAATAGTGTTGGAAATAAGACTGATGAAAGATGTGAAAGTCAAACGTGGAATGAAATTTTAGAAGCCAATAATAGAAGACAATCAGTTATTTTTAAATCGGCGATGACTCAACCAAAAAGTGTCGAGGTGATAACAGAAAATCAATATTCCACCTCAAGCAATAAAATATCTCACTATAATAATGAAATTAATTTCGATGGTGAAATGAAAACTTTAAGCAATAGCCCCCCATCGTTAAGTTGTGAGAAAAACTTTTCCTTGATTAAAGATAAAAATGAATTGGAAACAGTTGACTTATTGAATAGCAGTAAGCGATCAAAAGAAACGATAAGTGTAATGGAAATGTATAAGAAAATGTGTACTTTGGAAAATAATGATATTGGTGTTATGAACGATTCCAAAACTGCCGAAGTCAATCAATTTGATCCAAAGCCAAATTTAGTATTTTATAAAAATAGTGAGAGGTTCGACGAAGAAACTCATTATATTCATAAAAAAGTTAATTACGATTTGCAAAAGGACTATTTACAAAAGTCTGCACAGTTGCCATCACAAGAAGATGATGAATTTGACGGTGCCAAAGCGAGCTGGTACATCTTTCAATTATCGAAAAAAAAAATTGCAGATTGTACGAACGCTTCCAAAAAATGCTCACCAGCATCTATAGAATTGTACAAAAAGATTCTCAATCCAAAATACAAAAGCGACGGTGAAATGAAAGATTCCATCAACGCTGAAATCGAGGAGTTACAAGCCAAACTCATTGACGGCGAATTAGTTACAAATCAGTTGCAGGAAGGCTTGCATTTGCAATTATACGATGAAATTGTCAACGGGCGACACATCTTACATCGCAAATACAGTGAAGTTAGTTCTGATGAAGCGACTCCCCAAGCGAGACAGATTTGTCGCAAAATCAAGATTTATCTAATGTTCATACACATAATAATTGTATATCGAATGATATCCATTGGCGAAGAAGATTAGCTCACCACTCTTCACTCAATGAAAACTAAATTAAATTTACATTACCATGTATTGTAATTTGTGTTTTTGTTCTTTTTACATATGCCTACTTATTCTTTTTATTCAATATCGTAGTTAAGTATATTATTAAATTGATGAAAATAAATATGCAATTTTTTTTAAACCTGCTATGTACAGGAATGTGATAGTTGTTTTCGTCTTTGAATTATTTTTGGCAACTAATTAATCTGCCAGTAACTTTTCAAGCAAGTGATCAGTATTAAACTTAGAAAACGATGAGTAAAAAATATATTTTTGATAAGTAACTTTTTCACAAACGGTCAGGTTAATAACTATTTTACAGTTAAATTCCAACCGTTCATATAAATCTTCTTACCGTTTAATTACTGACCATTTGATATATTTACTGACCAGTGTGTCCCTTTATAAAACCCACTCACCATTTATTAATGACTCGTCATTTGGTTATGATGATGAACTAATAATAAATATGATAATAAATATTAATTAATATATTAATAATATATTTGGTTATGATAATAACTAATAATAAATATTCCTGTTGCGTTTCATCGCTTTTCTCGTTTTATCTCGCTCTATCATATGGTGTTCGAGCGAGGTAGGCTTTTCCCTTCTAGCTGCAGCGTGTACCGAAGCAAATTGCATCTGCTGCAGCACAGACGACTCCCAAATACGGGCCATTATTTTCATCATATTTGGGATGACCTAATTCCAAATTTCTTTAAAATAAAAATAAAATCAGCGTGAAAAATTGCAAATATTTCGATTAACTTTTGTGCATTATTAATGAATGAATGAATGCACATGCACAATAATGCACAGGATATGAATGAAAAATAATTTTTTGGTGTATGGTCGATTTTACGTCTATTACAGATTGCGTAAAGTGACGTTTCTAGGTTAAGTTATGCGAGATGCAGCACATTAGAGGCTTGTATAGCAAACTGTTTCCAAGTTAGTTCGTTAATCTAGATTTGCATATAAATATTCGATTATATTTAATGATTGTCAAGAGAGACGAAAAATCTAAAAAAAAAACCAATTGGTCTAAGTTAGACCGTCTAACTAACCAGCATTCCATATTAGTCAATTGGAATTCAGTTATAACAATATAACGTTATAAGTTATATGCATGGTTATAACTTAAAACCATGCCTTACGTCTTAAATACATTATCTAAGATCTTATAAGTTATTTTGTATTCACATTTTGTATAAATATTCACTGGAGTGAACGTTTAGTTTTAATACGTATATGTATTTAGAATACTGTATGTTTATACTTTTTAGGTGTGGTATCTTGCAAAGGCCCAAATGTGATTCAAGCATGTGGCATCAAATACTTTGCACCTCCGCCAGATTACGACGGTAGTATATTTATTTTAATTATATGTACCTATTCCCTCGGAAGTGAACACAATGTTCATTCCATTCCCCCTTATCCCAACCTATCCTTGAGTCATTGAACCGATCAAGACACAATTAATATTATAAATTACTTTTTTTCAAAAAGATATACGTATACACAAAATTTGATAAAAATACTTTTATAAAATTTATCTTATTTTAATTTTTTTATGTATAATATGTATATTTCACACAGTTTTTTTAAAGACAAATTAATGAGATTGTTGCTGCTTTTGATCTACAATTGACATCCAAATTTGTCTCGATCCTGACTAATTTTGAGAATTCAGATTCGCAAAGATAGATCCATAGCAAATGAAATTAATACCGAAAGTATTTGCCAAGTCTGGATAGGGCACTGTTTGCGAGCACCAGAATTCATCAAGGTTGATTTGTGAATTCTTGCTTCAGCAGAGTTTTGCTCTGTAAATCGAAGAAGTCGTCCTTCTGCATGTTGGCATCGTCCACCGAGTCCAAATTAATATGGAAAGGATTTCGTAACCACCCTTCATTTTTTAAATCAGGTTGAAAGTAATCGTCAAAGGACTCGGTTAGATTTTCCAAATCCTACAAAATATCGCCTTGAATCTAATCTGGAAAAGCGTATCTAACGAATTATTACAATTTTTTTTGTGAGATGCCTCATTCCTCCCTTGCAGACCTTTCATTCCTCCCCTAGGGTGAAAAACACCATAGGTTACCAACTATCACAGCTAAATTAATTTTATATTCATTTCAGATATCGTATTGCCTGAGAGGGCCAAGTTAAAAATATTAGACAAAGTGCCACAGTATGGTAACAATATTAGACCGCCGAAAATGCAGAAACGTTTAAAATATATGCGGGGTCCGGAACTGATTCACAATAAATTGCAACACAAGCAATTTGGCATTATCGTTAGTATTATTGATGTTCGATAATTTCAGTTTCGTGTTAGGCTTAACTTTGTTGTCGTTTAACATTTAGGCTACCGGTGGAGGAAGGTTAAGGCATGAACATTTTGAACTGATGAGAATGGGAATATTGCGTAAAATAGACCAAAAGCGAATGTTCGCCATATGGAGAGTGGATCCACCCTGGCAACCCATCACCAAGAAGGGTCAAGGTCAACGAATGGGTGGTGGTAAGGGTGCAATTGACCATTATGTTACCCCCGTTAAAGCTCATAGGGTTATTCTTGAAGTTGCCGGAAAATGTGAATTTCTTGAGGTATGACATTTGGCTGTGCTGTTTTTCCTTGTTTTCTGATTCCTGATTTCTATATGTTTGTTTAAATATGTTTACTTTCGTAGGTTAAGAAATTTTTGCAGGGTATTGCATGCCGATTGCCGTTCACTACAAAAGTAGTATCACAGGAGATGATGGACAAAGAAGCTGCCGATGCAGAGAGAAGGGAAAGAAACAATAAGAATCAATATACAATGAAATATCTCATTCAAAACAATATGGGTGGATGTCGTAAATGGCTTTCACCAATGGATCGTCAATACTTTGGAAAATATGTATAGCTCTTAATTAAGTACATCGTTTATATTAGGTTCGATAGATTTACAATAAAATTGATGAAAAGCTGCATTTAGATTTAAAATTTTACTAAACCTTACCCCAGTAGCGTACCATGAATTGGATGCACACTCCATACAAATAAAACGATAAGTTTTTGGATTCTAAATTCCTATATAAGGGAAAAGTAAGTTCTGAAGATTCCGTTGATTTTAGTCAATTTGGATTCGGTAGCGTTTCCAGAGAATTTGGTGCCGGGAGTAGACTCTTTTCCCGGCTTTCCCTCCCTCGGCGAGAATAATGTTTTTTTCACCATGAAATGATTTTTTTTTTGAGGTACCTTGTCCGTGTTCGGACGTAGGCTTTTACGTTTACTACGTTTACTCAGCGTTTTCGGTGACCTGTGTGAACTGCTCCCTATCCTTGGCGAGATGAAACAGTTCCTCCACTCTGAGGCCTATCCATTTACGTATGTTCCTTTGTCACGAGAGCTTCTTCCTACCCAACCCCCACTTTGATTTCAGATAATAAGAAATCATTGATATTTTACTATAGATACACTAAACGAAAATGCACCACAAGTGATTTTTTTTCATCAATAAACGTAAATTTCATCTTTGGCAGCCTCAGAATAATCTACGCTATAATTTCTATCGGTCTCCTAGGATTCGTAGTATGAGGGCATCATTTTTCAAAGTAGGAATAGAGGTCGATACTGGGGCCTATTACACTATAATCATTGCTATCCCAACAGGAATTGAAATTTTTAGATGATTAGCCAACTTAAACGGCTCCCCTCTAAATTTCAACCCAAAGGGGTTTTGGGCATTTCAGTTTTAGTGCTGATAATTCGGGTTTGTGGAATGATTAATTTCAAATATTTTACGGGAGATTTATAAGTAGAGAGTTAATCAGACTCGCTTTATTTTTTGGTCTTATTGTTTGTTTTGTCTCTAGTTTTAATAATTTTCTTTTTTATTGGGGTGAGACGGGCTTGGGCTAGTTAAGAACATGAGACATAAGAAGGAAGAAGATGCGCAGCAGGTGAAACTTACCCTCATGACGAATTTAGCAAGGTGTTGACTAATGGTATATTTTGCCAATTACATTGATAATATGTACTTACCTCAGTATTAATACTTTTAGCATTTACGACTATTCGGTTCAACGTTGCTGCTCAAAGGCAAAATGAAAGACAAGGCATAAATTACAAATAACGTTTATTTGTATTGTATTATGACAAAAAATTGTATGCAATGACATATGTATTTGGTAACTGCTTTATATTAAATTGTAAATGTAGCACACAACTGACATTCAGAAATAATCGAAATCAAAAAACATAAACGAAAAAATACATAATATTTCTATAAAAATGGAAGTACACAATGTATACATAATAGAGGAATGTTAAATTATTTATTAATAAGACTTGTGCACATTATAATTATGTATACAGATATGCAAACAAGTCAATATACGATTCTCTAACACAAATATTACGTAACATTTTCCCTGATTATACACATATATATAATATAAATTTGTATGTATATTTTATTTAAATTAAATCACTTGTATGTTGTGTATATTTTATGACATTTTATAATTTAACTATACATTAACTTTTGATACGAAACAAATATTACAGCGTCGATCATTACATATTCTTGATTTATGACGGAATAAAGTTAAGGGTAAACGGTGACAATTGAATGGCCGACATTGTTCTCGAGATAAAAATTTTCGATACGTAAAGCGACGAGATTGAAATATGACATTTTTTTTCACATAAACAAACACTATCAGTAGTCGCAGTTCATACAAATGACAATAGTTATTTTCTAAGATGTTTGTAGCAAAGTTTTATCAATTTTAAATCACTTACACTATCACCGATGATGTAATTGTACATAGCTCTCGACACATTTTGATCTAAGGACGTTTAAAAGTCACCGTGTACGCTTAGCTCAAGCATTACTATACTGATACACATTAAAAACATTTAATACATAAGGTACATCAAATGAAATTCAGACAATATTACGTTTGCCATATTGTGAAGTGTGTTTCAACAATTAATATCATTTGTACAATAATGAAAATGGACTTTTATATATACACATTTTAAACCGATACGATAACATTTATTCTCAATGTGTGATGGATATGAATTGATTCTATTCTATTGCGTGATGATTTATTTTCATTGATAATTTTAAACATTCCAGTTTAATACCGACTATGATGCCATTAAAAGCGGTTAGCTATTTGTATTTGGCTTGATTGTAGGTACATATACATATATATTGAAATATTCACATGTATTAAATACTAAAACGATTTTATGCACAATGAATATCTTTTTTTAATGTAAATTGCGATATTTATTAAGCGATTTTGGTGATATTTATTATTATCAATAGACAACTGAATGTATGTATTAAGATATATTATGTAAAAACATATCAAGTAAAATAAAACAATTGGTGGGTAGCTCATAATATGTAATAACTAATCAAAGATCACAAATGTAACTGCTTAACTATGAGAAGACTTGAGGTATGAGATAGAAAGCGTACACAGTAGTGTTTTTACTTTATTTTTTTTTAGATTAAGACTTAATATTCAGCGAGTACGACAACTTTGGTCCAGTCTTTCACCATCGATCTTCTAGAGTTCAGGGTTATTAATTATTGACTAGATATGTATTAAAAATAAGCCTTTTTATCATATTAAAGGTAAGTGTAGAGAATATTACGTACGGGGATGGCACTTTTAGACCGTAAATTATGGTACTATAAAAGTTCATACAAATATATAAAACAGCAGCAAAATACATTCACAAGGCGGTTAACGCCTCATTTATAACACTTATTTTTGTATTACTAAAGCTGTGTGTGCACGTGTGTCTTTTTATCATCATTATCAATAGCTTTGTAAATTTTACGGAATAAAAATCTGACGAATTTATACACTTAAGAGAAAATTGGAATTGAATGAAGCGCGATATACATATATATTTTTGTTGTATGAGTATTTTTTTTCAGTTTATGTTAATATTTCATTCATAACAATAAATAAATTATATTTTTTAAGATATCAACAATTGCGGAATTAATGTATTGGTGATGCTTGCGGCAAATTCGAGCAATATACATACACGTTTGAACACATAATTTGCTAGAAAAAAATCTTTTACTAAATTCGCATTCAGCTATGCTCGGTCTTGCCGTTTTGTATTTGTATATATAAGTGCATGTGATGTATGTGTGTAATGTTTTATAAATTAGGTAAAACAATGTGGTTTAACAAATCAAGCAAACTATGTCAACCTACACATAATTTATCTTCTATGCAGAGTGCTCCTCTAGTGACATATCAAATGTTATATTTAAAAAGAATTCAACATCGTATTTTTTAATCATTATCTCAAATATGCGAACAATCTATATTATATTTATATTACAAACAATACAACATTTATAAATACACGCAAGCTGTCTATACTACTCCGATATACCATCTTTGTTACGTTCCGTAGCGTATATCGTGAAGCAAGCCAAATGCTAAATACAAGTCCTTAAAAATATTTACAAATCATTATTAGATAATTAATGTAAAATGTACAAAAAACATGTGGAATAAATACGTTTCAATTTCATTCGTAATAAAAAACAGGAAAAAATATAATAAAAAAAAAATACGTACAGTAAGTTTTTTGCTCTTATTCGCATACATTCGACCTATCGTACATTTTTTGGGCTTTAGTTTATATATCACTGTGTTTTCTTATTTATCAATGTCTTTACATTTATTTTTTAAATAAATTAATATAAATACATACACATACAGATCGCTCGTTTACGAATTGATAAAACACGTCTATAACTATCACACGCTTCATACGATCTACACATGGCTTTTGTGCTTATTAATTAATCACTAATTCTTTTTACAAGCTGATATGATCATTGCAATTTAATGGTCTTAGTTTATCTTGGTGAGATTTGTTAAATGAAAAATGAATTAAAAAAATCAACACAAAGAACATTGGCTATTTAATAAATTAAAATGATTGTCATAAATCTGAGCAAGTACATATTTAAAATAAATAAATAAAAAAAAGCCTAGGCACTTGAATTTATTAATTAGTAGGATTTGGGACTCATTAAACGTTAGCGTTAGAGATGAATTATTTAAAAATGTCAAATTACCCCTACCTATCTCAATCTTTCTAATTTCAATTGTGCCTAGATTTGATCGCTCCATTTGAAATGCAAATATCTAGAGCAGTGATAAAATTAAATTTAACCGTTAATTGCAAACGTAAGATGAAAATTATAATACTTAACATGGATAAAAAATAGTTTTGAACACTGAATTAGTAAAATTCAAACGAAAACAAAAAGGAATCACCAACAAAATATAAAATCCTCAATATATAATTCGAAATTTACAAACATCAATTTTGGTACACTATTGTGACAATGATAAAATTAGCTGTAATTATCATGCTTATAAACATTTCTATTGTAGAGGCTCATATACACAACATATACCAACTCGACGCTGTATAATAAGCTTTCAGTAAGAGGAATTGAGTACATACATAGGTGAATCGACAAAGAATACATATTATAAGCTTTCAATTAACTTATTTTTTACACCTTTCGTCGAATCTTTGATTGGTGGAACATCGAGCTATATTGTGTGAATGAGAAAAAACAACGACAAATGCCCGTAAAACATTACAGACTCATGAAGTGATAATCGATAAACATTTATACATAATTATTGTTTACACCATTGTATCAAATATTACACAGATTAAAGCTATGTAGACACGTGCATTTGTTTAGTGACTAGATTCAAGTGGATGCACATGTCTGATGCACATCCACTGCATTATATATAAATACTTAGTAATAAATAGATTTTGTTGTTGTTTTTTTTTTTAGTTTTTGATCACTGCAACGATCCTCTTTAAGGTGGGGGAATTACTGATTTTTTTAATACCTGTGTTTGTTTTATAGTTTAAGGAAACGGAAGGAGATAAATTTTTCGGTCTTTCGCTGTATTTTCATATTGGTTATGATGTGATAAAATGATTGATCTTAGCGTGTACATACACTGTACAATTCTATCTCCTTAACTTTTACACGATTTCCTTTTGGCAAGTGTACGGCTAATTTAAGCGTACGATTCGCTCAAATTGTCGAACAGGTATTCTAGCTGATTGGCGGTGTAACTTTTGATGTCGGCCATTACACTCGGGCTAGTGAATGTTACATTCCCGTTGAGGATATTCTCGATATCCAACAAACCCACCTCCGACTTGTCCGATTCTACATTATTATTAATATTATTATTCATAAGAACATCACGCTGGGATAGTAGAGCGGCACCGGTCGAGATGATCGACGGTCCCGTCTTCTTGTTCGGGGTGTTGTGCACGCTGGCTATGCTGCTTCCCATCAGATGTTGATATTTAAACGTTGATAGAATCTGTCGGATCTTTGCAATGATCTCCTCTACTCAGGCATTCGACTCCTGTGGGATTTTTCACAAACTAAGCTGATTTATGCTGAAATTCTTCAGACTCATATGACTAAAACTATAAATTAAATTGTTTTATCTCAGTAGTAAAGGAAAATTTATTTCCTTTGTACGATCAATCGTTAACATTATACAGTAGTTCCAGGGCAAACAGACACTTTGTAAGGCACTAGAGCACAGGATTCCTTTTTCGAGTGGCGACCCCTTTATATAAAAGCCAAGTGACCCGCGACCCCGATATATTTGAAAAAGGTAAAAAATATTATTCAAACATCGAGACAACGATTAAAAATGAAAATTGTATTACATATAGTCAATATTTTTTTAGTTTACCGTTTCAGTTGGCGACCCCACAGTAAACCCTTCGCGACCCATAGGTTGGAAACCCGTGCACTAGAGCAAAAAACCTAATGAAGAGTCTATCAATCCCGGAATTATCCGGCTGATATTTTCAACTAAGGGGTCACCCATAAATGACATCACACGATTTTGGGTATTTTTAACTCCACCTTCCCCCATTGTAACAAACTCCCCCCCCCCCCCTTGTTTAAATTATGTCAAATTTTTAGAACCCCTCCCATATAATTTAAAAATATGTTTTTTTAGAATAGTAAGAAAATCAAAAATGGGAAACACATTTTCTACAACCCCCCCAATTTTTTTTATTTAGGAGTTTTATTTGTTGTTTTAGTTTGGGGGCTTATATAATTATATTGTCTGGGTGGTCTTCTAATTCTAATTATTCGATATTGGGGGGATTGAAGAGTTAACAGAGGAGCAGGCACTGGATAAACCGTTTACCCGCCCCTATCTCCAACCTTCCCCACCTGGGCAGATCCCTCTTTGTCACAAATCATCACATTATATCAGACCCCCAACCCCCCTCCCCCATTAGGGCGTGACGTCATTTATAGATGACTCCTAAACTAAAATTTTTGAATTAATAAGCTCAATAAGCTCAACAACTTTTACACGAGAATAATAGTTTGCCTATATCGGGTGAAACTACTACTGAGACAGTTTTACAATCAAGTTTTATACACAAAGCTCAGTATTTTGAATGAAAAGTTTGATGGTAATGGACAATTTTGAAAACATTGACTTGAGCATGTTAAAAAATCAACGATAAACTATAATTTAATGATGTGAAAATACCTTTAGATTGTGAAAGTAGTGCATAATTTGATCATAGTCCATTTCTAGATCGTCTAATCCCAACGACTCTGTCGGTAAGTCATCGGTGCCGTTTTCGTCAGAGGGACTTGAAAACATCGGATTTCCCACTATCGTTGCTCTTTTTACTTCGGGACTGGAGCCTCGAGAGCCGGTAGCTGAAAAACGCAACAATTACAATAGCATTCAACAAAAAATCAAAGATTTCAGCGAAAAAAAAACCGTAAAAAGCAATATCATTTATATGACTGATTTGTATGAGTATAATTTTTTTTTTCATTTATGATTATGATGATCTTAATCCAATCATGTATATGAATTATAAAAACATAAAAGAACTCTATTGTTACCATTATTCTCACCGGCTATCTCCACGAAATCGGAATTAGCAGCGTCCGTTTTTTGCGGTGTGTGCACCGCAGGTTTCACTCTATATACAACTTCGCCCAAACCTATCAAATAATTATCGTCAAAATTTTTATAAACGTATTTATTGTGTCATCTTAATTTTTACAAACCTATTCCAGAGTCTCTCATAAGGTCTGGGCTGTGCGAATTTGGGGACAATTCTAATTTTTTCCCCAATTCTGTGTTTGCTTTATTTTGACTTTCGATTTTGTGCTGAGGTACAGACGTTTGAACGTCCACGTCGAATTCGAACATTCCGGAACATTCTTCTTTCGAAAGGCTAGTAATGTTGTCGACTAAAGAAGTCATGTTTCCAAGACCAGATGCGTTATTGTTTTGATTGTTGTTTGCGACAATGTTGTAGCTGTCGCTGATATTGGATGACGTCGCATCCGAATAGCATCTATCGCGGATCATTCTAAAAACATGAACACAATCAATTTCCAGCATTTCAGTTAAATAACTGATAGAGATAACGAAAGACTAACGAACAAAAAAAAAACAACGAAAGAGTATATCAAAAATCATATTACATATTGTTTATAAATTTACTTGTTATCCATATTATAAGACTTTCTAGGACTTCCTACATTAGCGTTTGGTGAAGTACTATTCGACGGTTTTTCTGACTTCTTATGATGGCGAGAATGGTGGTTTCGACGAGTCGGCGGCATTATCGTGTCGGGTAAAATCTAAAAATTGAAATATTTTAACATAAAATAACCTTGTGTGAGCCTTAAGGCTAGTAGAAAATATGTATTAAATAGATTCTGTAGAATTTACCCTGTGGGGAGTATTTCTACCACCGGCAATGGGTTGTTGAGGAGTGCGATGAGGAGGCACAGGTGGTCGGTATTCTTCCGGAGAAGCCTGGCCTTCCTTCTCTACTGGTACTGCATGCGGTGGTAGCGGGGGTGCCGAGGAGTCTGGTCTGTAAATAAACAAACGTTGTTATAAAATATCACAAATAACAAATTTTATACCTCAGAGAATGATTTAACTTACTGCCAACTTTTGGCATTCTCGGATCCGTTAAGTCTCACCAGTCGCGACATCCTATCCCTCTTGGTATATGTAGCGGTATCAATTATACGGCTGTCATTGCTAGCGCTTCTAACTCGCCTTTCGACATTATTCTGAGATGGCAGCTCAATATGATTGGGATTGTCGAAGCTGGTCACGGAGACGTTTCCATTCACCTGGTCGGATTTTATAGCGTCGTCCGGATCGGCGTAGTTCAAATTCAGTGGATTGCTTGTAATTCTGATCTCACGGTTTAAGTGGTTGCGTATAGCTGCATCGCTATGTGCTGGAGGTGGTGGTGGAGGAACCGGAGTACTGTTTCTGTTAACGGCTTGCACTTGATGACCGGTGTGACGCTCTATAGTTGCACGCCCTATAAAAGAATAAAATCATTGAAAACTCCAACTACTAAAAATATTATTAAACATGAATGTTTAAGAAAGGCTACCTAGCCAAACCCAATCATGAGCATTAGTAGTGGATTCCCTAGGTGGTTTTCGATTATCTCTACCGATTCCCAAACTCGTGCCGATTAGTCCGGCAACTTGTATTTTACCGGTATCGCCGATCGGTTGTAGAGGCATAGCTGGACCGATACCGATGGTGGCTTCCGGTCCAATTGGTTTGAATTTAGATGCATATACAACACACGAGACTACAAATATCTGAAAATAAATAATAATAAATTACCTGACATGATAACAAAAATATTAAAAAAATTAACAAATTAAAATGAAATGTAATGTTAATTACCACAATTGCAAAGCAGAAAGCTGCCAATAGCACATACATTCCAATTTCAACGGGTGTCATGTGCGGTTGATGCCGAACCCTCTGACGCTGACCGTTTACACCACCGAGTTGTCTAGCTTGAACGGTAGGCTCGTGATTATTTTCATCTTTCAAAGGAATACCTGACAACAAATTGCATTCTAGCGATTAGTATCCGCATATACATACAATGTATGCTTTAATATTACATATAATACAAGATAAGAAATCTAACCAATGAGAATGTCGTGAAGATCAGCCAGTGGACCTTTGCTGCCGCCACGCATTATATCATCATTTTGAGGTGTATCGGGACGTTGTGGAATTTCACTAGCTGAAAAATCTACTTCAACCGACGCTGAAGCACTCGCCAAAATGAGACCACCTGACACAGCATTACTGTCTGCTTTATTGGAGGAACTTCTAACTTTGCCGTTGACACCAGCTATTACACGACACTCTTCGGATAGTAGCAAAGCAACACGTAGCAATTCACCGTTACCTGGAGGAAATAATTATATTAATTAGACTGTGGCAATTTTTGTAAATATTATTTGAACAGTTATCTGAATGGAATATTTACCTTCACCGACAGCGATCACCCGAGGATGGTGAGAGGCAACCATCGGTGCAAATGCTACAACATCGGGATCTAAGCTTTCAACACGCAATACGTAATCGGCTACGCTAACGTCTCTCAATGGAGTACGGGAACCGTCTGAAAATTCTATATCGATATCCAGCAAGCCTTCCTGAAATTTTTAACGGACGATATATTCAATGAAAGTTTGAATACCTATGTATATTGTATTGTGTATTATATTAACCTGATACTGTGCAGTCAATCGTCTAGTGACCGTTGTCTCTGATATATAACCATTTTCAATAGCGTTATCCGGAGATATATTGAGTTGTAATCCAGAAATCACTTTGACAATTAATCGAGATATTGAAACTTTGTCGCTCCCAATACGGATTTCTCTTGCACCAATTACTCTTCCTAAAAGTGTATTGAGCATTTAAAATTTCATAAATATGTAAAATATTGAATTAATTAAAAACCAAAGTTAAAAACAGCACCTCTGTATACATAAGTGCTAATAGATAATTAAGTTTATTTTGTAATTTTAGCTTTAAGTTATTTTTTGTTTGTGATTAGCTTCTTATACTGTTTTAATTAAATAAATAAAAGTCTAACCTGTAATCGGTGAAAGAACTTGAACTTCAGTACGACCCGTAGCCCTTCCTTGCAGTGAACGTCCTCTAAGTATGGCCAAACGAGGATCAGCAACACGTAACAATGGGAGAACAAGTTCAGTAACTCTCAACCAAGTGCGACGTGATACCAAATAACTCACTCTACCCGAATCGTGATCTGTTGCAAGAAATCTTGCATACACCTATAATTAAATATATAAATGATTAAAAATGTTCAATACATAATTCAGTTAAAATTTTGATTAACTTACATCAACAGGACTTTGTTGGAATCGCAATCGACAAGAATGTCTATCAGTGGAGACGCTGTTACTGAAATCTTCAGAAGAAGGCATGCCATATGATCGGCGACGTCTACGACCTTTACTCGGTATACCAACTTCTTCAGGTACCTTCCAACCTTTTATTTGTGATAATCTAAAGTCGTCTACATTGACCTCCAATGGAAATTCTGGCATCCAAACCGTAAATTTGGCTAGACCAGTGTAAGTGCCGTACTTGACGATGATGGAAGCGTTAGAAGAGCCTCTAATTTCAGATCCGTCCACATATACAGAGCTACACGACGATGAAACCTGAAAACAATCGATTGTTAATATGAATTTGGAAGTAAATTAGCATTGAGCAATACTTTTCTGTATTATAAATTGTATACCTTTAGGACACTTTCATCTTCTGAATGACAGGAACTCTGTAGCGTTACGTCAGCCACTTGACCAGCTTGAGACACAATCAAAACTTTCATAGCTTGAGATACTTGTCGACCAGTTATCACAGCTGTATTCAATACTTCCCAATTCTGAAAAAAATTTTACATAATTTGTAAGTAAGAGGTTGATAATAAATAAATATAAGAAAAAGTATTTCTTTAGCATCAACACCCTTTCTGGTTAAAGTTTATAATATAAAAATCACAAAGCCATGTAAATGTTTCGTATATTGGTACAAATAAAATTTCTCCATTATCAGTATCAAAGTAATGTTTTTCAAGTGAAGTTATACACTGTTGCTGTCAGATAAATTTAAGAACTACACCTGGAGTAGAGTCTCGTAAATTTGAAGGAAATAAAGCCAAATTAGACCGCACTGAATCATAAATTAGGTAACTCGTCCGAGGTAAAGTTCGCCCCCAGACAACTTTGTATCTCGTAAAGGTGTTTCACGGAACAAAAGTTTTGCAAACGCTTTATTGTATTAATAAAAATTAAACGGACTACTTTTCAGACTGCGAAGAAAAATAAAATAAAAACGGAATTAACCGAAAGTATTACAGATAAAACAATATTAAAATGTACCGAATAATAAAGTGGTTATCTTCTATCTGTGTTGTATAAAATATACATAAAATAAACAAGTACGCTATCTTATTGTGTGTGGAGTCAAAACGTGGAGATTGTTCAGCATTGTTCGAGCGTTTCAAAAGGCACCAACGTTCATTTGTATTTTGAGTTCATTACGCGATAACGAGAATAAGGAAATTAAGCGTATTGTAATATTTTATCAGTGGCGTGCTCGAGCACATGAAAAAGGGTCCAATATACAATATATACGCAGAGACGAGGGAGGGGGGGGGGGGAAAGGGCGGGAAACTGTGACCGTTTTAATTAAAATTCCAACGGAATAAATTAATATTTTATAAGCAGATGACAAGAACGCACCATTAGACGATTAATCAATCCGAGAGAGAAAAAATTCAACTAAACAACGTTTGCATATTGAAAAGCTCCACGTTTTGGACAAACGTTTGTTTTGGCTTAAAGATAAAGCAACTAAATGTGTATCGCCATCTTTAGTTTTTTCTACATATTATATAAGACAATGTTATATGAAAGCGATTCTTATGTGAGAGAAAGTCGTCAGATTGTTTTCAGCAGATTTAGCGGAAAATATTAGCGGCAACGTACGAGATAAGCAGAAAAGTTTTCCTCGACCCGGAAAACTAATATAGAGGAAGATTACGAAGGTGTTGCAATATGGTCGGGTGGCATCTGGTTCAGACCCACACGTGGCCCAAGCCTTTGTTGATTACACGACAAAATATTCACGAAGCAGAAGGCGGCCATTTGGCTAGTGAAGCATTGATGAGAATCTCGAGATTTCATAACAAGACAAATCTCTAGAGGGGTGGGCAAGGATCGACCAACGAACGAACGAACAGAGCAATCAAAAACAATATTATATTCATGCGAAGTAGATTTTTCAGTATGTTTTGTATGCAAGAGCATTTGGGTCGTCGACTGGGGCCGCGCCCCTTTTCTGTACGCTTCGATGCCATTGTAAATATTGACCATTTAAGCTAAGTGAAGTCAATTTGTGAAACGTGTGAATTTCAACGGATATTTGTCGAGTTGTTTAAGGGTACAAAACAGCTGGAAATCATATCATTTATCCGCACTCGCGAGTATTGTGTACTTTTTCAGCGTGTTTACGAAAGTTGCTAAACAAAAGATACTGTATAGGAAAGCTAGCAGTTGGAAACCGCCCAGGGTTTGTTTTGTTCTAGCTTTGAAACGAGACCATTGTGTCTTGCCCCAGTAAGAGCCGTTTACAGGGTATTAAACTCTTGGCTTCCACGTTCAACTCCGTGCCAATTTTCCATGTATACATTTATACTACATAGAAGAGCGGATGTTGAGTTTCGGGTACCGCTTAAAAAGAAGAAAAGTTTTAAAAAGTGGCATATTTCTCTCTCTCTCGATTTTGTTTTTGTAGGGGAATAAAGTTCAACGAATATTTTTGATACCGCAAAATCTGAATACGACCTTCAGAGGCTTGTGCCAAAGTAAATTTTGAAGAATAAATACGAAATATTCAACTTGAACGGCGAGAGGCCGATTTCTCGAGGTTCGAGGTTTCATTATTGGCAACTAAGGATAGTGCTTTTCAAACTTTTCCATTTTAAAAGTTTTTAAAATCAACCTTCAAAGTTTCAAGGCTACTTTTAGTGACACAAAACATATATTTATATTGAAAACAAATTAACACAATTAAGCAAGTATGAAAGTATGTTTAAGAATTGATTTTAATAAAACTAAAATTTATGTTAATGCACGCAAAAACTAGTCACAGTGGAGTACAACCATATTTTAGAGATAGTTGATAATTATTTATACCTAAGGCAACATGACTGGATGTAGGATGGAGCGCTTTTAGAAGAATGAACATAGTTTTTAAATCCAACATTCCACTATGATTAAAAAATAATGCGACCGATGCGTACTGCCAGTTATGACGTATGGATGTGAAACGCGGTCTTTGAATTCGAGAATGTTACGTAAGATCCAGTGTACACAGAGAAGCGTGGAAAGATGTATGCTTAGTATAATAAGAAGAGATCTTAAGAGGAATACATGGATAAGAAGTATGACCAAAGTGGCAGATATAGCGGAATGTAAATAAACATTTCGTCTGGAGACATTTTATCGTTATCATTTTGTCGTGAACATTTCGACGTAAACGTTTTGTCTGGAGACGTTTTGTCGTAAACATTTCGTCGTTTGACATTTTGCCCGGAGACTTTTTGTCGTAGACGATATGCCTGGGGAAGTTTTATTGGAGACATTTTGTCGTCAAAGTTTAGTCTGTAGACATTTCGTCTGTGGACGTTTTGTCGTGGAATAATGATGATGATTGAAAACAACTTAAAATTCATAGATTCTCAGGGACTTCGAGAAGCAATTCCAACAATTGGACTTAACTTCTATTAATTCACATACAATTGTTAGATTTGTACGTGGATAGCGATAGTTGGTTCTAACGCATTATGGATCCATTTAAATGTATGTAAAGAGTCATATGAAATGTAGGTACATGTTCATATTATACATATTGCCAATAACCTGATTTTACTAAAAAATATATATATATGTACATACATATATTGCAATACATCATCGTCAAAAGCTAAGGGTGCAAGGGCACGGGAACGATCCGAATCAAAAGGACATCAATCGCAAAACAAAAAAAAAGGTCAACGCCGTAATATCCTTCGGATTTACGACATCCGGTCAGATCCTTTTTTCCCGGGGCACATGTTTTGGGCTATGTCCGGCCAATACCCGTTCCTTTGGATGGGACTTCCGACCCGGTGGACCGTTGACCGTTGCGGGAGCTATTCTCTGCTCCAGCGACCCAGAAACTATTGATGCTCTGCTATCGTTTGCTATCTGAAACATATTTCACGCTCGCACAGCACTCGGGTCGATCCGCAGCGCTACATATAATGCACCATGGGATACATCCGACCCGCGATGTACGCGAAATCCTTTTTTAAATTGACCCAAAAAATATATGGGACAACCACCCCTATAACAACCACGTCCCCCTTAAAAGCCTCCGCATACATTGAACATCCGTATAGATTTATGTATGTACATACATACGTACGAATGCACTACACGGTAAATATTTATGCAATATGAAACTCAATATGCAATCTGTTTGTTTTGCCACTATTTCAATTTCAGCATTGAAACAGCGTGTTTTCATTCGATTTCGTATTATTACATGTTGCATTTGTTCATATACTCATACAATCATACATACATACGTATGTATGTACATATATAAAATGTGAATTTTTTTCAGTTTCTAGTAATTTTAATGTTTGCTAACAATAGTGGGCTTTCAAACAATGCTTGTCGCCAAACAACAAGTAATTTAATAATTGAAATATGTATGATTCTATTTTCGCGAAAATAAATGAATGAGTGTTGCAAAATGTATACAAAATAAAATTTTATCAAAAAATCTATTGCAATTTTGAGTCATAATTAAAAAAATTGCCACATATTTTGGTTCACATTAAAATTTAATTATTATTTTTTAATTTTACCAACGGTGAGAGTTTCGCTCGTTGTGTTGCGTAAAGCAATTTTGGCTTAATAACGAGATTATTATGTATATTCGCTGAACCAATTTCCGTTGTGTGACATACGATACGCTTTCAGCTTCTGGTTGAATCTCGACATTTTCCTAATGAACTTCTAGAAATATCGTATTTCCACGAAAGCTCCGTTGAAATGCTTCAAATATAGATTATTGCTTAAACACCGATCGATTAAATCTGTCCAATAAAAAAACAAACCTTTCCCGGAAACATTTACCTGAAAGCTACAATGTTTTATCTATTATTTCCGAGCCAATTAGCAGACTTAAAACTCAACCCGACAACATCATTAGGCCCTTTAGAATTTACGTTTTAATTGGAACGTTGAAATGGCGTGCTAGAAATGTAATCAATGAAAGTTAAAGGGTCTTTGGAGGGTTTAGAGGGAAAAGTGGATGCCTTGGGCCGCATTGCAACAGTGTCGACTGCAGTGGCCGCAATGTTTAATTAGGGACGTGTAGCATGCGGCCACGGTGCAGCAGCGATGGAGGCCATTAAGACACTTTCTCGAATTAAAGTGTGCGAATTAATTTCATCCGAGGTCGTAAAATGGCCGATAATCGGAGCTGACGTCTGGCGTAATTGCGCGAAAGACGTAGTACTGTACGAAATTACGCTGCGAAGATAAGTACCTACGATAATTTTAGCACCTTATACGAAAGCTCAAGAAGGTGTATAATTGTCTGGGCCTTGTCGTGTGAAACTAATTTATTAATAACGGAAAATTCAATGTCCTGGAGAGTCAATTTGTGGTTAACCAATAATTTTCAAAATTTGCATACTTATTTAAGATACTCTAAGTCAGGGTTGGCGAACCTAGGGCACGCGTGCCAGAGGTGGCACGTACGAAAATTTAGATGGCACGTGAACGATTTACAATCTTTACTGTAATATAAATAATATCAAAGAATAATTGATCAGTTTAACATTATTAGCAACAACAACAAAAGGTATGTACAGATGTTTACAATGCACTCGCTGAAAGAAAAATAGACCTTTCCAAAATTGTGTCAGTGGTGATCGCAGTATGACTGGAGAAGAAAATGGTTTTATCAATTTTGGACATTCAATTCTGGGCTTTCATTGCATTATACATATGTGCATACATCAGCAGGTTTTATGAGTAAAGTACGGTTTCAAGTCACTGGAAGATGTTATGAGCCTTGTAACAAAATTGGTCAATTTTATATCTGCACGTGGATTAAACAAACAAATTTTTTTAGAATTATCAAATGAGGTAAACTCGGTGTACATTGGTTTACTTGCGATGGCTAAATCGTGGAAAAGTTCTTTATAGATTCGTTGAGTGTTGAGATGAAGTTAGGCTTTTTTAAACAATGAGAAAGTGATAAAAAATAATGGACATCGAATGGCTTTCAAAATTAATGTTTTTTTATAATTTTGTGCTTACATTTAAATGAATTAAATATTAAACTGCAATTTGTTAACAAAATTTTTTTTGGTTATGAGTTAATTTTTATGAAACTGGGAAAATTTTTATGAACAATTATTATAAATAATTGTTCTGTAAAGGATGGAGAGAATATTATGTTAATGGTAGAGTATGAATGTGGGTTCGGGAGGGTAACGGAATATCCCAAGAAGCGTTAGGGCTCCAAAGGTCACACGTTATCAAAAACATCCATCTTTCCGCTAACGTGTACACAATTTTTCTTAAATCGATTATGATCGTTTTGGTTTATATCTATAATTGTGCTGATAAATAATTGATCGGCACTAGCCTTTAGTATACGAGTTAAACTGTTGAACGGGAAATCTAAACTCGCTCGAAGTTTGATAATTGTGAAAACAGATACAGACATACCACAGAGGACCACGCTATTAGGTACACATATCGTTAACATTTTTTTTTTAAAAGAAATTATACACAATCATTTTATCTAAATGGAGAACGTCGCGTGAAAAGTCGACTATAAATATTTTATTTTTATATTTTTTCAAACTTTTCACCTTTACGATTTCAATTTAAACTTTTCCGCACACAGGACGTGGGTTGATATTTGTTTTTGGCCGTGTTTGAAGATTAAGCGAATTGCCAATTTCAAAGTGTACAGCGGAAAGCAAAGCCTCTAATCTCCGATAAAAAGGATAAACGACATTTCTGTTTGCAAAGTCTCGTCCTCTGATATACAAAAACACACACGTGCATATACATATGTATGTATACACTACTAGTACTTCCGTGTCCGCAAAGGGATTACTCAAAGCGTACATTTTCTATTTTCCACTGCAAAAATACACACGGAGATATACGTACCTAAGCTACATAAGGAAATCCGATCGGATCGCTGACGGTTCTTTAATAACAGCTGCAATACTCGACATTGCTTATTTTTACATTTTGAATCTAGTAAGTGTATTGGATAACGCGGTATACATAGTTTTAATAGTACGAGAGGTGTGATCGAAAACCTAGCTTGCGGCTACGAAGCACATAATAATAGCACAGCGACGTGAAACTTCAGAATCTAAAACGGTCGGTTTGTAAATTATAAATCTCACCTTTGATATGGGCAGAACGGCTTGGATGTCGTCCTTGTCTATGTCGATCCTTGCGGTTAATTTCCTTGGTGGAGGATGTGACGGAGGAGCTCGTGACGCCAAAGATGGTGCCGCAGGACGTGCATATCTCACGGTACAGGATAAACGTGCTACACCTCGGCCAGCACCTGCTCCTGCTTCGCCAGACCATGTCAATACTTCTTCGACCCTGAAAATAATTATTTCATTAATAAATCATGAGTATCTGATGTGTGGCACGAATTCGTACCGACCCTGTTTATGTGTTTCACAAGGTAGCTCTCGTCAAATGTGTAACGTCGCGTTATAAACGTATACATAATGGCTATTTATTGTAACGATTCACGTTATGCTCCTTTCGCATGTCGTTAGATCATTAAAACGGTACGTAATTTAGCTTGGGAATAATTTGTATTTAGTTTGGAATGAATGAGCGCACGTATTTGAACAAATATTTTTGTACGATATTCAAATTAATTTGAATACACATACAATGTGCATATGTATACGAATGTGATTTGTCGATATGATCTGCAGTTTTATTGACATGTTTGTGTACCTGTAGTGAAACGTATCCATACAAGTTTCAACGATTGGTATGCAGTGAATTGTGGAATATTTCAAGTTACATAAGTTCTTTGAGTATAGTTATTTATGTATTTAATTTGAATCAAGGTGGTAGCTCGTAACTTCACAACTTAAGGCTTAAATTTTACCAACCAGATACTTTGATATTTAGCGATTGTAAGAATGAATTTTTGTTTTTGAAAAATATAATGCAATATTCGTAGGAATATCAAATACGCGTAAGCGTCTGCCTGCCTGCCTGGGTCGTTACGGTCACCCTAGCGTTGCTAAAATTTTAGCGGTGTGTTGGCAATAAGTCGCTATTTGTCAAAGGTAGTTCGAGCAAACAATTTTATGGCCATAAACCCACTCAATCAACGGTACACTATACAATTGTATCACGTACTGTCAAACGTGCTGTGGGCTGCACTGTTGTTGCGCAAGCTAGCACTCACGGGTGAGGGTTTAGGGGTGGGGTTTGAATCCACAGTCATATGACGGGCAAATTGGCTAGTTCCAGAATAAATCCCGTATTCACGATAAATTAAAGCTTACGCTTTAATTTAGCGCGAAAGAAATAAAGCAACGTGTAAATAATATTGCTTTTTTTTCTTTAGGCAATTAAATATTTGGGAAAAGTTTGCCGAAAAACTTTGATTTTCCGACCCCACCTTCCAATTTTCTCACCGTTGAAATTTTCTTTTGCCGGTCGCAAAAGTAACGCAATCTGTTCCACGAGCGCGTATAATTTACGATTTATACATATATAAATTTATTTTTGTTTTTGAATTTGTGGGGCGAAACCCGCCCGCGGCAGCGAAGTAATCACAATGCAAATTGCGAAACAAAACGGCGAAATCCATTCGGAAAACGCTTTTCCGACGCGGTCGCGGAAAAAGTTCACCGCGCTACTAAATAATTCAATTTACAATCAATTTCCCGCGAGACACAAAGGCGGGCTCACGCTCGCGGACCCCCCCTTTGACAACCACTGACGTAGTTCATTCGACAAATTAAATTTCCCGGTGGAAAATCGTCAAAAAGGAAAACCGCCTAATTAGGAGCGTACACACACACTGAAAAAAAATTAATCTTTTCAATTATGCACTCACTTGGGTAGCGGTTGCTGATCCAGGGGTTCTTTTCGCACTGCGGTCACTGTGGCAACTTTGGACTTCAGTTCAACAGTCACAGTCCATTGGTCCGAAGAGGAAGTAGCTCCCAGCAGCCTCAATCCAGATTTGACACGAGCCCTAAAAAAAAAAACGAGGAAAAAAATCGTGAAAAAAAATTCAAAGTGGCGTCGTAAAAGAAGATGTCGAAAGCGCTCTCGCATGATAAAAGCATGTCACCAAAGCAACAGAGGCATCAACCCCTGATGTTCAGAGATCAACAATTGAGATTTGAAGCAGTGTTGGCACGATACGAACGTCGGTGGCGAAGATAGGAGTTTTCCGCGTGGCTAACGAGCGTAAAAATCGCTGCTTCAATGTACCAGAACGTCAGATAAGAAAGGGTTAAAAATATCGACCCGCTAGATGTAAGGGTAGAAGCACTCGCCGCATATGGATAATATTTGAAATGTGCGCGTTTAAATGTAAAAGCTCGTTTTTGCGTGGCGAAACGCGAAATTTAAGTGACCGACGACGCTCCAAAGTTCAACGCGTAGCGAAAGCCTTTGTGCTTTAAATTCAGTGTAAACTTTCGAACGTATTGTATAGTAAGCTGTATGTATGTATATCCACGGGCACTATGAAAAATCTTAATTTATTCAGACTAATTGAGATGCGGCTTTCGGCATCTGAAAGATCTCTCTAACTCAATTTCAACTTTTGAAACTCGTTAGATTCTCTGCTCGTAGTTATAATAGTTTTTCTCAACAAAACGGTTTTTCAATTTGCGAACGAACGAGCTTAACGAATCCCTCAGACATTTCATTGTCTATTCATAACGTTTGAATTCAAATGGATTCATTATTTTAAAACGTAAGATTGAATATATTAGGGGGGGGGGGGGTCAAACATGACCCCCCAAACATACATATATAGAATACCATTTCATTCGAGAACTTATTAGCTTGTATAAAACAAAAAAATAGCACGAAACGTTTTTTTATCCCATAGGGAATATCCCCGGGATGATATAGGCATGGTTTTATGGAGGTACTCAGAAACGAAATGCATAGTATTATTAAGTTTTGCTTTTAATAGTACATTTTACAATAAGTTTAGTGTTGCCATTCACCAACGTTGGTGTTAAAATAACTACCGCAATATACCAGCATACTAGATATTTGATTATACTAGATAGTACAAGCCAGATATTTATTTTGTATTATACGTATTATATGAAAGAATATTTATGTATATAGTGAAGTATTATATATATCGGTAATAAACCGTGATTGTAGAGAGATATTCCTATTGGGCCGCGTAGACGTTACATTTAACTCGCGTAGTTAGTTTTATAATTTATAATAGTATTTGATATAGCAAACTCGTACGGTTTATGATTCGTTTATTCGGTATGGAACCCGTTTTACCAAGATTCCATTAATAAATTGGAAAAAATTAATAATACTCCATTTCCAGGTTTTGTCTTTCTTCTGCAAATTCCCGTGATTACATCTTCCTGCAAACCAGGAAGACGGTCTCGGATCTCTGCTTTGTATTTAAACTTTTAAATAATTTATTAGATAGCCCTTACCTACTAAGTAGGATACTTCTACATTGTCCCCCTAGGCCTGTCAGAAATCCTCCATTGTTTCATTTGAATCTTTGTTCCACAAATTATTCACTAAACTCCTTCATTTATAGATCCTGCTCGTCATTTAACGAAATCCCGGCACATATTGATCCTTTTCTCTATTCTTTGCCCTCCTTTAAATTATCTTTGCTTAAGTTCCTTTCCAGTCCTAACTCCTAAGTTCTTTTCTTATTTTAATCTGTTGTTCGTTTGCAACTATTTTGGCTGTAGTGTATTGTGTGATATTAATATTATTTTGTATTTATATTTTATTGTACATATACTATAAGCTGTTTGTTGCATGATTAATTAAATAAATAAATAAAGTAAAAAAAACGTAAAAAGAAACAGTCAGCGTGTAAGAGAATTTCGTTTGTTCAGAGTCGGTTTAATCTTGACGCATTAGCATATTTCTGCGCTTATCACTCGAGAGCGATGTATGCAAACGAGCACAGGGGCGTGCACGTACGAGGCAAAAAGGCGTCAGGATTAAGGGGGGCGCTACTTTTCACACTACTGAATTTTCCCATAATAATGCGTAATCTCCATCATTTAAATTTAAATTTTTAAGTATTACTTTTAATACCGCACTTCGCTTATATCTCACTTTCGAATCTCCCCTTGGTAAATAATGTATATTTTTTTATTGAAATCGCTGCCACCCCTGGCATTTTGTTATCAGGTGTTCTTTAGAAAATTTAATACAGCCTCGATGCATTTTCCAATTCGCACGACGATGTTTCACGCTGTCGTACTTCATATTTCAACGGAAAAGTTTGTGCATTTCCTCGCGTAGGTAGGTACAACATTTCCTCTCTGACGCCGTTTTTTTGCCACTCGACATTATTTTGCATTGAAAATTCGAATATTTTCACATAGTGAAAATTCTGAATGAAGAACTGTAATTCAATTCTTTCTATTCTACACTTCGCTCGAACCAGTTACTATCAGTTTTTCATGCACCGAATTTTCACTGTAAAATTTTTGTTTGAAATTAAATTTAATTTCGTTTGATTGAAGTTAAAAATCGACAAACAAACAAACGAATGTGTCGCACCTGAATATTTAATAAAAAGGACGTACTGAGATTTCTCAGGTATCTTTTATTGATGGAAAAGTTAAGACCAAATCTTAACGAAGCCGCATAATGGATTCATACGATTAATTCGAAAGTTTTGGAGCTCGGAAACACCGCGATTCAAATTTCGTTCTTTGATTCATAATTAATACGCCAAAGAACTTGTACAATACACTGACGTTCTAAATAACATATCTCTACATTTGAATCTAAAAAAATCTTTCTGAATATTTTATAATTGACGCTCTCTCGATTAATTAAAGATAGGTAGATGAAAATAAAAATTTTCAGCGAGACACGATTTTTTTTCACGGTACTTTTCGAAAAGCGAGAAATTAATATCCATTGATAATTATAATAGAAGATGGTGGAATATTCGCCACAAGAGGGTTGTAATTAATAAAGTTTATGAAATGGGCATCAATCAAGCGTCAAAACTTGAGAAAACTCTAGAAAAAACTTTTTTTTTTTTTTTTTTGCCCTTTTCCATTATCGTTATAACCTTTCTTCTGTGCGAATTTTGGCGTATAGTTTATTTATTATTTAAGCAATGATCCTGAGTGTTTCTTAGAATTGTTACCACATTAAAATGAGAGGCGTTCTAAAGTCACAACTACGGCACTGTATTACTGAGGAAATGGCGTCATAATTTAAGTAGTAAATTTTCAATGTTTTATTTTATATGTGATATGCATATATCCAATTGCATTGATTATGAACCATAGATATATGTATGTATATTAATTTGAAAATCCCAAACAATTTTCGAAGCGTTTCAAATATTGAATAAATAAATGGTTGCATGTGTTAAGCTATAAATAAAATCTTTTGATGGCAAAATACCGGAAATGTTTATAATTAGAATGTACGGTGGTTACGGGTTGTGCGTTAATTAAGTTTTCCATCTATTTCTAACACTGTGGGGATTTTGTCGTTGTCGAACATAATTTCACGCGAATATAACTCTTGTTTACGGCCTATTAAATAGCTCTAACCATTGTTATGCTGAAACAACCGACACACACACAATGCGAACATTTAACGCGGGAAGCTTTTCCGAGCGAAGCTTTTTAGTATTCACGATAAATCGCACTCGGGATTACGGACACCGTTTCGTTCGGGTTCGGTTATTGCTTCTCGGGAATTTACCAATTTCGCGAGGCGATCCCTTAGCACGCTTCCGGCTCTTTTCACACTAATACAGTACTAACACTACAAGGCGATATTATTATTTATTATTTGTTTTTCCGTTCGAAGTGATGGATTCGCCCCGGCTCGGCTACGTGTTTTGTGCGAAATTTGTACGACGAATTTAAATGATAATGAGTCCACCTGCTACTGCTCTGTGCTCTCAGCGAGCTCAGTAAGGTTTCGAGCAATCTTACCGCCGCTGGAAATCCGTTGAATAATTCAGATATCCATTCTTAACTTTACACTTTCCATTAGGCGTGCGCCAGATTCGACCAGATGGCGCTTTAATCAAGCGTAAGGTGGACCCTGGACTCATCCTACCAAAGCTTACCCACCCCAAAGCTTCCGTTTGCTGCTCATCCCCCAAGGGACGTTTCGGTTTCATTATGGTTGCCCGATAAGTGGCCGATGGGAGATCCAGAAGAGTGCCATCTGCAGCCAATAATTCACCAGCTTCCAGAGCTCCAAAATGTCAAAGTTTACAGCGTCGTCCTTGCCAATATATCTCGGTTTTTTTTTTTTACTTTTTCTTTGTCGAGTACGTGGGAGGTTCTTTACGGTGTTGTAAAATACGCTTTTTAACTCTAGACGAAGATGTTAAGTTTTTGTGATGAAAATGTTCAAGGACTACGTTTTTCTTTTTTAAAAATACAATACAATTTAATGTACACATCGCACACCTACGTACATACATAGATCAAAACAGTATCAACTCAAAAATTAAGATTTTTTAGTTAATCATTCATTCGGATTCTACAAAAGAAACTGCATGAACCAACAAAACAAAATGAAATGTTTTAATCTGAACTTTCTTTAATATGCTTGTTTTCATTAAAAAAAATCACTTATAGCGATATGACAACAAGTTTTTCGTCGTTCCTGAAAAAAGTATTTTTTTGGGTTGATACTGTGTGCGATTAGTATGTATGTATGTATGTATGTAGGTACGTATCCAATCTAGTACCTACGCTATTTAGAAATTGAGCTTTCAAAACAAAATAAGTACATATGCTTAGTATCAAAAGACGATCCTCTGTCTAAATAGAAATTAAAATTCTAATACCCATGCTTAAAAATTTAAGATCACGTTAATGGGAAGATTTTTAGCATTATTTTTTTTTAAATTAGGATCTGTGGGATTTTGTTTGTTTTATCTGCCTATTATCCGCCAGAAGGGCTCCCTACAAAATGGCGTTCAATTATATAGCATCCCACTTTTTCTTTCTTTAGAAATTAAATTTTAAAATTAGGTCATAACATCTTCTGGTTTTAAAATGTTCAATTATGCAACTTTATGGAGAAAATTCTCATTTTTTTCGTTCTAGTACGACAAACAAGCCTTATTTAATATTAAACATTCACAAATTTCGGCACTGCCGAAAGGCACAAATGCCACAAACAAATATCGAAACACACACACAAAACAAAAGAGAGAGTGTGTGGTTATCGACCAGAAAGAGATCAAAGCGTCCCCTTTGCGGTACGCTGCGCAAGAAACCCGAGAAAATCGGGTCCTACCAGAGAGGAGGGTTCAAAGGAGTGTACCTCCTTATCACAATAAATTAGCAAAGCCCTCCTTAAAGGAGACCACTTCTTCCTTTGGGCGCTATCTCAGGCGAATTCGTGGCTACACGCGCGCGCTCTCGCTCGCCAAATCTCCACGGCGGCATCTCCGCGGGCGAGGAGACGGCTCGGAAAACGGTTTATCTGCGAAATATGATATAATTGAGTCGTTAATTTTCCCGCTGGGGAAAATTCGAGATTTATAAACGCGGCTACGGCAAATTTGAACAGCCCTCGCACAGGCCGATACGCTCGAAAGACTTTTGCCTTTTGTTCGCAAAGCGGCCGAGCTTTCGCTACCTACTCTCTCTATAGATAATTTTCGTAAAAATGTTCCAAGTTAATACAATATATGTAATATACCTACATATAATAAAAGAAATGTACAAAATGCGGCAGTATTTAACATCGTTCACATTTCTATGTGAATAAGAAATGAGCGCGAATTAGTATGGCACATTAATAACAACAAAAAAACCATGACAGAATATTTAGTCACGGGCACTTTGCAAGCTAAACTGTGCGTAGGATGTGAAAAATGCATTATGCGTTTATATTTAAGTTCATAAAAATACATGTAAATTTAGTATGAAAATGAAATCATCATTATGAGTGCTATTTTTGGAAATTACCTGAGAATGAAGAAGGTGATTGGTCGATCGGATTCGTGTCTGACTATAACCGGAAGATGAAAACGAGCCAATGGATAGAGCGGAGCACGAGGAAGGAGTATCGATAAGGATTCATCAGCTCTGACTTCTCTAGGAGGTGCACGAGCTTCCGTCAATTGTACAGCGCCCAAGCTGGTAGCAGGTTGAATCTGAAATACGTAAAAAATATACATAAAATACACATCAAAAACGTCAGACACAAACAAAATCTCTTTCAACCATTTTTAAACACGTCAAAACCGGAATTTACGTGCGGCCGCGTTAAACGTCACATCCTCGTTTTGCCGACCGGTTTAAAAAACAATGGAAATTCGAATTTTTTGCACAACAACAATCGTCGCTTTCCAGAGGGCGGGCGAAAAAATCACACGGAATGCTCTCGTGAAAGGAGAGCTTTTGTAAGCTTGGTCGCACGTTTTGTTTGGCGCACGGTATCGTCGCTCGCACGCGAATTTTCATTCGAATGCCGATCATTCGTGACCGGATTTTCCGATTTGCGAAACGGGCGAATGTTTGAATATGTAAAAAATGCGGTTCGGTTCGCGAGTGGAACACCAGTGGATTTGATCGAAAAATGTCGAGATTTTCCGAGGGCGGGCGCGGTGATCTGTAGCGATGTCTCTATGCTAATCGGGTGAATATTGCGTGTAATATAAACAATAAAACGAGAATGCGGACGCGAAGAACGATCGTTTTCGCTTTTTCACATATAAAAACAAAAATGAAAACACCCCTACACGTACACGTATTACGCGTGCTCGAGCTTTAATCCGGAAGCGAGTGTTCCGCCTTTTCGCGCTCGATGTTTACCGCTTATGCGGCCGTGCGAAAATGGGGTCGTTTGTTCATTTTTTAATTTTCGCTTTATTGTTATTAAAAAGTTTTTCATGCGCTCGATTCGATCCTTAAATTGTCCTCGGCGTAATAAGACGATGCTCGCCGGAGGCGCTAATATCGTTTATGCGCGCGTTTTCAACGATCTGAAACTCAAAGGCAATATAGGCGACGACTCGCTCGGAGGCAGTTTAATTTTAAAATAAAGTACTATATTAAAAGGGAAACGGGGAAAATTTAAACCGAATATGACGAGAGAGTACACAAAGATTTCCGGCTTAAGCGTTTTGATAAAAAATTAAATGATTAAAAAATATGCAAAAAATAGATACTCATTTTCAAAAAAAATTATTTCCGAAAATAATTACGCTACAGTAAAAAAACCACACCATTTTAAAATGTATTGATCCTCTTTCTAATGATGTAATGGCTTTTTCCAAACTGATAAGTATTAGTACCAAAATTTACAGCACTACAAAATTCTATCAAGCTGAAATTTCACATCTATTATTTTCACGTAAGGTGTAAGAGATATTATGATTTTAGTCAACATCTGCCGACTGGAAGTGGCAGTTTACTCCCGAATTCGTTTTTTTTTCGGCCTTTTAAATATTTGGTATCTTCATAATATTGTAATATTATAAATTTTAAAGCAATAGCTAGTTACGAAATAATAAATCATTAAAATCAGTCAAAGAAAAGTCAAAAATCTTGTTACCACGCAATATTTCCGAAACAACTTAACCAATCAAGCTGAAAATTTATATTTATAATTTCCATACGAAATTTAAGAGTTGATAAGGTATTGATCAAAATCTGCCCACCGGTAGTTTTGTGTAAAATTTGTGTAACTCTTACACAAATTTTTTTTTTGTTTTTTTTTTATTTTTTTCGGCTTTTGTATATTTTGAATCTTGATAATATTATAAGTTTAGAATTCTTATAGCAATGGTGAGTTTAAAAAAAAAAAAATACATAGTAGAAGTGATGGTTTATCGTGTTTCAGTATGCGTTGAAAATCGTTTGTTTGTGCGTACACCTTGATTTTATATTATGATGCGTTCGCTCGTTGCTCGCTATATTCTCCGACTTAAGAGCAAAATTAGATTTTTGACTTTAAAAGTTTCAAAATTTTTTTCGTTATTCTTTGTTTCCTCAAATATATGGATTAAGTCATGGGTTGGCTATTTCCATTATTTCCAAACGTAAACCAATAATGTGATAAACGAAACAAAACTTAATCAAGTTAGAAAGCATGTTCAATAGCCGGTTTTCGTCCATAAACAGGCTTTTGAGGACATATTATGGGTAGTAATAGAGTTTGAAATTACCTGAACTCTGGGCATGCATCCGCCTCCATCAGAATCAGCAGAGCGAGGTTCCAACACCGAGTAGGCTAATTGAATGAATCGTGGAGGCTGTTTGGGTGGAGGCACCGGTTTGGTATCCCTAGCAGGGGGTGGAGACGCTGGGGGCCACCAGGAAGCTGGTACCGCCAACTGAGCCAAACAAGCACCTTCACCTCCTTCAGGACTACAGGCAGCAGCCAGGGATGCTCTTCCAGGGGCACGCGCGTGAAGAACCCCACAAACCCTCATCCCAGCTTCCCCTCCAGCGTGAAACAACACTCTGATAACCGGAGCATCCCTCGGGATCTCCCGTACGACTACATGAGCCGACATATCCAACCTGACAGGTGCTGTGTCCATTGAGTTATTCCTAGATCCCGGTATGGGTGCTGGAGCCAATGGATCCGGTACTAGGGAACGAGCTGGAACCGTTTGTTTGGTGGAGAACGGTCCGTATGAAGCTCGCACCGAAACTGCTCTTGCCGTTTGAAAGACTGTGAATCGATCCACGGAGAGGGGCGCTCCATCTGATGATCCTGGTGGACTGCTGCCTCCGTTTACGATCCCTCTAGCCGTGTGCTTCAGGAAGAATCCGCCATCCTTGTTCTCGAAGTGGACTTCCACGGAAGCCGCATACCCTGAAAATAAAAGAAAAATGTTAGATTTAGGTCACTAGACTAATTGAATAAGAATCTCTTAGCTGGATTATCGTCCATTTGACTCCTATAAAGTATCCCGTTTGTATAGAAAGTGTATACGATATTAAAATGCATCGAGTCATCCTCGATTACGAAGCATTCTGGGCACGTAATGCTGCGGACGAGGCGAAGGTCGATTCTTCGAAACAAAACCAAAAGAAGACATCGAACTGCTTTTATGAATGGAGTTGATGTACATATACTGTGTATGCAGTAGCCGTAAACGACCAAACTATAAGTGGATACCTTGCTAATAAACGTTGGAGGGGCTCAGCAGCCATTAGGTACATACATACATGTACATATGCCCGCATTTAGCATACACGGCATACACAATGTGCTCCAGAAATAAAAGCAGTCCTTAGCGCAGGATTAGGCGTCCTCGAATACAAAAACACCCCACGGCTCTCCTCTCCTCTCCGCTGCTTATAAATAACACAAAGACTGCGCGTGTGAGAGACACAGTGTTAAGTGCCCTCCTAATCTCGAGATTCTGCTGTGAAATCCCATAAGGAGATTGTCGACGGCTCACCGAGACAAGCTAGAGACGATTTATTGCGTGTTAGGAGATGAAGCAAAAAAAAAAAAAAAAAAGACGAAAAAGAAACAGGATGACAAGCGTAAATCAGATTTGTTCGATAGCGCGACTGATCCACACGATGCGACCTGGAGAACACAATAGGATACAGTTGGATCAGAGAAGCGTGACTGTTCTAAATTAAATTACCGAGCCAATTGCACGATTTTGTACATTCGCTAGACTTTGATAAGTTTCAGCAAAGCTCGCGCATTCAGCCGATAAAATTTTATATAATATGTACGAGTGTCGGGTCAGATAAATTGTGACGGTATACAACAAACAGCTTTTTGGTTTTGGCATCACTAAAAACGGAGGCTGTGGGTCGTTACACTTCCCGTACAGACCCATCAATCCCATCAACTCGACAATGCGTCATCGTTGTCACACTGTAAATTGGTATTAACGACCCGAACCGCCACCGCATATCTCGCCAAATTAGGGTCAAATTTGCGCTCTGAAAATTGCGATGCTGGGGTTTTTTTTTTTTGCTTCATAATTTCAACGTCATAAATAAAATCGATACGATCTCGCCGAACTAGTATATTTCAAGCACGACAGTCAATTTGTTGCAGATGATAAATATACCTACATATGTACATATGTATATATATCTATGCAAAGCGCTACATAAATAAATACTATTTTTTATTAGTTTAACATTATACATAAGCATTGAAAGGCAGAATTGGTAAATAATTTACCAAATTGTAAGGGTTAATAGATGGCGTCATAAATGCAATGAGGCATTTCAAAGCATTTGGTTATACATATATAACTCAAAACAGGTCTTATTGAGAGTATTTTTTACTCTCAAGAAGAACTATATGATATTATAAAAAAGCAGAAGGATCAGTATCAAAGTTTAATTTCCTGGGAAAATAATAATCTGGGAAAAATTTTCAAAAAATTATTGATTGGCCTGGTGCATAATTCGCAAATTCTTGATGAATTGAGTTTTGACGTACCAAGTCAGTTTAAGTTTCTCAGAGAACATAATTTTTTATACATCCCGATGGCTTGTACTGACATGCTAGCCATGTCTCCTGTTGTAAGAGCCATTAAATTACTCAAACAGGCTGCCATACACATTGACTTATTTCATGTTAGTTATGGGAAGTTGGTTGAGGTGTTTTTAAATATAAGATTTTAGTGTATTATTTTATGGTTGATTTATATTTCTAAATTTTGTTTTTGTTTTATTCTACACTAGCTGACCCGGCATGCGTTGCAATGCCCGATTCCGTTCCCGTTCCCGTTCAAGATCCCGTTCCCGATCCCGATCCCGGTCCCGATACCGATCCCGATCCCGTTCCCGTTCCTAGTACGTTATCTGAAGCGTGAGCAGGCCTATTCCCGATCCCATTCCCGTTTCCATTCCAGATCCCGTTCCTAGTACGTTATCTGACGCGTGAGCAGGCCCGTTCCCGTTTTTTCCCGATTTTTTTTCACAGAAACCATCCCCGGCATGATCACAATAAGTCCTGAAAGTTTCATCGCGATCGGTTGAGTGGTTTAGGAGCCTATAAGAGACAAACAAACAGACAGACATTGTTTTATATATATAGATTTGTGTTTCTATTGTGTATTTGCTTGGCCACAGTAACGATTTGGGAAACTGTAAAGTTACTGTGGTAAATAAATAAATACATACCATATAAATCAAAGTCTAAACTATGAGTTCGGTTATTTCTCTAGTTTTTGTATCAAGGGGTAAAGCTCAAATGTAAATTGTAAATACACAAGAAATTTTTCATACAACTATGTATGTATGCATGGGTTCGAAGCGTACGTTCCGAGAATACAAAAGCTTGCATCATCGAAAGAGTTGCATCGAAGTGTCGATGCACAATTGCAACATTCCACACACTACTAGAACGCACATTGATCGAGGTGTGTGTGTGGGAGACGAGGAATGATCGTGTCGTGAATTGCACCACAGAAGATATCCGCGTCCCGTAGTACGTCCGGTCTATTCTAGTAGAAGTAGAAATGCTCAGTCATAATGGAACCAGCCGACCGGTCGACTTGTCACATCGTCGTTCGAAAAGAAGACGCCTCCTTTCTTCGTCACGACCGATCGATAAGAATAATTTATTCTCAGAAGACACGTTTGCCATTTGGGCACATGCATGCGATGGTACTGACGGCCTATAAAGTCGCCGATTCGATTCTATGAAGGTTTTTTTCATTTTTGAAAGTGCACTAGATAGATATGAAGACGTTCGACATTGGAGAACAGAACATTCAATCTTTACCGTCAATCTCATCGATGTTATTATATTATATATGTAGATATGTATATAATAGCCGAAATCCGTCTGTCTGTCTGCTGATAACGCTCGCCTCGGTAAATGATTAAAATACGCGAACCGTTCGCGCGCGAGTGGGATCCGTGATCACCAGATTGGAATAAATCATGCTAACACTATCTCATCCAACGGAGGCGATGACGGGTCTGTTACGATTTGACAATATTAATATCTTAAAGTGTTCGTGACTTTGCTAAATTGTTACGTGTTTTATTAAAACGCGCCATCTATGCAACAACTATACAAACTGTTAAATATACACATACACCCACGCAAACATACGATGATATTCAACGGGCTTACACTAGTATGTATATAATAGCCCTATTTCGTCTGTCTGTGTGTCTGCTGACGCTCGCCAATGTAACTAATTAAAAAACCAGAACGTCGCGCGGATGGGATTTGAACCCGGTATCACTGATTCGGAACACTGAGCGCTTACGCGATGAGCCAAACCAGATAATAACGGGCTGGCTTCAACTTGACTATATATAATAAATAGGCTCGCGACTTTGCTGAATTGTCACATTTTGTATTATAAAGCGCCATCTATACAACAACTATAAAAACTATTAAATTTAATATTATTTTTCAGTACGGGTGATGAGAAACCGCTCCGTTGATATTCAACGGGCTTACACTAGTCTATAAATATAAAGCATAAGCTCTTCGTTGGCATTATTAATCTCAAATTTATCACTCTACTCTCCAAAGTAAAGCAAATGAATGGAAAAGTTTGTGTACATATATTATTCTAATGCCTGTGAATTACAAATCGAACTAAATTTGTATTGGTTCCAGACATCTATGTATGTACATCAGTGCTTCCCAAACTTCTTAGTACCGTGACCAACCTAACATTAATGGACACGGGGGGGGGGGAGGTAATTACCGTTAATACTGTTTTTATCAATTTTAGCATCAAAGATTTGCCAATTGTGTGCGGCTTACCAGCTTGCGCGGTTCGCAAACTAATCAGGTAGATACGAGGCGTGGAGGGATTTTTTTACTAACGCTGGTGTAATGCGAAAGCTTCATTTTCGGCGACAAGCCGTTCAAGTTGTCTTTCAAAAAATTCTAGTAGCTTATTTTGAAAATCCGGAAGCTTCGTCTCAATAAGCCGACGCAATTTGTTCGGTCGCATGCTCTCGTTCGCGAGTACATCGCAGAAAACAACGTAGTTGCGGCCGTGGACTTCTCCGTCTCCATTCCACGAAAATACGATTTTTAAAAATAGCATAAACATTTCAAAAGCTTTTCACGACCCATCGAAAATCGGCAATCGGCACAGTTTGGCAACCGCTAATGTACATAACTTTTTCAACTATTTTAACCGTATTGTCATAAGATAAGTACATGTGTAAAACTTATGAACAGTCGAAAGCTTTAAATTATAGTTGTAGAAGTAGATAAAGGGTTACGTCGCATTTGTCTAGGAAAGGACACGCGTGTAAGCAACATTACAATAATGAATGTGGCACTTTACTTAACCCTTATAAAACGTCTTGTTTTAAGATAGTTCGCATTTCATGCGACCATATTCGCGCACACAAATCTACAAGTTAAACTTTCAATGCAGATTTATCTTTTTATGGTCATTTTACACACACATATGTAGTGTGTATAGGTACGTATAATTTATATTCCATTAAACGCAGGGAAAGGTTTAAGTTAAGTGTTCCGAGCGGAAGGTAGGTAGGCACTACACTACATACCATTTATGCATATGGAATACAAATAAGCTCTTTTGCACACACATTCGAGTTAAATTATGCAAAGCGCACGGCAATTTGGGACACTCACTTCTTCAAAACGTGTACAACAAGCTCTTCATTATATAATTAAGGCGTATTATGTTTAATTTCGCTTTTTAAGTATTCTAAGTGGCCGTCGACGGTTTGTTTTGCATCTTCGATATAATGAGAGACGATCAATCTTCGGTGTGGGCCACATTCAAAATATTCAGAGATTTTCAAACATGGTTTCGAGGTATGGTATGCACTCAAAATGACGGGATAATGTATTATAATAGTTAGGCGACTATTGAATCGAGCAACCGACTCTCAACCGGCGAAGAGATCTCATGGGCAAAATAAAAACGAAAGCACTCCGAGGGGCAAAAAGTTTAATTCTCGAGTGCCGGAGAGTTCAAAGCGGTACATATTGAGCTGGTAACAGCTACTCGTTTTATTGGCTGCGGTACGGAGAGCGCGCGTGTGGTATGCGCCAGAGTGGAATTCGCACAGCGACCGTTGAATCACCAGGTTCTTGGAATTGAAAAGACGAGACCTGAGTTGGAATTAGGCACCGATGGAGCTTCCGTCTCCTGTCGTCTTCGAATTCAATGGGCGGAAAGAGGTTACATCATTGCGGTATCGAGAGTCTTTGCTATGCGATGTCGAAAAGTCACAGTAATATTCAGAATAGGCGACGAGCCAACTACATATCTATGTATGTACGTACGTATATCGTATGTACCTACGTATATAACCGAAGCAAACTCGCGACAAGCGAAACATGTGTGATTTAGATTAGTTCATGAGTTTCAATTGCACACTGTTATTATTTAGATAGAAGATTGCTTTTGATGTTGCAGTGGTCGTTAACTTCAATTACTCGCAATTCATATAACAAGATGTTGAACGTCAACGAGTCAAGAGTCAACTGTATAATAGGCGCGATCGGCAGAATAAACACGAAGGTATCCGAATCAAAAGTTCACAACAAAAACAGTTATGTATGTACTTATTAGCAAAAATCATTATTTACATTTTTACAATTTGTTTAGTCACCATATTTATTTATTTAAATTAAAAAACACCCACCATGACATAACAGATTAACCAAATCGTCATAGTGGGTAAATTACAAAAATAAAACATAATAAAAATTCTAAATGCATAAATTTTTAAGATATATTAATTATAAATTATGTTATAATTCTCTTTTACTTGGCTTGAAAATGAATAAATTGACTGATAGGAGAGTCATAAATGATTTAATTTTTTTTTATAAAGCTTCTTTGTTTGATTGTCCTTCTCTTGTTAAATTTGTTTTGTGTTTAAGAGTTCCTACACGAGTTACTCGATCTCATTTTTTATTTGAGTGTGAGAGTAACTTGTGTACCAATTACTACCTGAACTAACCTATTCCTAGACTGATTATGCTTGCCAATAAATATGGTTATTTGTTAGATTATTTCTATATAAATCTTCATTTAGTTAGGCTTAAGCTGATACTTTCTTTCAGTATTTATTCTTCTTAATTAAAAAGAGAAAAGGAATTTTATTATTCTTATATTATTTTTATTTGTACATCTATATTATGTTATTATTTTTATCATATGATATGTATGTAAAAGCCGTTTTTTAGGCGTGTAACAACAATATATAAAAAAAATATTTAACCCTTTGTATCTGCTCAATCGAGCAACTGTAACTTCCAACGAAAATATCAAACGAGACAGCTACCCGATTGAGCAAATTGATTGCTCTAGCCACAGGAGAAGATGATATCATATTGGTACGTGCCTCAGGTGGATATAAAAGTAAATTCGAATGCAAATATATGTATATACATATTTTGCTTAAAATCTCACAGAAACAAATCATCGGTCGCTGACGATCTTTGGTGCTTAGCTCGGAAAGCAGTAAAGAGCACGCTAACAACACAATAGTCAATGCATTAAGATCAAACCTTTACAAAAATGAAGGCAAATACCATGTCAAGTTGCAAAATTTAGTTTGAATTGAGGTATTACGTGTATCGTACGAGTATGTGCGTCTACATAGTATGTAGGTATTTGTAGTATGCAAGCGGTATGACATAAATCCGAGCTGTAATGTCGCTCTCACACAGTGGGTCGACGACAAAAGCGATTTTCGCATTACAGGGACGACCTCGGATATTCAAATGCCCCGAGGCGTATAATAAAAGTTGTTGCCGCGGGGCGGCGAATATTGCCGAGACGCGTGGGTTTAAAAGTTAAACGCGTTAAACTACAGTTTAATTTGATCCTTGATGTGTGTCACGCGCTTTGATAATAATACGCACCGAAATGTTATATGTATGTACGTAAGCTTGCGAAATTCTACGCGCCATGTCATAATAATAAATACGTTGTCATAATAATAATGAATGATCGACGTCGTAAATGTCGACGAGTCGCGGTTCAAAAGGGGTAGTAGACCTACTTCTTCCTGGCCCCAGTCAACCCCGAACGTCAGTCAGTCGTCATAAATTATCACGAGGAAGTAAATAGGGCGATATGTCAACTTGCAGGAGTCGTCGTAATAGTGGAAAAGCTCCCAAGAGTTAGTGCCCAAAATGAACATTGAAAGTTTTATGATAATGATGGGGGCTCTGAGAGATGGGTTTTCGTATGCATAGTGACGGCACATAAATAATTCCAATAAACTGTCGTCAATACAGATTTGATCGATAAAGTTTAATTATATGATACGAAACTTAGATACATACATATGTACATATAAGTAAAGCCAGAATACATTTCAGTTTAATAGTCTAAATTCACACAATACTTATAGTCAACTGTTGTCTTTGTGTCAAATATGACACATCATTGATAACAGCTATGAAGATTACATCTACATATGTACATACATATGTACTTGTTTCACTAGTTGAGTTAATTTGCTTCTATGCGTGTAGAGGTTTGGTAATATTTTCCTTCGATAAACCGGTGTAATAAATTTATGATCATTTGTTACTTCGATGTACATAATATAAACTGAAACGTTTTTATTTAAAAAAAATACGAACGTTCAATTAGAATTTGAGTCCTCCCACGTTAAGGGAAATCGTAAATCGTCGTTAGTAATATAATATAAATATTCATTAGCTAGTTGCCAATTTATAATAATAATAACAGCTCGATACTGCAGAGGTGTAGCCGACCATGAGAATAACTATTAATTTAGTTCGACTGTGCACAGTGATAATTAATTACGTACATATTTATGTACATACGTACATACGTATCGGTAACAATCGAAACGGATCGGTTTCACGCGCATCGTCGAACCTGACAAAGTCGCCTAAAACGATTTCGGTAATTTGAAATGATCAATTGACCATAAATTTAAACTGGTTCCGATTGTGTCGCATCATTTCTAACTGGCTAAACGTCCCATTATGAAAACGGTCCCGCCGTAATGACTCTGTTCATCGTCCAGAAAATGCGATTAAAATAACGTTATACGGACCACAATGATAGTCGAGTTCACGGATGAACGATCGAAACGTATTTCAGCGTCGGGCCACTCGAAAAGTTCATCGGAGATTTAAAATTATACTTCGAGACGTTAAATGCAAGATGCAACATTTAAAAATTGCTATTTCGAATATGATTCCAATTAAAATGTACGTACGGACAGACGGAGCGCAACTGAAAGGATAACGAGACTTGTTAACCGCTAGAATAAAACGTGGATCCTGCAAACGATGCAATAAATTATATTTGAACTATTTTCAACCGCGCTGCAACCGCGTTCATTAAAACTTGGTGTATTTTTTTTAGCAACTGCAGCATAATTTGCAGACCGTTGTTGAAACGCAAGAGCTTTTTATAATGAACGCGGAAATTCAGTTCTCGATGGTTTTACGTATTTACGTCGCGTTCCTGCCAAAATATGGGCGAGCTTCCGGCAAAGTTTCGCAGTAGGGGGACGAAAAGCTCTAGGCTTAGTTGGTTGGTAGGTGTTGGAAGGGTGGGTAGGTATTAAGACGTTGCTTGTGTAGCTCTCGTGTGTCCAACTCAGCCAGTAGATGAGAGAAGATAATTAGAAAGTTGCGGACTCTGCTCTGCTCCTCAGCCCTAGACAAACTCACATTGTAACGTCACGTTTGCCGCAAAAGAGGAGGGCCCGCTTGTCAAGTTTACCGACGGCGGTTAAGCTTCTTAAAGTCTTCCGCCAAGACTTCAAAAATACAAGGAAAGTGTGAAAATATATATAAAATTCCGTTTCTGAATAAGGGCGATAAATTGGCTACCTCTTACCTTCACGTACGCAAAAATTGAATTTCAACGACGAGGCACAAATACGAACGACTATCAATATAACTACATATATATTTTTCAAATGCTTAAATAAATATATTACATACATACAAATTCAAAGTAGAGAAAAAAACATTTATTGAAAACAATCCCCGAGAAGAATAAAAAGAAAAAATATATATGACGTATGTACATACATATGTAGTTGCTAAAATGTAACTTTTTGATGTAAATTTCAATATACATACTATCTAAATATTGTATGAAACAATTCATATCGTAACAAAATTGAATACCTGAAATGATATAATCCCTGTGTATCTTTTTAGCACTCTAAATTCAATAATGTTATGCAAGATCCAGTGCACACAAAGAAGCATGGAAAGATGTATGCTCGGTATAACGAGAAGAGATCGTAAGAGGAATACATGGGTAAGAAGCATGACCAAGGTGGCAGATATAGCGGAACGTGTGAAAAAGTTGTAGCTGGACACATATGGAAAAGAATGGATGGCAGATGGACGCTAGAAATACTGGAATGGTATCCGAGAGGATGTGAAAGAAAGCAAGGTAGACTGAATGGACGATGGGCTGATGAATTGAGAAGAATGTGTGCGAGTCAACTGGATGCAAATTGCCCAAGACAGACAGGAATGGAAGAGGATATTCAATTTGGTGTTATTTATATGTAGTATTTGCATAGCACGCGGCTGAATAATGGGGTCGCACGGGAACGAAAAGCACAAGTGGCATACAAAAGGCAGAAAGAAGCAACCAGTCACCGGCCAACAAGAAAATAAATATTTACACTAGCATGAGTCACATGGAAGGATACCTAAACATAAGCGCATACAAACACACCAGAGTACGATTACGTACTACTAGAATAGTGTGAACCAACTCCGGCTGCAAGCAAAACTTAGTTCCGGAGTTTAGCTTAGTTTGGTAATTTAGCTGGGTCGTGTGGTCCCCATCCTCCCTTACCCTCATTGGAACGGGAACAGTCAGCGGAAATCCGCTAACAAGATGGTTATCCCATTTAACGACACCTAAAAAGAGAATAGATACACGAAACCCGACTGGTATACGGCTAACCCTTTTGATTTCAAAATTAGGCGTGATCGATAAACGGAAACCTTCGTATGAATATAAACAAGTAGTCGATTTGTTTTATTTTTCAATAGTTTACATTCAATGTGGGTTATACGGAGTGGTTGATGAGTCATCAAAGTAAACGCATAATGGAATGGCGAAACCTTGTCTTGGAAGCTGGCGGTAAAAAGCTTTACGCGACGGGACATCCTCATACATAACGCATGAAAAGAATCTGCAGTTGGATAAGTTATGTGGCGTTATTGTTCTGAACTTGCAGAAAGGATGCCGACCCAAGTCCTCCGTCCTGAGCTGTGTCCTTATTTGGAACACTTTCGCGGAACTTTGCATGTTTTCTCGGAAAGAGACTCGAGACACTGGCACTGAGACAACGGAGAAAAATTTCGAAAAAGCGCATGCAATACCAAAATTGGCACGAAAAATTATTAATAACTTACGAAGTCGGAATCGTAAGTTAGCTGCTACAGTGAAAATCGATTATTCAAACAGTCTACAAAATGCATGAACGCTATTGTCGAACGAACCGGTCGATACGAAAAATTAAGTCAATAAATCGTATACTAGAAAGAAAATGAAATAAAAAAGCAATCGTTGAATACTTGAGCGTTTTCCGGACACGCAAATATACAATTTACCATGTATAAACATAATCGAAAAGCTTTCAGAACATTGTCAAATATTCAACATTGCGATGTTTACAGATATCGTATATATCTAATCTAGCTAAAACAACTGACGTTTTACATATCATCATCATTTTCAGCCGTTTACCACCCACTGCTGGATGAAGGCCTCTCCAATCCTCTTCCATTCCTGTCTGTCTTGAGCAATCTGCATCCACTTGACTCCACACATTCTCCTCAATTCATCAGCTCATCTTCCACTTAGTCTACCTTGATTTCTTTCACATCCTCCCGGATACCATTCCAGTATTTCTCGCGTCCATCTGCCATCCATTATTTTCGCTGTGTCCAGCTCATTGCCACTTCAACTTTTTCACACGGACTGCTATATCTGCCACTTTGGTCATACTTCTAACCCATGTATTCCCCTTACGATCTCTTCTTGTTGTACATATAGTTTTACATGGGTCTATGTCAGATCCGCTCGAAAAAAAAAGTCCGGTGTCACTTACATTTTGTCGAATAATAGGAGCACAGATCTGATAGCAGGAGAAATTTGTTACATGTTAGTGCGAGAGACGCAATCCAGTTAACTTCAATGCCATGTGAGTGAGCGAGACAACAATGGGTTTGATTCCACCATCGACCAATAAGAATCTGGATCTTTTTGATGGTTGTTAAACTGTGTATTTTTATTTATATATTTTTATATCTTTATAACTTCTTATTTTTTATATCTTCCCTCGTATATCGGGTATGGTGGGGGATAAGTAGGTGGAGCTACAGCTAGTGGGGAGGAGATGGCTTGTTGTTGGCGTGTTAGTTTAATCCCAGCTAATTTCTGTCGTCCGGATAGTAATTTTAAAGTTTGAAGAACTGGTCATCTTGCGACTGGTGTCTCAACAGCGGACCCGTTTTACATATACATACATATATAAATATGTACAATTAAAAATAAAATTAGCTGCGCGTTGTGTAAGCACGTTTCGCGCGAGCTTTCATTCGGTTGCAGTTTTAAATTGCTGAAAAACACAGCGCCGCGTATTCCTACCGCTGAAAACAGTAAATTTACCGAAAAAGTCAACATTTTCAATTTACACGGTCAATTTAAATTTAAACGTCGCATACATATGTATGTATGTACATACGAGTGAAATTGTGCAATTCACCGCAGTGCCGCCTTGTCAAGTCCAGTCCTATTTCGGCCTGTACGATATACCATCAATGATTAATGATTTTAGAGTTGTGGCTTTCAATTGTACGTCCCTAAAACGGTACACAATGGGCCGGAAACGGAATGCGAACACACACACATACACATACATAATTATAAATTTCGATACGACAACGTCTACAATAAGAACGGTTCGGTGCCAAATTCGGGCATCGGCCCCTTATGGAATTTGCACCCTCACCTCTCCCACCCGCCCCTCCCCCCCATACAAAACTAATTAATGGCGACAAGGCGGCGTCAATTTAATTAATTTAATTAATTTTCCGAGAGCGGTGGTTCTCCATTGTGTCGAGTTAGACGGTCGGTCTGATGTGGAAACAATGCGGTCGTGAACGGAAACCGTACGCGCCCGTTTTAGAAGTTGTATGTTTTCCTTAATGCTTTTGACTGTGAAATCAGATCTGTGATTATACAACCCCCCCCCCCCCCCCCTCCTTCGAAACTCAGTTGGGGGTGAATTTTCGCAATGTTTACTCGGCACACATTAAATTGCAACAATAGACATATCAATTTCTCCCTCACATAACGCTTAATATGGATAATGTTGGACTGGTTAAATTCAGATATTCGTTTTGATTTCATACGTTCAGTACTATTTCAGTCGATTTATAATACGAATATAAGGCTGATTATGATTGACGTCTACAATCCAATCCATTATAGATATTGAAAAATGTTTAGAATACAAATTCGGTAACGAAACAATGCAATGGTGATGTATGTACATATTTAAACTGAACGCATATTAAAGTTTTAATTAAAAAATGTGTTTATATTAAATATTGATACTATTATCATAATCATCAACATCCACTGCTGGATGAAGGCCTCTTCAATCCTCTTCCATTCCTGTCTGCCTTGGGCAATTTGCATCCAGTTGACTTCACACATTCTTCTCAATTCATCAGCCCACCTTCCACTCGGTCTACCTTGCTTTCTTTCACATCCTCTCTGATACCATTCCAATATTTCTCGCGTCCATCTGCCATCCATTTTTTTCGCTATGTGTTCAGCTTCAACTTTTTCACACGTTCCGCTATATCTGCCTTGGTCATACTTCTTACCCATGTATTCCTCTTCCGATATCTTCTCATTATACCAAGCATACATCTTTCCATGCTTCTCTGTGTGCATTTGATCTTGCGTAACATGCTTGAATTTAGCATCCACGTTTCACATCCATACGTCATAACTGGCAGTACGCATTGGTCGTATCCGTATGCCTTATTTTTTAAGCATGGCGGAATGTTGGATTTAAAAACAGTGTTCTTTCTTCCAAAAGTACTCCATCCTAGTTTTATTTCTTCTTTACGACCAGTCATATTCACCAATCGTCCTAGCGATAAATAACTGTATCTAGGACTATCTCTACAGTATGATTATTATCATAATATCCAAATATAAAAAGCGGCAGGAAAAACGTATTCTGGGAAAAGATAATGTTTATGTTGGAATGTATTAATGCATATCCGTTTGGTAGTGCAAAATTTTGAAAAGAATCATTTGCTGATATGGATTTAAAAATGCGATAAAACATCCCGTGTGTGTGCTGTCGTGTATGACAGCTGAGAGGGTGAAGGGCAAATTCTGACATTACGAAATGCACCATATGGTTGCTGAGCGCGTAGCTTAAATGAAATATTTTGTACGATATTACTATGTCGGAAAAAATTTAAATTTGTAGTGAAAATAAGTCAACGATTAAATAAACATTCTAATTTATATGCGAGCTTTGGAGAGTCGCGCGCTGTATTTTTCCTCCAATTTTCCCCGCTTGTCGACTTGAAACTTTATGGCAGTAATTTTCTTCTCATCTCTTTATCCGCAAATCCGCTAAGCCGTTTTTTCCTTATCGGCAACGGCCCGTCTCGCAAACGGTATAATATTCTGCGGGTTATTTTACCTATACTACACTATATATGTATGTATATGTAGGTACTGTGGAAACAAAATGTAGGGGCGTTAAATATAGAATTTTTTTTCTGCACCCTAAACTATAATACGCTCTGCGTATAAGGCGAACGTACAACCCTCTTTACACACCGTCCATTTTGACTTTTAATATATGTGAAAATATTTTCAGACGTCGCGTAATTGAGATTGTTAGCTCGGTGCGGGAAAGCCTTGAAAAAAAGGAAAAAGAGGGAATATTTGAGTCCCTTTATAAGTTAATTAGGTGCCTGACAACTGGAACGCACTCAAAAGCCGTACAAGATAAAGGAAAGAACAGAGGAAAGAGAGTCAGAACCATGGGAAATCGTAAAAGTTGGAGCGAGTCAGATGCATTGGACGAGAGGGCGCAACTGACAAGTTGCAGAGTCGGCTCGCGTCAAAATTAATTGCTTTTTTGGTTCCGGTTGTCACGTCGACTTGATGATGTGACAAGGACAGGAACAATATGACAGTCCCAGTGTATCGCCTGAACCAACTGCCAGTCGAGTTCGACGGAAAAGGGTCAAATTGAACTGCACTTGAACACAAGAAGTAATGATAAGCGTACTTGTTGATTTTTGCCAGTGTTACGGAAGCGAGTGACATACGTCATCGAAACGCTAACGCGAGTCTTAAAATATTTAATATATTCACTGATTTTATGTTAACAATAAAGTGCAAATATACAGTCGACAGACAAACCGTAAAGCGATTGTATGTAGTAGTAAACGATTCATATACACGGTATATTATCGAGCACGGGACGCGAAATGTGACATGATTACGACCACCGAGCATATTTATACTAGTAAATGAGGTTTAGAGTTCCGAAATACAAATACCTATATAATACGCGCATGTTGCCATTCATTAGACATGGAAATGTGTATTTTTACTATCGAAAAAGTGAATTAGAGCAGGGCACGCAATGCGTGATTACAATTTTTTATTCCAGATCATTTGAAACGTCACGCGGTGTACCAATAGTAGAGACGCAATTTATTTCGACGTTGATTTTGTTTAAATTTGTCGTTTCTGCGCGTCACGAACGACGCTAATGTATGCTAATATTATTAGGAATATTTTCATTTTGTAAAAAAAAATAAGATAATCTACCTAATTTAGTAAAACACTGGAAATTCTAAATTTTTCCAACTGTAATTTATATCAATTTTGTATCAAAATACAGAGTCGACATAAAAATTTAGGAACAAATTTAAATTAGTTAGAATACGAATTGACTTAGTTTTAATTTAATATAAACTGAAAACTTCCATCCGTAAGTATGATCTTTCTCTTTAATTCATGGTACGTGTTCCATATATCACATCATATGTATATGTATTTTTAAACGATAACGTGCCACTTAACGCGCCGTTATAGATGATGAATGAACGCGTCGGGAACAAGTCAAGAGGGAAAATACGTTCGTTGGTACAAAATTAAAAATTCCAAACAATACGACAAAAAAGGAAGAAAGGACGAGCAAAAAAAGTAAAAATACCTCATAATTTTCGCACTCGTACAACTGACGATTTATTTGAAGATGACAAGGGAGTTAGTTATGAATATTGCTCATTTTTCACGGAGCTTTTTACGTCTGCTTTTCCTCTCGGCATTTCTTTTTAAAGCGTGAGATTTTTTCAACATAAAAGTATTCATTATGGCGATTAATTGCGATGAAACTTTCTGAACTTCACCTTCGCACGAATTACCCATATATTCTTCAATGGGGAATTTATTCATGCAACGATGAATGACTTGCTCACCTGCGAACAAAAACGAAACATACGTTAATTCAATTATTCAATTACGATATTGGCTAAATATGCAAAATGCATTCGACATAGCTCATTATTCAACGCGGCTCGCGCGAAATTGCATAATCTTTCATGGCATCTGATGGATAGCGCACGACCGTTGCAGCACAAAAGGGAGCAAAATTAATAAAAACAAAACGTATTGTTCTTTTGAAAAATTACACAGGTCTAGTCAGAATACCCGGCTTCAAATTAATTATGCATAATTAAAAAGGCAACGCGAGAAGAGGGAGAATTTTCAAAGCTGTGTCGCTTCGAAGAAAATTATACACGAGTACATTCATATTATGATACTGCAATGGCACAATATTCATACATACGGGAACTATGTATGTATGTATGTATGTAGTTAAAAATGAGAGAGTGATTTGGTTCTCTGGTTATTTTGTAAGTTATCTTTCTCTCCCCTTTTCAGTCTTTCCATATTACTTATCATTCTATTCTCACTCATTCTATTCCTCCATTTGTTTAATCTAATTTAAACCATTTTCATAATGAAAGGGGCTTAAAACGATATATTTTGAAACATCAGTATCTTTCAGTAGTACAATAAACTAATATGCTTAACTTTACGTGTAATCGTAGACGATTAAATTTCAGAAACAATGCGAGTATTTTATTAGAAATAATACAATTTCTTAAATTTCAATATAATCAAAGGAAAAAAATTAGATATCGCTATCGTTTCAAATTTTCCACCTATATAATATTGACGTATTCAAGTAAAATGTAATATTATAATATTTTCACGGTGGTGTGTTTATGTATAATGCCCTCCCTGAGTGCGTCATGTCTTCTAAGACCATAGATGCATTCTTGCGAGGAGACACCTTTGTGAGGGATAGTAGATAACTATGTACATATAAGTATAGTATATAATGTGTGCTACTAAATTTATGTAATTGTTATAAATATGTAAGTTAAATTAGCTAGTTGGCTAATATTATATTAAATAAATAAATAATACATGGAAGAAAACTCTGGATTGTGTCCAGTTTTTACATTGAAAATATCCATAGTGCGAACAACGTCAAAATTCAGAATCGGAAAATCTTAATGCTCAAATATATATAGTGCGACAGTGCATTGCTAGAATTTCGAGTGTCTAAACGCGAGAGGAACATCTGCATGAACCCACTTGATGAAACAATATTTGCCACCCGACGAAAACAATTTTCCCAGAGTGCCTGGGGAAAACGCGCACGAAAAAGGCGAGGAAAAGAAGGCGGATGGAAAGAGGGGATTAGAGCAAACGTAAAAAGAAAACTACCCGGAAAAGCGGCGTCGGCGTCGTCTGCGGCGTCGGGGAAAACAACGGTTCGCTGCCGATGTCGTTCGTTGTTTGCACAGCAAACAAACTGTTGAGTTGTTTCGTCAAGATATTATCGGACTGGGGGGAGGGCGAGGGTTGGTTTGCTTCGTCGACGACGACAAACGACAGATTGGATTACCGCGATTAACATTTGAATGCGTGTGTCAGATTTGTCTCGGGCAAATTGGACCCGATGCTAATTAAGCCGAGCGGCCAAACCCCCAAATTTACCACTGCTCGGTTCGGTTAACACGAGTGTGTGCTCGCTGTTCGGCTAGGGTTACTTTAGCGAACGACCAAAGCGTCTCTAACCCAATTTCAACCCTTATCTAGAAGCCCGATTTGACAATACAGAGAGTATAGACACCCCGTATCCAATCCCTAGCACTAGTTCAGCTCGTCGCCAACCTTTCGGACCTCACGGACCACTAAACTCAAAATCTCGAATCCCGCGGACCACTACCATGATTTTTTCCATAAAAATAGCAATATAAATATGAAATGGTAAAATCACTTGTTATTTGCAAAAAGTTAGATATCACCTTATAATGATAGAAAAATTATAATAAATGAACGATATATTCATTATGATAACTGCCAGTTATGACGTATGAATGTGAAACTGGGATGCTAAATTCAAGAATGCTACGTAATATCCAATGCACATAGAGAAGCATTGAAAGATGTATGCTTGATATGATAAGAATAGATCGTAAGAGGACTACATGGGTAAGAAGTATGACCAAAGTTGCAGATACATACATATAGCAGAACGTATGAAAAGTTGAAGTGGCACATAGCGAGAAGAATGGATGACAGATGGACGCAAGAAATACTGGAATGGTATCCGAGAGGATGTGAAAGAAAGCAAAGTGGGCCGAGTGGAAGATGGGCTGATGAATTGAGAACAATGGGTGGAGTCAAGTGGATGCAGATTGCTCAAGACTGATAGGAATGGAAGAGGATTGTAGAGGCCTTTATCCAGCAGTGGATGGTGAACGGCTGAATATGATGATGATTATGAAAAATGCGGACCATCAGAGGTCCACGGACCACCGGTTGGCGACCGTTGCACTAGATAACCAAAACCATTGCGTTTATTTTGCTCGGTGCATTTTCGTGCAATAAAGCGTCGTCTATAATTTAAAAGAGGGTCGCATGTGCCCCCGTTCCCTCGATAAATTCATATCGAAACGGGGCAATTTTTAAATATTCAATAAGGTCCAGATGTATTATAAGAGGGCGCGTACGTGAGCGGGGCGTTGAACGTGTTAAGAATCGCATCAAACGGTCGTAGAAGGAGTTGTGTGCAAGGCAACATCTGCAAAGAAGAAGTGGGGAATCTGCAACAAGGAACGAACGCAGGCCATATTGTAACCATAAATTCCGACGCCGAAGGATATTATGCAAAGGCGATAGCCCCTCGCGAAAAATCATATAAATTATGCAGAACTTATTACCCCACAGCGCCGATGATAAATTGCGAGAGCAGTTTAGCTCCTGCGCGCGCGTGCCTAAAAGTTAAAACCGGTAAATAATTTCTTCTTTTTTTGGCGCTTTTAAAACAATCTGTTATCGAGAGTAAACTAATAAATTAAAATTTGGAACACAGTCAAACTTGTAGTCGCTTAACGAATTTTGTAAATCAGAGTTTATGATGAAAAAACGGATTTTTCTTTTAGTAAGCATGAAAAACGGTGCAAAAAAAATGTCATTGATACATACAAATCAAAGCAAGTTGTGGGTGGGTGCGCAATAATGTAAATTTCACAATATAAACGATGAACATTATACTAAGGGAGCATTTGAACGACATGACATAACTTGTAGCGCAACGTTAGGAAGTCATAACAATGAGCAAAATTGAGATACCTGACACAAATAATAACAGGTATAATTTTCTGCGAGCGGTGATTTTTTACGCGCTACTTCACCATTCCGCTATATCGAATATCGGTTATTTCAATCAAAATTGATCGAGCCCGCAGTTTTCCTCCGTAGTCTTTATAACTTCAATGCGGAAATTACTACGCTAGCACGGTTCGGCCGTAGCTGTAAAAGCACCGATCGCGTACAATAATAATATAATTCAGCAACGTTAAATGTTACTTCAGCAAAAATTGTACGCAGTCGAAACACTAAAGTCTCGCGGCGAGAAGAAAAATCGTACAATTTCGCTCGTAAGGCAAGAAGCGAAAAAAAGAATAACATTCATTTTTATTACGACCTTTCAAAGGGGATATGGAGACCGGAGGCAGCGGTTGTACTGCCGTTGTATAACCCACGTACCACCGAATTTTATTAGCATAATTCGGTCGTTGTTCGAAGATCACACTGGGCACGTCCTGGGGTCAAACGAGCAGAGGTCCGAACCGTTCGACGAAACAAAACCGCATTACGCATTCGATCATTCCGTACAATATTGGAAAAATGAAAAATAACTCGCATACTTCAAACGCCTCGGTGCGTTTTCATTTTTAAAATTTTAATATCATTTTCTTGTATAAAAATGTGCAAGATCAGCGAAAGAGTATGCGTAATATGTATTACGCACTACACAATGTACATATGTATTATTATATCCTTTCAGCGCGTAACTCGTATAACTGGATATTGTTTTGGAATACAAAGCGTTTGCGGCAAAGAAGTAATACAAACGCACTCGTGAATACAATATCCAACGGAACGCAGAGATTTAAATGATATATTGAATTCGTACATTAACTGGCGCATTATTTATTTATTTAATATCAAGTAACACATAGCTCATAAAGTACAACATGAAATAAAATTAATTCCACATAATACAATACAGTCAAAATAGTTACAAACAAAGAACAAATCATGGCAAGAAAGTAACTTTATGAGTTAGGACTGGAAAGGAACTTGTGTAAAGAAAATATGAACAAGAGCAAGGAATAGCGAAATGGATCAATATGTGCTGGAATTTCGTTGAATGACGAGCAGGATCTATAAATGGAGGAGTATTGCGAGTAATTAGTAGAACAAAGATTCAAATGAAGCAATGGAGGATTTCTAACAGATCTAGGAAAACAATGGAAAGGATCCTACTTAGCAAATAAAGGCTATCTGATAAATTATTTAATAACTTAAATACAAAGCAGAGATTCGAGAATGTCCGTCCTCCTTGACCGCAGAGGTACATAATCATGGGAATTGGAAGAAGAAGAGGTAAGACGAAACCTGGAACTTCTTATTCATTTTTTTTAGTTTAGTAATGGAATCTTGGTAAAACGGGTTCCATATACATAGTACTAGCAAATTCCAGGTGACTTTTCACAAATACATTGTATAGCAGAAACACAGTATCAAAGGACTTAAAGGATCTGGATACTCTCATTATGAATCCTAAGCCCCTATAAGCTTTATTGACAACCGCATCAATGTGGAAATTAAAAGATAATTTACAATCTAATGAAATATACATACATACTTTGAATAATTTAGGTATTATTAATGAAAATTGGATAATAAAATGCGATGACTCAACGCTATTTTCTTAGCTGATTTTTTTAAGTCGTTGATATTTTCATTGCGTGTTTTATTCGTTTGAATTGAAATAATTTAAATATTATAAAAAAAATGCTAGGAATGGTCATGTAAAATGAAACTTTCAGTTCAAATAGGTTGAACCAAGTTAGTGAATTATGGCCAATTGAAATATATTGCTTGAGCTTTTTCTAAGAAGAGTAAATAAATATCAAATGAAGACTTATTCGAAGGTAGCCGTCTCAAAAAGGTAAAATTTCGTACACGGTAACGTAATATATTAAATTATAGTGTAAGTGAAGCAATTGAATTATATTTACCGACATAATTGACTTTTTTCTGTTGGGAGTTTTTTTTTTTTTTTTTTAATTTTGAATTTTTATTACATTTATGCCACAAAAGATGGTAATTTGTCTGGTTTTTTTTTAAAAAGAAACAATAAAAAATACTATAATTCCTCAAAATAAGATAAATAGCTTTTATACGAGTCTAGCGAAAAATTAACGACGGATAAACGAGAAAAAAGAAATTAAGGCGGTATTTACGAAAGGAAATGCACTTCCATTAAGACTAGATAGGAAAAACAAAACGGAGAAAGACGAGATAAGCTCACAAAATGATTAATGAAACTCGAGTTAAGCCCTAGCAATTCACTGTATTTAGACTACACACACATAAATGTATATACCTATATATATATTTTTTTTTTTTGAAGAAACAAAAGTATTTACCGATTCAGGACACACGCCAAACGAAAAAGGAGAACGTAAGAGCTCAGAGCAAATACATTTTTAGAACGATACGCCGGGGAATATATATGTATGTATGTAGTATGTAGAGGAAAGAGAGGGTAAAAAGTGGGGCACGCTGAAACCGGATAGGAGCGATGCACGCGGAAAAACAAGTCCTGGAAAAGTTAAATTTTGAAGCGTCAAAGGCTTCGCCTTCGAGCAAAATAAATAGGCTTTAACTCGGCGTTGAACGGCGTTCATGGGACGATTAAACATTTAAGCGGGAATGCAACGACTCTTAAAGGTCCTTAGTTCAGTATTCCATTAGCGGTTGCACCCTTTCGCTCTACGATCCGGAAACACCCACGTCGGAATAAATTTTCCGAAGGCGGATCGCGTGACTCGGCAAGGGCGGTTTTCCCTTCATTCTCATATACCTGAAAATTCAACGTTTCAAAGGTGAGCTTCGCCCGTTTTGAAAGAGGCCAACGTGTCATTATGTAAATGCGCTCGAATCGGATTCCAGATTGGCTACCGTTCACCAACGGACATATCTCAAAATGATAGCTCAGCTTCACGGGTCAATATGTAGATTCTAGACGAAATTGAAAAATTAATTAAAATCATACGACCTTTGAAACGCAGTATATTTTACGCTACGCGAGTGAAAACGCTCTGTTGAAATTTCACACCACGTACACAAATGAAAATAAAGGTAAAACGATGAAACCCGAAACGCGTCGCATTACATCAAAACGATCCAATTATTTCGCATATACAAATTATATGTGTCACGTTATATACTAAACAGAAATTCAACTCTGCGTAGTTGTTTGTCTCCGTGAAGAAATTGTAACACAAGACGAAACAATTCATATAATAATATTTAACATGCGGGTCACTCGGTTGGAAAATTAAACTTTAAATTAATTTCACAACGAGCAAACAACATGTCACATAACCAAACATTCGTCAAAAACAACAATAATGCACGTCTACAACTTTTGTATCGAGTTTTGTTGAAACAAGTCAGTGTTCATGATTATAAATGGACATAATTATGTTCAATGGGGAAATATTGGAGCGCCTCCAACTATATGTACCTACACTTCGGATTTATATTGTCGTGCACGGGGTCACGCACTTTTTGTGGTGCCGGGGTGCAGAACAGTGCTTATAGGGTCCAGCCCGGTGGTTACTGCTCTCAAACTGTTTAATTCGTTGTCGACTGATGTTAATATTTTCAACATCAGCCTAGCGCAGTTTGCAATCGAACTCAAAAGATGTAAATTCTAGTATTATTTTTATTATTATTATTTTTTTTTTGTTTTAATTTTGTTATGCTTTTTAATTTTTCTTAGTGTCTTATAAAATATGTATGTATGACCATACATGTATTTAAAATATGTATGTGGGCTAATAACCCGTTAAATAAATAAAATCACAAACAAACTTATCTACAGGCAGAATATTCAATGCAGACATTCTCTTGAACCTATACGATAAAATAGATAAGGTTTACGTTGAAAACACCGGGTTGGCAACCCCTCTTTCCCTAATGCAAGGTACTCCGCGTTAGTATGTCGAGGGAAATCTATAAATCCGCGGATATTCCGGTGGCGTACAAGGGAACGAACACGGTGAAAAACTGCTCCTTATCATCCGGCCATAATCCGAGACGTATATGGGCGCACCAGCCGGCACGCGACGTTCGGGAAAATCGCGAATTTTCCGACCCCGCGTGCGGATTACGTACGCCTCGGAAACGACCCTCGATGGGAGGGTTACGGCTCTAACCTACACGAGAACCCCAAAATTAATGCACCTAAGGGAAACCAATAACGACCCGTGGAAAAACATGCATATATATACGGAAAACGTAACGTATGCAGTTAGGGATTCCAAAATTAACGACATTTGCAAAAACCGGTATTACCAAAAAATCCCACCCGCGGTGAATACCGGTTTATACCGGTTTTCATAAATGAAAAAAAAAATTAGTAAAAAAATCATTAATTAAAAATTCACCTTTTACACAAACTTTTAATGTCGGGACTTTGATGTACATACATATTTTGTGATGAATTATGTATAATACAGATGTATACATGAAAAAAATCTCAGCGAGTATATTCGATGCTGAAACCGAGTTCTTCTATGCTGCACGAATTACCGATCAGCGAGGGCGTCAAAAGGAAAGTAAATACATTTTTGTGTACTTTTTGATTTAAGAAATTTTGTGTGGTTTTAGAATTTCAGTTAAATTCCGAGAAAAAAATCGGAAGGTGGGTAAGTTCAAAATCGACGACATACTTGTTGTAAATCATTATATGTATGTATTTTCAACGTACTTTATCTTTGCTTTCAAGATTATAAATTTTTTGGTACCTACACATGGCGGCTCGTTTGAAAAACAGGTCGAAAAGGGCAATTGTTTTTTGATCTGCTAGTCAAACGAACCGGCAAACTAGCCGTTAAAATGTTGTTTTCCGAATTCAAAACAATTCAGTGTAAGTACATACATATATTGGGGGTCATAAAATATAAAGGTTTCCTTAGAAATGTGTACTCATCTTTTTTTTGTATTAACGTACATATATATATTTTGTATTAATATATAAATTTGAACAAAATTTATATACATATTTCGGCAATTACCGGTAGTCTATTTTGTAATCCCGGTAATACCGAAGACCACACATATTGTGCTAAAAACCCGGTAATACCGAAACCGGTATTCCCGGTAATGGAATCCCTAGTATGCACGTACCTCTATACATACCTATGTATGTACGTGCATTTGTTTTTTTCTCACCCTCAAAATTAACAGGCTGAAAAACCGAAAGAAAAACTAATAATACAACGTGTCGACGGCGTAATAGTAAATTCACGAGTGGCTACGACTTGCGCTTCGGTGACTTTATTGCAAATATTTTCCACGGCTGAAAAGTTGCGGCGTTTGCCAACAAAGTGTAACACAAATAAGGGCCTCTCTGCAAAAAGGGCACAAAATGAACGTCAAAGCATATTTCTTTTCTGGGAGGAGTCGACAAACTTTCATTCAAACCCAGCCTCGTTGCTTGTAAATCGTTTTTTCCTTTCTCCTTCTTTTTACACATGTAATACGAAATATTTACATTATTATTTTGAGCGAGAAAAAAAAGGGGATTTTCCTTTGGCGTACATGTGCGACTCTATAACTTGAAATAGTGTTCGAACGGAAAAAAGTAGTTTTAGGGACAAAAGGTTAAACAAAACGTCCGCTTTATGGATGGGTTAACCCACCTACAATATACGCAGAAGGTTGAGCCTTTTAGGATTACCGAAGGAACTAGTTTCTAGTTTGATATGGTGATATTTCAGCTCGGCTTTAAGGATCGCCCATTTCGTTGTTGTGTGATGCCGAGCAGAAATTGAACCTTGTTTTTTTGCCAGTGAAACCGTAGAAAGGTTGTGTCGATTCGTATTTTCGCTATTTTGTCGGTCACCGTGACCATATTTTCCCCGGGAAATGCAAAAAAAAAAAACACACACACACACAACTGCACATACACGTATGCGAGGATATTACACGTTTATAAATAAATCACGAGTAGTATATTGAAAATACACGTTCGAGATATGTATTTCATTGCTGCGGGGAAATATTCATATCGAGCAATTTCTCAGTTGTCTGTAATAATATTCGTATGACGTGTTTCGTCTGAATAACAATACGTTTATTATTATTGTGTATTCGGTATGTCGCTTGTGCTCGAAACGAATATAAAGTAAGGAAATTCGTCGACGATTGAGCGGTCGCATTGTTTCACTGTCACGTATAATGGTTAAATGAGCCAGTAGGACCAGTGGGTCCCATTAATGGACATATGGCGTGTGAGGGTCCCTTGGGGCTCTCACTGTGCAAAGGGGCCTCAATGGTGTCGAACTTTCAGCTCTACTAATCCGATCAACAACTTTTATAGGAAAAACTTTACACGATGTACGCCCAGAGAATGTGAAATGTGGAAAATTGTGTTAGTGTACAATAGGAGCAATTCAAAACTAAATAGACTTTTAAATTGGGACAAAAGATTTTTTTAATTAAAGACAACGAATCAAAAAAGTTTAGTCTTCAAATTGTAATGCTAATTTATATATTTTTGATTTGTTTTTTTTTAAGTTTAAATTAATGCAAAAAAGTATATTTAAATTCAGAAATAGTCAAATGGTATATTTTTTGCCATAAAAATCCTTCAATACATAAAATACGAGTGTATGAGCGAAAAAATACACCAATAAAATATGAATACGTAGAACATTAAGCGTCGTAGCGAGCAAAAACTGAAATAAAAATTTCATATACGACACATAAGGTGAAATTCGAAAAAACATTATCACTTCCTCTGCTGATATATGGAAAGCCCTTTTGGTGAGAAAATTCGTTTAAAGCACAAGGTCATGAATAAAATATTACGATTTTAGCGCAAAAAAACTGTTCGGCGAATAGGAAAACAGTTTTCGAAAGAGAATCGAAAATGTGACCGAAGGAAATGTGACAAAAAATGCGAACAAAGCCGCAAGTTTCTAATAAAACAGAAGAAAAACACACGTTCGACCGAAACTACCCAAAAATAAAACGACAAAAACCACACATAAAATACGAAAAAAATTACTATTGATTTACAGCACAATGCCGAAAAGAATTATACAACATTAAGGGATGATTAGTCGAATTTAGATCGAACGAACGATCGAGAATTACAGCATTGGTTTTGCACCATCAGCCAAGTTGAAAACTGAGTTTTGTACCCTGAATACGAAAACGTACTCGAAAGATTATCCGATGCGATATTGTAACCTTTCAGACCTGGATAATTCACGTCGAGGATTCCAAGATACGATCTTCACGGTGAAAATTCAGATCGCTTATCGATTTTCTTCTCGTCGAGATTCGATACAAATTTAAGCGAGATTTTCGTGCGACTTTGTGGAATATTGTGCGAGTCAATCAATGTAATCAGATCTCATCGATGGCTTCTGCCCGAGCTGACAGTAATGGACGTCGAGGCGATGAAAGGAAATTTGATTGGATAAATGGTGAGACCGGAAGGAAGAGGTGGAAAGGAACTGGAAAAGGACCAGTCGGATCGTCAGTCAAGTCAACAGACAGGATATCGAAGGGTCGTTTCCAAACAATGACCCGCATTAATTCTGAATGTTTGTTTCGGCGGTTCGTTCACGACTTGCACATTGAAGCGTAAACGTCCCATCAGTCAACGTGTTACATAAGAATAAATTTATAAATAATCATATTACAAGCACACGGTCAAACATCAACTCTGGCAATCCAACGTTGGCGTAAATCATTCCGCAATTGAAAGGTTGCCATTGCCGAAATGAGTCCAGGACGACTTTTTTATGACCGCTCGCACACAAACGTTACAAATGACGCGAGAATTGAATCACATCTGGAAGGCGTATGATAAATTTATAGGCGCATAAATTCAATTCGACCGAAGCGTACGGAATTCAATTCATTCATCTGCGCAGGTCAATTATTCCATTGTGAAGGGCTGCCAGCCACCCTTCATCCTACCGACACAAAAATAATATTTTTGGCAGACTGTTTTGAAAAGCCATTCATTCATCGACCAGATGATGAATCTGTATGGCTTTTTATGACGTCGAACGTCGCCGACAACCTTTTTTCACTTTGTTTTTTTCAATTTGCCTCAAAATTTAATAGAGAGGCATCGGGTAATTTGAAATAATAATAATAATAATAATAATAAAAGCATAAGACGTAACGCGAGTCTACCACTTAACAAAGTGAATGAACAAGTGTTTCCACTCTAATTTTTGTGATATTCAAAACGAAAAAATATGATTGATTTTCAACACACATTGGCGTCGTTCCAAAAATTCATCCAGAAATTATATGCTGAACGCAATTCGCTTCAATCAAAAACATTGAAATAAAAAAGCTAGCATATATGTTATGGTTCGACTATCATAGATTGCTTGTCAACGATATATAAATTCACCATAAAACATTGAAAAAGAGCATACAAAAGGTTGTCAAATTCTGCTGTATCGACTGTAACTTGACACACAATAAAGGTTTTGACAAATAGCCGGGAGAGTCGAACGAAGCAGAAGGCCAATGTTCCATAGCGGGGAAAACAGGGGTGTATTCATGTACGTAACCGTGCTACCAAATAAAGATACTGGCCACGATATTGATTGATACGACTGCCAGTAGATAGAAAATATTGGCAACGGATGTGGAAGAATTTCGATAGAAACGAAGTGGAAGTAGAATCTTCGAAGCAAAAGATAAATATAACCACAACATGCATCGGAGGTTAAATTTTACAAAATTAAACATCATTTGCTATGTAATAGTTTATTTTACGAAAAAATATCTATGTACATATGTAGTATAGGGAAATAACTGCAAACTCATCTCCTGAGAGTAATAATTCCAAGTTGTTCGTAACTGGAACGTGCTGCTATCGATCCCCTTCTTCCCTACCAAGACTCCTCAATATTCCGTATATTTATAGAAGATAAAAATAAACACTTCTCCGTAATAACGCGACCCTTTAATAGAACGTAGCCTTAGGCTACATCTAATACACGTGTCAATATCAATATTTTCTCTTGCGCTTCCATATCCCGGCTAAAGATTAATAATAAATAATAAGCAAAGGAAAACTATCCGAGAGATAACCGTCGATTTTTACAATCGCGAGTTAGTGATCGGTTTGGCGAGTTCCTCGATGAAAAAAATAGCCCCGATCAATCGTCCAAATTCGGAAAATTAGAACGGCATTTGTATTCTTGGCGCGCAACGCGAACGGCCCAACTGGAACGCAATTAACCCTTTCGTCGTCGATAGAACGGGTAGGAGCCGATATCGACGGCAAACGTAGCGACACGTACAAATTAACGTGTCCGTATAAATTGTGATGTTTTGTTTTTGCGTGCGGCAACGCAAATTGACCGAGTCTTCGTCGGCGTGTGATTAATCCAGTTTCAAAGTTACTAAATAACGTAGTAAGTTGCGAATGAACTCGCAAACAACTATGAAAATAACCCTCGCGGTTCGCAGCGATATTTAGCACGTGCGGTCTAATTTAAGTTTAGTAACCGAAATATAATTTATTACACGAACTAATGTATCGTACGATATAAGCGTACTAAGCATGGTATCTCTGGCATCGATTGATACAGTATAACTAATTTACAATTGAATTATTCGATAATTTGAGGCGGTCCTAAGAAGCTATTCATTACCATTGAATATTTTCGTGTGAATAAACAAGGGTTATCTTACTGAGAATTTAACGACCGCGACAGTGTATGCTTAGATTGTTAAAATTTGGGTCGTGCGAAGTAATAAATTGGTTAAACTATCAACGGTTAAGTAAGCCAACTTGGCTGACCCCTCAACGTTAAATAATTGATTTAATTAGAAACCCAAGAATTGGTGAGGTCGCACATTAAGGGTTGCAACTCAATTAAAACGAAACGTTCGGACGGGATAGCAAAAAAATTTAATACAGTATTCATATCATGATAAGTAAAATACATTAGAACTGTCGGATGAAATGGAAAAAAATCGAGGATAATAATTGAGAAATTGGAACGCATTAGCATCGCAAAAGTTCACAATGGCCTCTTACCGAGAAATGTTTACGTTATAACCGGAATTAATTCGCGAATCTTGAAATCCGCTTTGCGAGAGGATTTATAATGGGGCAACGAAAGACTACGGAATGGTGCAGAAAAGTGGGTGGTGGGAGAAGGTGAGGGGGGTTGGTGCTGAAAAGAACCGTAAATAACGCAGACGAGCCTGAGATATTGTATTTTTAAGTAAAAGCCAAGAAGTTGCTGATAGTACATATATTATATTAGACCAGGTGAAACGTTGCGAATGGAGGAGAGAGTGCCATCAGCGTCGAAAGCTCTGAACATTTTTCTCTGCTTTCATTTCCATACATTAAAAATCGGGTTCAAAAATCTCCAAATCGTATTTTGATACAGCGAGACACGTATTACTATTTTGCATCAGTGAATAATAAATTCAACACCATCCCCTTTATATATGTATAAAAGTAATGGGATTTGAAATTCAAACGCAAACGCATACAGGTACGTAGAATGTTTTATACATGAAGTGTTGGATAAAAATTACGATGTCTCTGTGAAAGAGAAAAGAGGGTGGAAAAACGATGAAGGGGGGAACTTTTTGAAGTCGTAATTGCCGGCTTATTTGCGAAATAAAAACATCATGAAACGAACAAAACACAAAGCGCAAAAGTCATGACTTCACCGACAACAATAAAATATGCACGCTTTTCAACGGGCATAACTGTGCGAAAAGTCGTAAAAGCAGATTTTCCCCGTACCCTCGAACGTTAAACGGAAAAATTTCAAAAGAGCCATAAATTCAATACGTGCACATATATTGCACCTACAAATCCACATACTTATGAGAATTCAATTTTATGAAACATATTCAAAATTCAGCGAAGAAAAGTAGACTATAAATCACGAGTACATACATAGCTTACATCAACAATAGGATATATGTACATATGTATGTAGCTAACATACAGAATAATTCCAATGATAATATAAAGATCCGATACAATAATACGCTTTCGGGCATATTGTTACGTGAAGTGTGCTAATCGGATTATTCGATTAACCTGCTATATTTTACGTAGCACGCAAACGTGCGATTCACATTCGAGCAACGTCACAATGTCCAATTTGTATTCAGGCAACGAAAAGGTTAAAATGTCAAATACGTCCTATCAAGCTCCATCGTCTACTCTAGATATACAACTACAATAAACACACACACACAAGCCTATTATTATTATTGCTGCTACTACATACTAAATTGACATACTCCAGCGAGGACAATACAGTCGGGAGATATTATTGCGAGAGTGAATTATCGTTTTACGCGATTCGATTCGTATTTCGAGACAGCTACGATATAATTTCGCAGTCAAAGGTTAATCGATTCGTTTATCATAACATGTCGTAAAGTAAACTTTCAGGTCGTAAATAAATACGTTCTATCAACTTGCAAGATGAAACGACGCGGTTGCGATCTCGAATTGTAATTGAAAATTCATAGAATTTCCCGTTGAGCTACCGTATAATGTTTATGAACCGCTCTAATTAGAATTTCTCGGAATAACATTTTTACAACGCTGCAGTAGGGTTTGTCTAGTTATTATTTTACAATATCGTATGTTACGTTACGAACGCGGTAATTATAATCCGCGTTAGGTTTCAATGTATGTATTTTATTTTGATATACCTATACATACATACAACGTCGGCTTCTTTGCAGCGTTTAGGAAAATTTTAAATAAATACAATACATCATTACATGGTATATCTTCGATATTTTTTTTCAATATTTAAGCCAAGGATAATTTACGAGGGTGGGCCCCCGTAAAACGGTAGGGACCGTAAATCAGCCCGCGGGCCCAGCTTTTGTACCCATGGTAATAATCGAAACGGTCGTTAGCGGGTTGCTATGCCCCCGCAGACATTATTACACCTTGGAGAGATTCCGACCATTTAAAGAAAAAAATAAATTGTAGATTTACTTCTACAGAAACCTCAGATGTATGTATGTACATCGATCCATACAGTAAAACTAATTATTTTCATTTCAACGCGTGAGAAAATTTATCACGAAATTTTCCACCTTCCATAAACTCCCGCCGATGGTTTTATTTTTATAATAATATACATATACACAATAGCGTGCATCACTTGTTTCCGGTTTGATGCGTAAATAAATTTTCCACGGCGAAAATTTGCAGGTCATCCGAGCCTTTTACGCGTAATCCGATTTATCTATGAACAGGACGCGCCGTAAACCAATTAATCCAATTAATGAAGCTGTTATTAACGAGCGAGCAGATTACAAACACACACACACACATGCATACAAACATACAAAGCGAAATACGCAGACGTTAAAGAGACCCCACGTTCATATATCGGATTAATTATAAAGCCAAATACATACATATACGTACACTAAATTGAAGACAACGCATGAAAATCGATCCACAGTTGGAATACACTTTCATAAAAGTGCTACAGAACGAAGCGGTGAAGTTTTCTATTCGAGGATCATTTATAATTCACTTTGATCAAATACGTTTCTAGCAAGCGTCTGAGCTTCTGTCGATGCATTCATTGAAAGTTATATTGAATTTCAGTGGGGTTGAATTGAACAAAATCTAATAATGCGATTACACGAACGGCGTGTCCTCGGGGTAAGTCAGAAGGCCAAAAGAGAGTTGTGGGTGGGTGGGTGTGGGAGATGAAGGAGTTGGGAAAAGGTATACGGAGTCTTGTTCGCGAACCGGGTAACGTTGTTGTTGTTGTGTAACGCGAAGAATATTAAAGCGAAGAAACGTTGCGTAGTTAGTTGTAGGGAAAGCGACGGACGTAAATTCGGCGAGCATACGCGCGCATTTCAAATTTAATTTATGCCCGAGTATCGAAAGGCAATAAATTGCGTTTAATTCGATATTCGATGCGAAAATGTTCGACAGCCAAAGGTTAGCGAGAGCGGGCCGTTTTTCGTTGAGAATTGTAATTTTTCAGCGTTGCCTAGGTCGCTTAATAAATAATCATTTATCTTGCAAAAAAGCGAACGCTTTTCCACGCAACAGACACGCTGGGAAAACTTTCCATTACTAGTTGGTGTTATTTTTCCAATTTTCAAAAAAACATAACTGTCAAAGTTGCAGACTTTATAAATAAGGTTAACTTTCAAGTGAACTTTCCAATATATACGAGCCCTTGTCGAATTTCTAATAACAATGTTTCAGCACTAAAAGTGCGTTCGCTGGATCGTTTTAATGACAGTTATCAACGATCGGTACGGCAAGCAACGAGCACAGTAATAAATAAAGTAATCCCGATGTCCTCTGATATTATCTATGTATATTGAATCATTTTCAGCCGTTCACCATCCAATGCTGGATGAAAGCCTCTCCAATCCCCTTCCATTCCTGTCTGTCTCGAGCAATCTGCATCCACTCGACTACACACATTCTTCTCAATTCATGATTGAATATGCTAAGAAATTCAATGGATTTAATTCAAAAACACGTTTGAGAAGCATTTCGGTTCGATATCAAGTATGCGTACGTTGACGTATTTCAAACGGTTAATAGTAGCGAATAAATAATCAGAAACTGTAAATGAATCTCATTACTGCATATGTATATGTATATATATATATATATATATATATTAGCGCAAACGTCTGGCTGCCTGGGTCGTTGCAGTCACGGTAGTATTGCCAACCAACAAACAACATATTTTGGCTGTGTGTTGGCAACAAGTCGCTATCCGTTAAATATTGCATCTAAGGGTACAAAATTCCACATTGTTAAATATAATATTTTGCTTCTGAAAGTTCATCAAAAAACGATTATAAAAATCTAGTTATATGTTCGTCAAGGTTCATACCAGGAAAATACCGTATCGATATTGCAATATAAATTTTAGATTATTTTTTCTTTGACACAATTACTATATTTACATATTATATGCATATTAGCGTAAGCGTCTGCCTGTCTGCGTCGTTGCAGGTACGCCAGCATTGCAAACATTTTTAGTGGTATTTTGGCAACTACATATGTATGATGAGGTTGAAAAATTTATTATGTTTTTTTTATTATATTTAATATTAATATCAATTATGTTTAATTTTAATATTTGTTAATTTTATGTTATTGTTTAAGTTAATTTGATTTTAAAAGTTTTTTCTCATGTCTCGCCATATTGACGAATTGGGGCAACCTATCATGTCACTATGGTATAATTTGAAAATAAAATAAAATCTGTCAAAGCTGGTTCGAGTCGACAACGCGATTTTATGTCCATACACCCATTCAATCACTCATAGATTATGCAATTGTTTCACGTACTGTCAAACGAACTATGGTTTTTACTGTTATTGTACAAAAACTAGCGCGCACGGGTGTGGCTTGGGGTTAAATCCACCGTCACATGACAGACAAACCGGCTAGTATTAAAAATGTTAAAAAATACCAATCGACTGTACAAGTACGTGAAATTCTTAAACCACACATCATCCCGCTACACCTGCGTTAATTATGTACACAAATCTATGTACGTTGTACCATGATGGCTTTCAAACTGTCAAAGTTGAGACGTACGAACGAGCGGATACCCCGAGGAAAATTTATAGCTTCTTCAACGCTTTTCAGAAACGCACTCTACACACACACATTCATATGTACGTAAACCCGAGAGATTTATAGGTATCGCGAGCTATCAAAAGCCGGCAAACTCGGACATGTTCATCTTCGCAAACGAACGGTCCAATTGAAATGTGGCCGAGTGGTTTGTCGAGTGGCGGTCCCCGTTTGAGTCTTTAAACGAAACGTTTGCTCTACGTAGAGTGGGGTCGTATCAGTATGTCTGTATGTACATCTTCACGTGTCGAAACGTTCTTCCCTATATATCTCTCTGTTCAATTAAAGTGGCCCGCCGGATTCTCTCGTGTATGATTTATTGGCTCGAAACCTCGCGTCGAGAGATTTCTCAATGAAAATCGGTACAACGATACCGAAGATCGCTGCTGGCCAAGTAGCGCCGATCTTGGGAAAATTTATTGAAGATCTTCTCACCGAGCTATGAAACGGATCGACGTACACACATATATCAAAAATAAACGAAAATTAATTACAGCACAAAAGAGATAACGTAATTGGACTTGTATTCAATGTGGAGCTGGTATACATATGTATATGTAAGAGTGGATGGGTGCTAATGTTTTCTATATCACATTTACTAGTATGGGAAGACTGTATACGCAGGGGTCGGTAACATAATTTACATGGGGGCCACATTGAGATAATGGGATTTGTCAGAGGGCCACATTTGAAATAATTTTTTAGATTTTTAAATCAATTTTTTTTATAATGAATTGGTAAAAAAATAGACTTTAAAATCATTTTTTTTTATTTTAGAAGAAAAACAAACAAAAAAAAATAAATGAGAGGTTTGATGTTATTGCATTTTTTTTGCCAATTTAGTAAAATCAACATCGAAACTAGCAACGAACATAAATAACCATCTGTAATTTTAGTCCGATATTTATTTTTTATATAATTCATTCGAGAAAATGTTTGTTCACAAATATATGTAGTTATCATTCCAGCTGAAAATTTCTTCAGAGCAGGAAATAAGGAAGTTGAAAGTCAAGTAGTATAGAACTCTGTTAACTTCATCACTTTAAAAGTGTCTTTTAATGCGTCTAGAAATTAGAATTCTATAGATATCATGCTTTCAAATGACACATTTTGAAACAATATTTAACTGGATCGTAACTTACGAAAATGTTGTTATGTAAGAGAAATCGGGTCGCATCGCGGGCCACATTTTGCCCGCGTGACACCTCTTGCCTACCCCTGCTGTATACCTATAGAATGACAGTACGATAGTAATAACAATATAACGAATTGACCCCGATAAGGGATGTTCTTATTTTTCAAATATTATTGTGGTTGCTTTAACATTCACTCATGTGAATAAAGAGTGTTGTTTTGATGGACGCTCGTGTACAAAAAAAACATGCAAAATTTCCAATACATGTCAACAAACAAGGCTTATGGTCGTCATAGCAATGTCGAAAGCTTATCCAAAATAAACATTAGCTGACACAGATTGATATTTTTTCCAGGTATAAGACAGCCACGCGCATAATTTATTCAAGACGTACACATTAGTCAGATGAGGGAGGGCAGAGATTGATTCTGTGCTATTTCCGCTCTCGTTATTATTTACGCAGAATTCGCGAAGGGGGTGCAGGAGGCGGTTGGGGGATGAGGCGAACTCCCTCCGCCATAATGGCGAATAAAAGGGCAAGTCACGTGTGGAGCGGGAAAAAAAAAAAAGGTCAAAAACATGTACATTATTAATCACCGAAAAGGGAGGCCAGATACTGGGAGGAGGGAGCGAAGGAGGTTGGGTCCAAGTAGTCGCACAAAAACGGACAAATCCTTCGGAGGGAACGACGGGAAAAAAATTGGGATATGGTACGAATATAAAGACAAAAGATTAATGCGGACGATAGTTGGCGGGGGTGTGAGCCCTTTGTGCCGACAAAGGGAGAGTTTTTCAATAAAACGCTTTCGGGAACAAAAGGGTTTGAGAGTGGCCTCGTCTCCACGCCCCCGTTTAATAAGCTTTCAATTACCGAGTGGCACACACGACCCTTCAATTCAATTAAAATTCAAAGCGTTCCATTTGATCATTCCGGAAAAGTAAGATTGAAAATGTGGGTTGATTTACGAGCGCGAGCAGTGATTTAAATTCGATCTGCTAATGAGCAATAACGAATGTATATGTATGTTACAGCGAAAGCATACATAGTGAAAATATATTTTCACTGGTATATGTAAATATATTTTTACCAATTCAGGCAGTGAAAATGTATCAAACAATGAATTTACAGTTTCACTGCTCAGAATCGGTGAATGTATATTATAGTAAGCGTATGTGTTTGTCACTTGTTGATGTTGGCCTAAGTCGATGATGTGTCATCCTACAAGTGTGTTTTGAACGAAACGGTGGCGTTGTTATATATGAGGATTCTGAGGATAAGGGTAGCAACACGTGCACTTTTCTTCTTAAACCGACCATTATAAGTCAATTGTTATAAAATCGACAAAGACTCGTTGTAAACTATGTATAATTGGTACTAACCAGTAAAAGTGTACGCCTGAACACGGGCACGGCACGATAAGAAGAAGAAGCGACAAAATAACTAGGATTGAATATTTCAGCAGATTATATGATTCGATTGGTCATTTCACAACTGTCAAATTTAGCTTCAATGACAGTTCGGAAACGAATGTATGTAATTTCACCAGTGAGTATCTGTTAAAATATATTTTCACTATTAGAAATATATATAATCTACTGGTGAAAATGTGCTTGAATATGATTTCACTGAAACGCCAGTGAAAATATATTTTCACTTGAAATATGCTCTCATAATATAATCTATCTACATATAGGTACATATGTACATATATAATACATACATTTTTTAAATTCATGTATGTATGTCTGTTCCTTACAAATTAACACACCGTTAAACGAAATTAAATTTCGCAGAAATAATTAATTCCTTGGATCTCAAAGACATCGAATACGGCTTTCTGACTAAAGCCAACCTACACAATTCTATCAAAGCGCTAATAAATCAATGACAATAACCACATATTAAGCTCTACAAAGCGGCATCTTCTTATAGACCAAATGAAAACGGATTGTAAAAGTTTTAATACGAAAATAAATTTTCCTCAGAAAGTATCGATCGATCAGTGCAGCAGACGTTTCGTCGAAGCGTGTATGCAGTTCGCGAAAAAATGTCGCTAATGGAATATTAGCACGACATCGACAAAACGTACAAATGGCAAGTAAGTAGATAGGTGGTAAAAGTCGGAAAAGAGAGCTTATTTTCCGCAACAACGGACAGGGCCGGAGCAACCAGGCGATTTATAGCCAAAACTTTGCAGAACTCGTGGGGAGGGGAAGGAGAGAGGACTAGTGGGTGGTGGGATGGGTGGGAATCGTGACGCTTTCGGCTGTGAAATGCAATAAAGAGGCCAGTTAAGAGTTGAAAGTTTACCCCGGCAAAACTGCTAACGCGACATTCCAGCGCAGATTGCAGGAAATTAAATTTCCCAAACCCCTTTAACCCCCTCCCATTCCACGTCCAAAGTCTTACTTCATCAGTTTTGGGCTTCAGTAGAACCCCGAGAACCACCGGCAAGGACTAATTTAATATACGTGCGAGGATAAGAAAAAAAGTGGTAGCTTATGATGACTATGAAAACGTCGTACGCAGCTGCCGTATAAACGCGCTCTAAAAGTGAAATTCTCGAGTTCGTTAGCGAAACTTTACGATTTCATCAGCAGATGAAAACCGTTTAATACGAACACGTGGAAAAATGTACGACACTGCAAACTTTTCCAACATGTATCTTGTAGTAATATATACATACATACATATGTAGAGTTCCAAAATGAAAAATGCGATAGTAAATTTTCGACATAAATTTAAACAAGATCGCGATCCAATAAATTATATCGAGCGGAAAGCAAAAACAACGTTGAGCGAAACCGTACGTATTGTTCCGACAAATATACGAAAATGGATTTTATAAATATGATACGCGGATTGAGAAACTAAGGATGGGGGGGGGGGGGGGGGGTCAGAGGGGGCCACAAAGGAGCTTTCGTCGGATTATCTTACGGACGATTACGTTTATCCCAGGTTTTCTTGGCTTTTTCACTTTGCCTCGAAACAAATAATAAAAACCGAAGAAAAATACACTTGATATTTTATTTCATTTTTCCATTTGTTTCGATTGAATACTCTCTCCGTGCGTCGCGTGTACCAAAAGTTATCTGCGATGTTGAAAATTGAATTTTTCATATGATTTCATTTCATCAACACAACAAAACGAGGTCGAATTTTCGCACGATCACAATATGACACAATATCACCATGATTTTTGATTTGTAATCCATATATTTAAGGAATACAAAGAGTAACGAAATTAATCTTTTAAGTACGTAAGTAAATAAAACGCATGCACCACACCAACCAACATACATATGTACGTACATATCATGAAATTACCGTGTTGAGTGAAATACGATCTTCGGCATATATGTACATATGTATTCAAATAGGGAAAAACTACCAATTCCGGTCTCGGCCGATTTTGATCAAAACCTTATCAACTCTTAAATTTTATATGGAAATTATAAATGTAAATTTTCTGCTCGATCGGTTAAGTCGTTTCAGAAATATTTTGCGATAACAGGATTTTTGACTTTTCTACAAAAAAAAATGTAAATTTTATATGGAAATTATAAATGTAAATTTTCACACGATCACAATACTTTATCCAATTAGGATAAAGTAAAAACCACCATAACGTTTTAAATATACCTAATCCTACAAATTATTTTATTCCTTGAAAAATTCAATGGTACATTTACATCTTCTCAAAATATATTCAATCTATGTAAATAATTTCAAACGTTCATAATCATTTCAACTAGAGTTGACGCACAATAATCACTAATTAGCCGCGAACAAAAAAAAAAGCGCAAAATGAAAAAGCGATTGTTCGCAACCGGATTTTCACAGCGTTTAGAGCTGGAATACTGTCCGATGGATGGGGATGAAAAAGCTGGAGTGTATAGAAGAGGTTTCCACTTTAATTTTCCTATTGTTTGTATATGGACGAGGGAGGGAGGAAAAGAGGAAGGGAACGATAGGGACACACAGGGGCGTCCATTAGTTGGTGAGGATCATCCGAAAGGCGGCCGCCCCACCATTACTGCCGCCCCCGCCCACACAGTTTTCCGAGAGCATTAATTTTCCACAGGGTTTCCATTTGCGATTCGGCCAGACGAGTCTCGGGTCTCCGGTCGTGTCACTCAAATTTTGTAGAGATTTATCGAAGACGCCTCGGATAATGATCTTTGTCCCCCGGGCGTACAATTCGCTTGCGAACGATAATATTTCAGCGGCGTACATTCGCGATTTTTCAGCAACGAAAAAAATATACAAGGGATTCGCATCATCACGGGGTAAATCCATCCAGGGACATTGGCCATAAACAACGCTTATTACGAACGGTAACCAACAACGAAGCGCGACAGTTATTGGGGCTACAAGCACATCCCTACATGCGAAGTCGACAGGAAAAAACTTTTTTAATATAATCCAACATTACCGGAGAATGAAAATGCATGTTTCGTAGCAGAAAAAAAAAAAAAAAAGAAGCCCTGTATTTCACGGCAGCAAAGGGTGTACATCGAATAATAAAAAAAATCTATTAATTTTCAACGAACTAATTACGCGGCATCGTTGTACCTACCTAGCGCGGGAAAGCTTTCGTACAAATTAATTAAAAAATAAATTAAAAGGATTCGTACGACCGAAATAGAACGGCCATTTTATTATTACAATTCGGCGAAATTAATCAAAAGCGTTAAAGCGATTTACGGAGTAAAAAAATCGTGTGTAATTATTATGCGGTTTTTTCCGTGTCATTTGTGAGAGCAAAGTGAATAATATTTTCACACGACCGCACATTCGTAAACGACAAAAAAATTTTAGTTACCATTAACGAGTCAAAAGCACGCATGCTCGTTACGATTGATAAATAAATAATCCATCTACCTAAGAATTGCGATAATAAAATTAATCGTACATAAATACGTCTATTAGTAAATAATTAACAGATTAAAATTATGATTAGAACTGTAATGTTCATAAAAATAATGTAATATTATGTGTATCTTGATTGAGACACCTTTTAGTATAATATTTATTGTACCAAGCTTTTTAAATGAGGATTCAGTATAATCGAACGTCATTTGAGGCTAGAGTGTTTTAATTTGTAAGCTTTTTTTTTGGTTAATTGTCTTTTCTTCCCCTTCTTATCCTTTCCTGTCATCCCCCTATTTTATCTGCTTTTATCTCTCCCTTCCCTTCTTTTTTTCCCAATTCCTCCCCAACTCTCCTTCCCCTCACATTCAACTGACCTTCACTACATTTAAAAGATTTCACCACATCCACTTCCAAAAGCATATACATATGTACATACATACATATGTATGTACATATATGTAAGTACATAAACCTATCCTTTAATATATATAATGAGATAATGCAATCTCTCATACATATATTGCCTCTTTAAAAGGTTAACCGTGTACTTTCACGTTAAAGCATACCGCTTACAAGCACGTTATACTGCACTTTAATTTTCAATAAAATCGTCCATTGTGAACTTTATAGAAAACGTTACGAAACTGCACTCCAATACACGACTCGACTCATAAAACCCAACTCGGCCGATATTGAATCCGAGTATCGGAGAATTGTACAAGTTGAAATGTACAAAAACTTAGACGTCAAATTTAGCATTGAGGTAGACAAATCGCATTTTAATGCCACATTTGAAACATTAATTACTTACTGTTACTGCTCGCACACGGAATAGTTTCATTGTGTTACAAACCGCATCGTTAGCCAAAAATAGCATCAGTCATTACCTGAAAAGAAACAGAATAATGTTTTAAAATTCGTTTGAATGTCATCGTGTGAATTTGTATAATTTAATTTCGCTACCACATAGCACACGTCATACGTATATGTACATGTATTCTCGTGAACGATTCAATTCACATTCAGGGCACATTGAAGAGATTTTATGTACCGCAAATGAGACAGGAATATAGGTTGAGAGTCCAATGGAGAGCACTAGCCACTTTAGAGTGGCAAACGTGCATATAGAGTGCAATAACGCAACTGCACTAATGAAATGCACCGCGCGCAGGTCTGGAGACAAATTAATGTATCTTGTGGGATTGATTTTAATTGCAAGCGTGTTTGCGAAGACAGGATTGCAATTTGTACTTCGCCGTGTTATTGCGCAATAAAAACTGGATCAGTAGCACGTTAAAGCGCAAAGCTTTCGCACGCCAAAAGCACACTGTACACAAAATACTAGAACAAGAAATCAAATTATAACAAAATACAACTCGAAAGTCAAGTTCCAGCTGTATGTATGCATTTATCGACGATGTTTTCTAATTCACGTGACTGAAATGCTTAATTTGAGGTTTTCTTCGACGCGTGCTCAGTACCTACGTATTGCGCGTTGTTTTTAACGAACGGACCGGACCGGTTATTAGATTTAACCTAAGAGCGGAGGCGGTTAACTGTTAACTGCCGGGATTAAACTTCGAAGCGATCTTATCCGTCGGCTTGAAACCCTCGTAAATTCGGTGACCGTATCGGAAATTGGCGTTCTTAATTATCGGACGAGTCTGTACCTACGTATACTGCGGCACGATTGTACAATCGCAGGTGTCGAGAAAATCCCACCGAGCAATCTCCTATTTAGTATCCGGGCAAATTAAGAGCTGAATCGAGAGAATGTACATATGTATGTACACACGTAACGATTTACTGAAAGTGATGTGTGCAGTAGTGCTCGGCGATCGTATTGTAAAAATGAACACATACGAGAGTTCATATTATACAATTGTGCGGTACAAACGTGAACCAGGTGTAAGACACACATTCCTGGGGTCCTCACACAATGGTAAGCCTCACAATGGACCTTTGGTGCCCTCGACGAAGGGTCGGATTCGACCTTCCTGTAACTACACCTCTCTCTAATACCAGGTGCTTCCATCGGACACCACCGTTATATTACACGGTGGAGAAAATCGGTCCATTTATCTGCAGGAGGCGAAACATACACCCCTCCCATCCCTATTCCCCATTTTGGGTGTGTCGATTTGATACGCAGATGGAACGTTTGAGCGATCGGCTTAATTGCCCGGGAAATTGTCGATTGGTTTTTGGGGAAGTTTTGATACCTATTCAACGTGACTAGCTCTTTAATACTTGACGCAACATACGGATCTTTCTTGTACTGCAATGAAACTATGTACAAAATACACAATTAGAGTTGACATTAAATTCACCTGACGTACAATCTATTATATACATAGAACGATTGACAGAATACATTCCTGGAACGAGTTAGGAATATATTCTGTCGGTTGGGTTCCAAGTTTGATCGAATTTCTATCGTATTGTATCAGTGATGTGATTAAGGTTAATATTGACTAGTACGAGTAAGCGATCAAACATGTCCAACAAGACATGTGAATAATCTATTAGATATTCATTGGGGGGGGGGGGGGTTCGTGTGAGGGTATGGAGGTGTCTCCTCAGGGCAACATACATATCATCATCATCGTCATTTTCAACCGTTCAACACTGCTGGATGAAGGCCTTTCCAATCCTCTTCCATTCCTGTCTGTATTGAGCAATCTGCATCCACTTGACTCCACATATTCTTCGCAATTCATCAGCCCATCTTTCACTTGATCTACCTTGCTTTCTTTCATATCCTCTCGGATAACATTCCAGTATTTCTCGAGTCCATCTGCCATCCATTCTTCTCGCTATGTATCCAGCCCATTGCCACTTCAACTTTTTCACACGTTCTGCTATGTATATCTGGCACTTTGGTCGTACTTCTTACCCATGTATTTATTTTGCGATCTTGCGAGCATATATCTTTCCATGCTTATCTGTGTGTACTGGATCTTACGTAGCATTCTTGAAATTAGCATCCACGTTTCACATTCATACGTCATAACCGGAGGTTTGCATTGTTCGTATGCCTATGTGCCTAAGTATAGTGGAGTGTTGGATTTAAAAACTACGTTCATTCTTCCAAAAGCACTCCATCCTAGTTTCATTCTTCGTTTTAATTCTTCTTCTTTACATCCGTTCATATTCACCAATATCCTAGGTATAAATAACTATATGTATGTACATATAATATATTAAATGACAATTCCATTAATTATCGACGCTGCAATCATTCTAGCTAGGGGTAACTAACTAGAAAAGACGTCTGAGAAATATCCAGTTTGACCCATAGCAATTCCTATCTTTAGACGAGTGAACGAACGATCGATCTTCGAACTGTCAAAACAAATAGCAGACACAAGAGATTCGAATCCGTTGGAAACAACCGACATCGAAAAAGACATGTCCAGAAGAATGGCCGAGAGATCGCAGACGAAAATAACGACGCGCTTTATGGAGTCTCTGTTGGATCGACAAAAAAAGGGTAAATAAATTCAAAAAGAGCGAACGTTCTACGATTTTCTCGAAATGCAAACTGCGGGGGAGGGAATTTTCCAAGGATGCGCCTTAGTCTAAAATACATGAAAAATTTTCTCAGTGCGACGAAGACGACATGGCAATAATGGTTTGTCTTCTTGGTACAGCGACTTTCGTCGACAATGGGTGTTTACAAAAGGGACAAAAGTGAGCTGCGTTATTGTTATCACCCTCGAAGGGCGCTTATGCCCTCGCATCATTACCGTAACTCTACATAACGAAATGGAAACCGCCGAGTGTGAGGATTACTCTGGGTCCTTATGGGTGTTTAATTGCTAAAAATTAACATCGCGGAACTGTATCGTTGAAACTAAAACTGTTTCGGGAGGGAGAACATGGCAGAAAATCAGCATAGCATCGTTAGCATAACGAAACCCACTTTGTACTACATGTATCTCGACTCACTTGGGTACTAACCATCTATAAAAACAATATTCTCATTTTTTCAACGGCGATGATGAGCATTTGTCATGTCATAACAAAGGTCATTGTCATTTGGAGTAATCATAAGTGCCGCATTTTTTTTCCGGTATCTTCCATGTAGCGTTGTGAGATCATCGCAATTATTGCGAAACACATGGACCGATCGACCCACAGTGTGTATAAAAACGTACGTATGTACATATGTATTGCACAATCGACGAAAACACATAAATCATAATGAAAAAACGGAATAAAACGAGAGTCGCGGAAGAAGAGACGCAATTTTTTGCGTGTCGTGAAAAGTTATGGGCTCGATCTGCACAAGTATAACAATCGAATCGGTTAAACAATGAATTGATTGACTGTAGCGAATCGAAGATGACTGTGATGAATGGGCGTGTAACTTTGTATAAATCCTAGTCGATAATTTTACAAATAATGTTACACGAGCATATTGCGTCACGATTTCTATCCAAAATAACGAGCCATTCAACGTTTTTGTGACGGCGTTATTTTTTTTCGGTATCGATTCAAAAGACTTTTTCTCATTGTCATTTTATTTTAAAGCATATATGTACATATGTATGTACATATACAAGAAAATACGAACGATGAAAGAAAGTAAAAACGTGTATGAGAGAGTATGTACAATAGGTAGAGGTAAAAAAATAAAATAGTAAAACTTACAAAATGACCCTCGATTTTTATATCGTTTCGACGTTTCGCCATATAAATTTGCCGACGTAAAAGGCAAACTTTCAATGTTGAGGCAAAACTTCGCTAAAAATTGCTAGTTTTTCAAGGGAAACTACAACTTATGGGGGATCCGACCCCTAAACTTTTTGAATCTGACTTCAATATACCAAAAAAAATGTACGTGTGTGCATCTCTGTATAAACATTGCCACAAAAAAAGAATGACGAAGCGTGCTGCTGCGAAGCAGTTTAAACGTTAACCGCAAAATTGTTGGGGAAGAATGCTCGTAAAAGTTTATCAAAGGAAACAGACAATCTTAGAGCTAAAGAAAAGTGCGAGAATTTTCAGCATTGAATTTTTATTTAAACTTCTTTTAAGGGGCAATACTACTATCTTTAAATATCAAGTTCGAAAGAAAACTACTTAAGTATAAAATATCCATAGAATCCATTGATTTGATTTAAGCTTAAAAAATAAGATAATGAAATGAAAGCAACGAAATGGACACATTAATATATTTTTATTTAGCATAACGAATAAAGTCTTAACTAGTATGTAATGTTCCCAATACCGTCTCACTCGTTCTGTCACAGAGATTTTGGTACTGATCGATAGATGATTAGACCCTCTTTCTGATGATATAAGTTTTTTGTATTTCCTATTGGCTTTTTGGTGAGTATGGGACGACATAGTGAAATTTTAGACTTTTTTTCAACTTATTTTTAATTTTCACCAACAAATAATTGCACCTTTCAGTTTTTACGCCTTAAATCGACAGATCTTGAAGAGATATTTCGTTTAGTAGTAAAATCACCGCACTAGCATGTCAAAGTCGCGAGATATACTGCTTGAAAAATTCCAAAAACGTCCAAAATATCCGTTGGGAGATACGCCCTCTCCTCCGCGCCTCACGCATGTACAGTATCAAATCAAGATCATAAATTCTTCGTAGACGTATACCCGAGCGAATAAAATAACATTTATGTCGATCCTGTTATTAGTAACGAAGTTATAGTGTCGGAATGTATGCCCATCCAAACGTGACATTTAACATAACCCCATACTGGTCCGCGTATATACATACATACATATTCACGTCAAAACGCATAGGAGTCATTTAAATAGATCAACATTTAAATTGCTTCTAATCCAACATTGAATTGGTGCACCCATATTGGGATAATAACAACACCTTCGGATCAATTTCACCGTTTGGAAACCACTGCTTTGGATACAAAGCATGGAGACGGCGATAATAACATCAACACCGAACCAACGCAACGGTGACAATTTGAAATTCAAATTCACGAACAAACGAGGAGTACACATATGTATGTACCTACACCATACAGAGAGAGAGAGACATTGGACCGTGGTAGCTTTGCACGACACACCTATGCGACAACCGATCGCGGCGAACGTTGCTTATCTCGAAAGACGATCGCAATGCGCGCAAAAGCCAAATGCGAATCTATTGAATAGGCCACTGTACGACCACAGAGGAGCTAACACGCGAAAACCCGTTCACATTCGACTGCGGACGGATATCGAAATCGAAACGGAAACCTTAGGTAACCGATACTGGAGAACAATACCGGAATCGGAGAGCCATGCAAGTCTCCAGTCGATCGTAAATTGGCGTGGATGCACCGCAGCTTTATGGTCGGATGCGGTGTCGTAAATTCAAAGCTAGTCAGCCCACGCCCAGAATTGTGGACCAGCAGCGTGTTAAATAGAAGATCCGATAGCTATTGTTACTGTTGAACCGCCGGAGAGGGCAAAGATCTCGTAAGTGTGGATCGTCCGAGCTTGACGCTATTTGATAAAGTTCGGTTGTTGGCGGTGAAATTCTGCATCGGACCCGAATTCGAGCGTAGAATTGAGAAAATGCAGTTGGGCCAAAATCCACTGCAGCAGTTCTGTTCTAACTTTAAAGTCTACGTGGTCACTGCTGTGATGCAATTTTCAGAGTTTCCCAAAGCTGGTTTACGCGCAACGTTTGCATTTTCATTGGAAATGGCATCAGAGTGTACAAAATCCCACACTGTTAAATAGGATATTGTGCTTCTGATAGTTCATAAAAAAACGATTAAAATCTAGTTATGTATATGGAAAATACCTGGAAAATACCGTATATTGCGATATAAATTTTAGATTATTTTTTCTTTGACACAATTACTATATGTACATATTATACATATATTAGCGTAAGCGTCTGCCTGTCTGCGTCGTTGCAGGTACGCTAGCATTGCCAACATTTTTAGCGCTATTTTGGCAACTATGATGAGGTTGAAAACTTTATTATGTATTTTATTATTATTTGATTATATTTAATATTAATATCAATTATGTTTAATTGTAATACTTGTTAATTGTATGTATGTTATTGTTTAAGTTAATTTGATTTGAAATGTTTTTTCTCATGTTTCGCCATATTGACGAATTGGGGCAACCTGTCATGTCACTATGGTATAATTTGTAAAATAAAATAAAATCTGTCAAAGCTGGTTCGAGTCGACAACGCGATTTTATGGCCATACACCCGTTCAATCAACGGTACACTATTATTGTAAACACTAGCGCGCACAGGTGGGGTTAGAATAAAATTTAAAGTTTGAAATGGTCATATATAAAAATGATAATTGTACTTTAGATTTTTAGATGCTATTTAATTGTTATTGAAGTTACACAAGTAAATTTTTCAAATTGCATGCTTTTAAAGTCACTCATGTGCTCCGAGAATATTGGTGGAACTCTTGTACTATATCATTCGGATGTTCCACTCGACTGTCTTGATAGAACAATGAATGAGAAACAACATTCATACAGTCATTTCTAATTCCAATCTGTTATTGTATGCTGATGATCTCAAGGTGTACAGAGATATTCGAACGACAGCAGATTTCACTGCTCTGCAAAATGACTTAAATTCGCTGTGGGAATGGGCATCTGATAACCATTTACCATTTAGCATAGAGAAATGTCATGTCGTTTCTTATTCCCGATCTCTTGCACCTTTAGTACATCCATATAGTCTTGGTGGAAATATATTAGAAATGAAACAAGTGATCTCGGGATTACGTTTGAAAGCAGGTGGAAGTTTGTGGTGCATATCTCAGACATATGTAACAGGGCGTCAAAGATACTAGGATTCGTCGTGCGTAATGCTCATCATTTCAATGATATGAGGGTATTACGCCTTCTTTACGACACTTTGGTCCGCAGCATCTTGGAATCTGGTTCTATTATATGGAATCCCAGAGAAGTCAAGTATAATTTACAGATTGAAAGAGTTCAGCGGAAATTTCTCCGATACCTATACATGAGACAATACGGCTACTATCCCTCACTGTATCCTAGTGCTTTTGTTCTAGGTACATTGGGATACAGCACTCTGTCATCTCGTAGGGATAAACTCCTTGTGAATCACTTCTGTAATTTATTGAGAGGTGACATATCATTCCTGCACACTTCCGGGAGTTGCGTACGCGTCAATTGTTTCAGGTTGTCAGAGCGAGAACCGGAGTCCTTGCTGACTCGCCCATTGCTCGAGCCATTCAATGCCTCAATTCACTTGCGCAACATTTGGATATTTTTTTTGCGCTACGCACCATCAGATCGCCACATTTCTCATGCACTTTAAATTTTTTATTTTGTTTGTAATAATTTTATTTATTTATTCTTTGCTGATTTGCTGATTTTATGCTAACTTTTAATTTGATTCTATTATTATTATTATTTCATTTTATTATTATTAATACTTTCTAATTATTATTAAATTTAATGTAGTTCGATTATACATATATATATATATTTTTTTTTACTACCATTATTTTATATATAATGTTTTTTTCATGTCTCGCCATAGTGACGAATTGGGGAAACCTGTTATGTCACTATGGTATAATTAATAAATAAATAAATAAATAAATAACTCATTTTCGAAAAAATCTCTGATATGTCACCTTTTTGGTCCGAGGACGGGATATGACGGGTAAACCGGCTAGTATAATATGTATGTACGTATTTGTAACAATAGACAAATGTATCAAATGTTTTAATAATATGTATATTAGAACAACGGCAATCGAGCCAACGATAGGCGAGGGCCAATTTGACGTTTAGCGGTTCTAAACATCACAACTCGAACGCTTACACAGTAATAATTGCTTCGAGGAAAATTAAACCGGACAATTAACCGAGGGCGATCCTCTCACCGAAAAGGGTATACAGCAAGACGGAGTAGATCTACGACAGGGTTTAAAGGGGGTGTGGCCATTTCAGTGGCACTAGCAGAACATAATTATTCGCGTGCGAATGAGGCGTTTTCCCGGACCCCAATGGTTTGGCGCCACTGCTCGACCGTACCGGATGTCGGGCGTGTGTGTCGCGTTTTCCGGGTCACCGGGTTTTGCGTGAGATTTATTAACCGACAAAGAAGCGGCCATAATTGGGTGTAATCGAGAACCCGAATCAAACCGCGCAATGCGAAACGCGTCACGCCACGAGCATTGCATTCACTATACCGCTTGCATGCACCTCGTCAAATGTATGCGGCGCGTGATGCACAATATTGTATTATAATTGACGGTAGGGATAAAAAACAAGTTCTGAAAATGAAACATATCGTCTATAGTACAGCGGTCGGGAACCGGCGGCTCTTTGTATGAAAACCTGCGGCTCTCGCTGTCATCCAACGTTTTTCGTGAAACACATAACGTCGTCACACAATGTACACAAAATCAAAATGAATCCTATTTCCATAACTTCATGGCTATAAAAAGCTTCAAAGTCGTTTTTCAGATTAAACTTTGTCATACTTTTTTTAGTAATAAACTGTCAAACATTAAGAAATATCATGATGATAATTTAATTCTTATAGTTATCCATTTCATAAATGTGTAACATTTTATTTAATTTTGAATATACATACATACCTACATATGTATGTATAATCCGAAAGTATTATGTTGCGGCCCCAAGCTTACCAATTTTGTAAGGTTTTTCCCTAATTTGGCTCTTAGCTCGAAAAAGGTTCCCGACCACTGGTCTATACTCTATAACACAGGTTCCCGACCTTTGTATAAAAGCCACGTATACATATATATCATTCAATATTATTCAAACATCAAGACAGCGATTAAAAATGAAAATTGCAATATACATATGTAGTCAATATTTTTTTTTAGTTTACTATTTCAGTTGGTGACCCCACAGAAAACCTTTCGCGGGCCCATTTGGGGGGTCGCGACCCATAGGTTGGACACCCGTGGCACTCTATAATTTGTATAGATTTTTCAAACTGTGGGTCCACAACGTCATGGCTATAAAATGGTTTAAGATCGTTTTTCAGATTAAACTTTTTAGTAATAAACTGTCAAACATTAAGAAATATCACGAGGATAACTTATTTCTTACATTTCATTAATGATTAATGAGTAATATTTAATTTAATTTTGAATATATAATTCGAAAATAATGTTGCGGCTCCCAAACTTACCAATTTTGCAAGGTTTTCCTTGATTTGGCTCTTAGCTCGAAAAAGGTTCCCGACCACTGGACTATGTACATATATATGAAAGAAAAATTGATTGGGATACGTGTACTTGAACTTTCAAACATTTGATGGTGTAAAAATCGTCTAATAACAATATAGGATCAATCTAGCGAACTGTGTTACTGGTAATTGGTATCCACTATCGACTTTAACAGTTCAATGTTCAATTTCGTTATCACTATTGCTAGTAGAAAATGTCGAACTTGATATCGGTCAATGACAATATATTATAAGCGGTGAATCATCCTGTATATGCGTAAATATATCACGGCATTTCCCGTACTTTATCGACTGCGGAACTATGCAGTTTCACATACATACATACATACATACATACATATGTACATATATACATATTCCGATAACCAAAATAAAATAAAACCAAAATAAAACCACGATAAACCGTCGAAGTTACAAAGTATTGTATGATATTTAGAATCTAAAGTTGCATAATATATGTAGATAGGTAAATAAAATACAGTGGCGGAATGAAAACCCAACGAAAAGTTCAATACGAAGTATACAATCGAGACAAAACGCGGCGTCTATTTAAAATTAACGACGTCGCCGTTTCAATTGAATTTGCCTCCAATTTATATCCACCATAGACGTTGTTTTATCTGAAGACGAATTTTAACCGGTTCAGTTCAAGCGAGAGACGCCTAGGTCGAGAGAGGGTCTCCACGAGACCTTTAAGTACTGCTAAGTCTGAATAATTAAGTCGGCTTTAGTTGACCCGTTCGGATTTGCACGGAGACTTATAACGATGTGCGGGATCTTGCATGCGGCAATTTCGCATAATCTCTTCACACATCCGGAGTGAGCTATTATAAAGTAAAATTAGGCACGTGTGTGACGCAAATAGACTTACGATTAGTAGTACCTAGGAAGACGAGTTTACGCGCACACTCGACTAATCAAAATTGATGATGAAATTATTCGAGTACAGATACCTAACCTACCTACATATCTCTATGCGAAGGGAGAGGTGAAAGTTTAATCTCAGTCGGGCAACGAATTGACTTATTGAAAGCAAGGCTCAAATTTCTAATGCTTAAAATTAGTGTTTTCGGATTTATGCTAATTTGATGGAATAGTTGTGCGTTGAAAGCTTTTTAGTTATTTAGCTATTTTAACTTGATTGCTTGATTGTGCATATACTAATGAAACTGTATTATATATATAGGTAGTGTTTGATTTCGTTTCGTTCAGTAGTTTTCCCCTTTTAAAATAAAAGCTAACAAGTATTGATATCATAAATAAATAAATTATCACAAATTAGTACATACTTTTGAAAATGACTCTCTCTCTTCCTTTCCATTAATCTCCAACGTTCTATAATTTAATGAGGGTTGTAAGGTTAAATTGGGTTGTGTACATTTTGAGAATCTATAATTAATTTGAATTATTATCATATTAAAGTTTCTCGCACTTAGGTTATGAACGAGATAAATTTACAAATTTAATTTAAATGTGTCAATTAGAAAAATAAATATATACAGATTCTATAGATCGTGCATTTACATATGTATAATATAAAAGGAATTTTTAATGGTTTTGTTGGCTGATAATTTTGAATGAATTCCTACAAACAAACATTCAGTTTTTGAATCAATACTTTCGATTATAAGTAAGAGCTTTAAGGGGGTAACTTCGACGAATTGGCTTAACAATTGAGTCTGCAGAATAGTAAAAACAAAACCATTAGTTACAATTTAAAATGCAATCTATGTATTTTATACCTGCGACAAAACTGCGTCAATGTCTTTCGTACACGAATAACATCGCGCGAAAGCTCTCCAAAAACAAAATGCATGTATGCAATTTGTAAACTAAAATTCCTCGAGCTTACATATGTGGAGAGAAAGGACGTGATCTGGGACAGGGTTCGTCTTTCGTCGTGCGCTCGAAATGCTCAAATTGTAATCTCGCACTTTGCATACGTTTGTCGGATACGTGAGATGCAATTTTCGTTAGGTCGGGTAAAACTTCGCACAAGACCGTTACTACGTGTAAAATACGCCATTTGACACTCGTGAATATTAATATACATTATAATATTAAACGTGAAAGTTTTAATGTGAAATTGTATTGATATTGCACATAGACTATCGGAAATGGAATATCTGAAAATTGCAATCGGAGAAGTTTATTAATTAAAAAAGCGGAAAATCGTACACGACTCTGTTGAGCGACGGTTTATTTGATGCGAAACACGCTTTGTCTGTCTAAAACAAACGACTCAAAATAATAATAAAAAAAATTGAAAAAACAAAGCGTACGCCAAATTCAGTTGGACAGTGTCGAAATTCGATTATCCGGCTAGTAAATTCACCAGGGGGACTTTTCCGGTTAGCAGGGGTGCACAATCACCTTTGTCTGGCTCGACTTGCCTAATAAACAACAGTGAAAAGAGCAAATAATGCACGTGATACTCGTTAGCAAAGGTACTGAACGATTTTTTATACCCATTTGAAATTTTGGTTTTCGGGTTGCGTTCGCATTTTGACGCGCGAACGATCGATCACTCCAAAAATGTCCAAAGCTCGTATGAAACCTATTGATATGTTGATATTTTAATACGGAAAATATGATTGATCACACATGACCGGTTCATTTCCATATTTTTCATTCACTTGTTTAACGTGCATTGAAATTTTCAATCTATATTTAGACTACGGAAATTGTTTCACTCGAATGATTCTACACACACGACGAATGTTTTTTACAATGTTGAATTTTGTCCTTCAAAAGGAAAATGTTTGAAAAATCGAATTAGGTTCATGTAAATCGAATCGAAAAGTCAATGTAACTTGTTTATCTAATCAAGTAGCAAATTTCGTTTGACAACCAACCCTAGTATACATACATACATGTAGGTTGGGCTAGACTTGGCAACATAGACCACCTCGTATTACCTAAATTGAACAATGACCCCATTTCTAAAAGGATAAATCTATAGGTAACACAATATACTGAGTTGATAAACTAAGACACAAAATTGGAATAAGGAGGAAGCAAAGAAAATAGAATGAGACAAAGACTATTTTGGTAAATCGAATAAGTTTCGACGATGCAATTCAATTGTATAAGAAACGCAATTATTCATTTCTACATATACATTGGTTTTATCTAGTTAAATAATTAACGTGTACGTGTGGAGAGCTGGAAAGGGTCGATTAAGGATACGTAACACGATTGGCAATTTCCCTTGCGTCCTGACCGCTTTTCCGCGCGTTGCGAATACAAATTTCGTCGAAGTGAAAATTTAATCGTTTAAAAGATTTCTGGCCGTATTTTTTTATTAAATGATAATCGCCCATCCCGCTAACACATAAGCAGTGCCAATCATGCTTTTGCGGACGGTAAGTATTAAAGACGTGATCGTAATGCAAATGCTCTCGTATACGTGCAATAATATTATATAATCCGGGATGAAAGTAGAGCTTTGGCTGTTTGCCGGTAGAGAAAATTACAAGCAAAAGATGAAACATAATCAAAACGCTTTAAGCGCGGGCTTTTGAAAATGTTGGCCGGATTAATTAAGAAAACTTCTGGCTCTCCGTGGAAAGATTGCTTAGGTGAAATCTATTCACGAAACTAAAAGCGAATTACGCAGTTCGCAGAGGTTAAAAGAGTGTAAGTATGTATATTATTTTGCCATCGCGTAAAATTTACGAAAAATTTGTTTGAACAAACAAAAAAAAATGCGAATCCATAAAAGATGAAGCGCGCAGAAGAACATCTTCGTCAATAAAGCAATGCCTTTCAAAAAACAAATTTAATATAAATCGCAATATTCGTCTGAATGCTAATTTTATTTACTTATCTTTTACATAACAGCTCAAAAGAAGGAGAAACAGGAGCCTTCTTTTTAAAGAGTCACTAACATTTATTTTCCAAAATCCCCCACACACACACACACACACAGTCATAAAAAAAAACACAACAATATATTTTTTGCATTGTTGTCTAACTGTAATTAATACTATAATAATAATAAAACAAAATGTTAATTCTTATTTAGGTATGTATACATTGTATGTAATAAACCGAGGAAAAAACAACTCTCGAGATTTCATTTAAATTTATACGATATTTCATAAACACACGAAAGTCCCATTAGTCCAATGGCGAAATCTGGAAGATCTAGTCAACATAATAAAAGTGATTTATGCAGCAATTAAAATAATACAACACTATTTGCATAAAAAATAAACTCTCGCCGATACGCATCGACGAAAATCGAAACAATTATTTACCTCACCATTGAAATATGTATATTATTAGACCAGAAAAAAATAATAAAACCTACCTTCCTAATATGAAATATATTACATGGCCATTCTGCAAAGTGCATGATTTACGTACAAGGGCGGTAAAGTTACGGTTCGTTGGAAATTCGCACACATGCGAATACCTGTGTTCATGAACATACATATATAGGTATGTATAGATATGTGGACCGGTTCGGATACGCCGAGTGGTTTATTTTAATACGTAACGTATTTGATTTATGGCCATCATCCGGATTACGGTAAGAGTATATTGCTGCAACGGGGAAAACCGGAACTGCATTTTCCACCTAACGTAGAGCTCACATCGTAGCACTACGACCACGAGAAAACTACCTTTTTTCCCTGTCCACATAAGCCACGAAAGCTCCGTGCTGTAAAATTATCACAAGAGCAAATATGAACGGTACAATGTCGATGTTTAAATAAGGAATACCATGTGCCTCTCTCGTGTATTTGAATTAACCTCGATAAAGCGTTACGCGTTTGGCTACATAAGCTTTTACGACACTTTAAGGTTTCGTTATGGAAATTAATTAAGTACGGTCGTGTCGTAACTATGTTTTATTAGGCTACTTGCAAAAGAGCTTAATATCAAAAGCTGTGTGTGTTTCGAATGCTATCACTGTAAAAGCTTTGTCGACATCTGCAATTGTGTCGTAATATGATCCAAACCCGTACGTAGTGTGATGTTGAAATCACCTCTTAATAACTTACATACATATCTAAATGAAAATTATTCTAGATTTTATACTTTAAGCATGCAAAATGTAAGTAGAAATTATTTATCGTAAATGAAAACTGGTTAAATGGCGTTAACTATACACGATATTAAAGAGAATTTACGCAATATCGAGTCAACTGTCTTATTATCGTTATCGTTATTAGCCTATAAAAGACACCATATTCACATTAAGTTTTATCTTAATAGTTACAACATTAAAGCTTTACAACTTTAAATAATCAAATAACGCAAGTGAAAATATGTGAAAAATGTGTTTAAATAATTCAATCAAAATAAATCGACGCGGAACGTTCTTATGTATAACGCCAATGTTTAATCGAATCAATACAAAGAGGGAGTGAAAAGGACATGCTAATTTTGAAATATAAATAAACACTCTTTCCTCGCATTTTCTTTGAAAATAAAAGCGTTCTGTATTTTTTTTCGACGTCATTTGCGAGTACCTTGTAGAGAGACAGAGAAGAAGAAATAAAGAAAAAAAATAAAGAGAAATTTATTAGTAAAGACCGAAAGTACTCTGTCGATCGATCGATCTCGCACACTCGAAGACAAAGACGTGTCAGAGATTCAATTCGGCGCTTATAACTTCCGACAGCCAAAAATACTTCCTTCCTCAGCTTCCTGTCGTCGCTCCAACACTTCTGATTTTGTCAGACACGTTGTCTTCGCTAACGAGGTGTGAATTCGACTATAGTGAACTTTTCTTCTTTAAAGGGTGTCGCACAAAACTGGGGATGAACTGCCGTAACAATCAATTTCACTTTCCAAAAGGCATAATAGATTCAACTCATAAATAATTTCACCCATTTGTAAACTACATAGACACTTTATAACAATTTTCTAACGGAAAGACAAGTATAGGCAAAAGCTATGTAGTATATCTTCTAATTCGGTTACAGCACAGTATGAAAAGGAAATGAAAAACATCCAAGGGATTTAACTTTGTATTTTGAGAGGATTAACCATTTTTTCCGTCGACGACTGATACCTTCAGTCGGGATTCAAAGTTCGAATAGTTCGGTGGCACTGATCCGAATGACGTCAATATCTCGAGGGGGATCCTGAAAGCTATTTGTCTTTGTTTCAAGAAGTCCCCCTTAGGCAAGCAAGCGGACCAACGAAAATAACTTTATCAAAAGCGGTCACACCCGCAGAGCTTTGGTGGGGAAAATTAGAGAAAGCTTTTAACCTACTAAAGCGTATCAGACCCCACACCCCCATTCACACTTTTCCTAAGCGAAGATACCCCCGTGCGATTCTTTTCAACGGTAGGGGGACTCTTTGTTCCGTTTTACGCGACTTACACCCTTATCGAGGGTGACATCTGTTCAATTTATCCTGATTACTACTTGTCGAGACGATTCGGTGGAGACTGTCACCTATCGTTGATTAAAAGTGGTTACATACAACGTAAATTAATGCTCCATTGAAAGCTTACGTTCGAAATTAAGTAGTCATTGAAAATTAAGCTATTCATTCGCATCGTGCAAGATTGACGGAGTGAAACTTTCGATTGAGAAGAGCATCTAAAATTTTGTAATCAATCACTGTGTAATGTAATCGTTTTACTAAACCTCAAAAGCGTCAACCATTTATTACATTTTCAATTATTCGAGGTTAAAGATTTAAATTTTATAAAAATAGGATGAAATTAAAACAAATACACTTACAAAAAATGTAAAAGCAAAGTAATATCTCACCGGTTTTCTTGTATTTGCTTAAATATTCATGGATTGTAGAAGTTCATGTTTATGTTAATTTATGAAGAATTTACCTGAAAGCAGAAAAAGAAAATAAAAGTTAATACAAAATAAACATTATTACAAAATAAGTAGGTACATAAACAAACTTAATTAATCGAAAATTTATAAGAAATACAATTTTCTAAGGAAAATTTAAATAAACATTACGTTTTCCTCATTTTCTTAAGTGACCTGGAAAAGGCTATATCGATTTTGGTCACAATCCAAAGTAAGTACATATTAAAATTCTGCCGCAAAATGGCTAGTGACTCGTGAAATAGTTCAGATGTTCCGCTGGCGGTGAACAATTTGGCGGAATTCAAAGTTTTCAGCAAGAATTCGGCGGTTAATATTATCCCTACGTATACAGTGTTTCAGCTGAAACTCAATTAGACACACACACACACACCTTTACTGGGAATAAAAAGGCGAAAACACTAGCAAACGAACCCGCACGGCAAAAATTTAATAATTCGGACATTTGTAAACGTGTTAGGGGACGCGAACGCTTTGTCGTGAAAAGCTCGGAAAAACCACTTGAAGAGGGGAAAAACTCCTGCGAGTTAAGTCGACTACGCCCGTAAATGAAGCAAAATCTGGATATCGTCGACACAGAAACGACGATAATGGGAGGACATTTGCATACACGACGCGAGATCTGCACCCGTTATCCGGGGATTGCCTCTATACACGTTTCAGGCTCGCACAGGGGTGGTTCTGGAAAAATAACAAGTACTTGTCGTCAACTGTGTCGTCTTTATTCTTTGGCAAAATGGAGCGATTCGATGAAATCGATCGGCCCTGAAAAAAGTTGAAACTTCGAATCGAAAATCAATCAGTAGAAGCAGATGTTTGAATAGAAAAATCAAATAGTTCAATTCCCATATGAAATTATGCATGAAATATATGTTTAAAATGTATCTAACTACATAAACAACTTCCGGAAGTTGAATGTGGTGCAAAAGTAAACTGTTACTTCCGGTTGAACGATAAAATCTACCAGATGGGCATTGTGCCAGGTATACAACAAGTGGATTCAAATTCGCATTCTAACATGCACCTATAGTTGTTAACACAATAAACGCCGATTATTGTAATCGAATTCAATTTTCAGGTTTTATTCAATAATTACTATGATCAATCAATGCGATCGATCGAATTGATTAACACGGCACAATTGAATACAAGTCGTGAATGTAAAATGCTTTGGGATGCATTGTGGCAAGACTAGCGAAAATATCTAGAGAAGAAATTCTATATTAGTGTATATACATATGTATGTACGTACGTTTATCCACTGGAATTTATGTTTAAAATAATATTAAAACGTCAAAGTGCAGCTTTGCGTTCAACTATTAAAATAGAAATTACGGCAAAAGGATGATATCCCTCTCTGAGTCTGGTATTTCGCGTGCTAAATAGGTCGTATCAAAGCAGTGCACTTGGCTACTTCGCTTAGCTACTTAAGACGACTAAAAAGTATTTAAGAAAACGTCTCTTTACCCAACCGTGGCTTTGAAGCAGACTCGCTTTGAAGTCGGATAAACCGCAATTTTGACGATGAATGGACACTGTAGTTATCCTTCAGGTCATTATAGCGGCGTCTGAACACAATTCAATACCGAGAGATATCCCTCAGGGGGTGCGAAGTTCTCAGCATCGCCTTTACAGATTGTTTTCAATTGAATAATCGAGCATTCGACGGGAAACTATCTGAAACTATTCCGTAAGCGATATTTCATCGGATGCTAGGTACTGTTATACCTACATACGTACATACGTACATATCTATCCACTCAACTGTACGTGTCGAGTTCGGTTTGCGGTTCTCAAAGTTAATTTCAAACTGCAGTTAGAGATGGTTTACGAAAAAAAAAACAAAACACTCCCGAGCATTTCACTCTCGAGTCGAAGGTTGAAGAGTGTCCTCAGAACGACCATACAGAGAGACGAACGAGGGAAGTAGGGAAATGAAGATGCCTCGAGTGCATCTTCAAAACCCCAGACACGTCCATTGGACCCTCAGTTGGGGTTCGTTAGTAGGAAATATGCGGCAAGCTCTTCCCTCGTGTCGTGAATAATTTTACTACACGTGACCCATTTGATATTTCCTATAATTTTCATTTATTAAACAATTGAAATGTTAACAATGGAAAGCGAAAGATTAGTACGATAACTTCAGTTGAAAAGATGTCGGTGAAAATCTTTCGATCGAAATGCAATCTTGCGCGAATAAAAAAGCGTAGAGCTTTCTGTACGCTAAGTGAAAGAGGAGATAGTTCTCTCTTCCGAATTAGCGGAACTGGAATAAATCGCTGAAGTTCCCGGTGAATTTACCATTTAACGAAGCGACCACTCTTATGAAATATTCTCAAAAGTATTGCCCGGGTCGTATTTGCGGTCGCGTCGAAATGCGAAAGTTTTTCTCGGTCGCCTTTTGTTTTTCTATTTTCCGTGAAGTGTGAAAATCCCCCGGAAAACTACTGGAAATGTAACAGAAGGACACGTCGCTGAAGACGACCGCGCCGTTGTGTAAAGTTTCAAAGATTTACTTCTTTTTTTTTTGCGCTACAGCGAACGAAATACGAACAAGAGCACTTTAGAACTTAAGCTACAGAATATATAGTCAAATACTCAAAATATATAAATACTGATACTACAAAAACCGCAAAGGTCCCACCGAGAAAATGGATAAGTTTACGCGAGCGGCAAACGCGTAATCATCGCTCGATTTCTGTACACGCGTGGGTATCGCAAATTAAAACACACACTGTGCATAACTTCATTGTTCCACGTTATGAAGTTTTCGTAGAAGGGAGAGAAGAAGATCCACAATTTTAACAAGGTAGAGTGGTGAGCAAACACACTCGTGCGTAGGGAGAGTCGACATCAAAAGCAAAGGGGCAGAGATCGCAAACTTTACACGAATTTTAATATAATATGACGCTAAATATTATTACTTTACAAAGCGAAGATTCTAATAATACAACTTTTAATTGGGTATTACGTTTTACAAATCGTATTGATTTCTCAGAAAAAGTTATAATAATTGAAAGGAAAAATGTCCTTGAGAAGGAACTCGTACTGCGAGGCGTATCCAAACCGTAAACTGTGTTTTGTAAGCACTGCCTTTATTATAAAAGTTTACGTGTAAAATTCGAAGTCGACCGGATTAAATACATAGAGATTAAATACACATATACATTTGAAATACAGAGCGTTTCAGAAATAATGACTAAATGAAAAAAAATTCAGTATAAAAGAAATGAACGATAGAATTTTGCAACTAAAAAGAATTTCAACTATTGTTGTATACACGAATTTCTCATTTAAAAAAAATTGTATCTATTACCTTTTACAGTGTCTCAAGGTGCTTAAAAGACAATTGGAAGGTCGTGCTGATTCAAGGATGTCTAATTGTAAGCTTATGTATGTATAACGCCAGACATCTTTTATGATTACTTTTCTATAAGATATACTTTGTACCTATAGAATCGTAATAAATCGCATTATATCATAATGCGTCCCTTCATTCGCAAGAAGGTCGAATCAAGTACGTCTTTTCACGCTCGAAATTTAATGAAGCTCGCCGCTTTTTTTATTTTATTATTCGCCATCGCTCACAATGAATCTTTTGTCGTAAAATTTGTTTATTTACACTCCCCCCTTTGTGCGCGAAACATGGAGTTATCTCAAAAACTCGATTTGGCATCCGACGAGCAGGGGAAAAATGATGAGGAGCGAGCGACGAACAGTTTTTTTTTTTATACACGTCGCACAATTTCGCACAGACGACAATAATCTCGAAAGTAGGGGAGTTTCCTCTCTTTGTGCCGGTAAGTATTGTGTGTGTGTGTGTATGTATACGTACTTGCAATTCGGCTACTGCTGAAGCAATAGAGGATTTTGCAAATGGTCAACGGAGGGCTCAACCAACAAAAGGCTCTGAATATCGGGCATATAAAATGTGTACGCGACGAGTCTTCAAAACGGGTCCTCGACAAAAAAAGGTATATGTACATATGTACATGTTAACTGAAGGAGCCGAATCGTTTAGCCGCAAGGGTTCCGCACACATCATTACTGGCTAGTCACAGCAGGATGGCTTCTGGTTTCGAAGTGGATATAAAACGAATGATGGAAAAAAAAATAGTTGAGGACGACTGCAATGGACCGCTTGACCCGTCGATGGTCCTGTCGTATGCGTTTTAAACGCGGCGTTAGTGTTTTCTATGAAAACAGGTTCGAGTCTTGGGTACAAACCACTAAATCTTCATCAAACACAAAGCAAACACGTCAAATCGAGAATCGATGTGCGTGCACAAGGGCCCGAAATATGAAAGTCGGAACGTAGAACAGTTAGACTTTTAATGGATGTTTATTATGAAAACAATTCAAACACGATACAGTTATTGCAGTTCTAATTAGCGAATACCAATAGGTACGATAGCATCTATTGGAACGGTCTTCTAAGATTCGAGTGTAGTATTATTATATTATTATATATATAATAGCCGAAATCCGTCTGTCTGTCTGTCTGCTGATAACGCTCGCTAAGAAAAAATTATTTAAAAAACCACCAGAACGAATGGGGGATCGAACCCACGACCCAAGCTCGAGAGTCATCATGCTAACGCTTACTCTATCACCCTTGGTCGGTTTAGTCCTTTTTTTTTTAAACATATCGTGACTCGGCGTTACCTACAAAAGGGATCGTGATTCTGCTAATAATACATAGATGGAACTATAGAAACTATTATTTTTTTTTGTTTTTCGATTTTTACAAAATCACTAATATAATAATTAATAATTATAATATAAATAGTAAAGTAAAAAAAAAATTTTTTTTTAGTGGGTATCGATAGGGTTCAATTATTGGGGATTACATAGATGGCGCTATAAAAACTATTTTTATTTTATTTGTTTTTTCGATCAATTAGTGGGGATCTCTATTAAAAAAGCCCTTTACGATATTTAAAATTCCGCGGGCGTTGATATTCAACGGACTTACACTAGTATATATATAATAGCCCTATTCCGTCTGTCTGTCTGTCTGCTGATAACGCTCACCAATGTAAATAATTAAAAAAAAAAACCAGAACGTCGCACGAGGAGGATTTGAACCCGGTATCACTGATTCGGAACAGAGCGCATACGCGGTGAGCCAAACCAGATGATGCGAGATCCCTTTTATTTTAAACTTTTTCGCGACTTTGCTAAATTGTTACGTTTTTTGTTATTATAAAGCGCCATTTATACAACAACTATGTATAAAAAAACTATTAAATTTAATATAATTTTTCAGTACGGGTGATGAGAAACCGCTTGTATACATACCTAAATACCTAGTAGGTATGTAGGTATACTAACTTGCACAGTGTGCTAGAATTGAATTCATAATAAACTTATAGACTAGGATATAAAATAGTCAAGTAAATGAAATGTGAACATATTTTGGCAGTAAAGTGATAGATCTAACCGTTAACATTGAAGAAAAACAAAGATTGAGATAACGTTTTATGGTATGGGTATAAACAAAAACATCGAAGATGAGTTTAGAATACATCATGCGATCATTGTTCAGTTGTATGTACAAGCATGCACGAAAGTCGTGTCGTCGTAAAAAATATATACACATCTATACATACATATGTATATAAATTTCGTGGGTGTATTAGGAAGGTACTACATTGCATACAGTGGGATCGGATTCAATTCCACTTCCCCAAATTCAATTACACATTGCTCCGTGTCATTCGCGTGGGAAGATTTGGATAATGGATAGATCGATCCGTTCACCTTTTTATTTTTTTTCCTTTTTAATAATATGTATTCACTTTTAATGGTTCCAAAGACGTTTTTCTCGTAGTAAAACGGTTAAAACGTACGACTCCTTCATAAATGTCAAATATTTTACGCCGTCTTCCCTGTAACGATCCACGTTGTAAACGATCCCGCTTTAATACTCGTATATATTACGCGAGGGCAATCTCTTGTACGTTTAGTCTCGAACTGAGCCACGCTGATCCGGATTTCGATGTAATTTTCATTCATGAAAATTGTGAAAAATACTTTTTAATATAAAATGGCACATGGGGTCGCTTGTACGTGGAATAATAAGCATATTCTACTATGTATTACGCAAAACAAATTTTCTTTTATGTCATACCGTTACAATTTTAACATCGAAATTTGCATTTGATGTTATAAAATAAGCAAGTTTTTCCCCAGTGAAGTAAAAATATGCCACAGATGAGCCGGATCTTTAAAAAAATGTACATAGAAATACTACTATCAATTAACGAGAAGGTATTCAATAGTACCTAATTCGAAAAAAAAACAGCCATTCACTAAAATTTGTAATTAAAAATTACCTAATTAACGTCACTCAATTATTACGCCACGTCAACAAACTGTCACATTAGTATTTCGTTTGTGTGTAAAATTAAAATGAATATTTATGTTGGAAATTTTCCAGTCGTGTATGAAATATTTAATGACTCTTATTTATTTATACGGGTATATTTTAACGATGCAGTTATCAAATTGAAAAAAAAACAACAACGCAACAGAAATGAAATGTGTCATAAAAACGGAAAACGAATTTTAATAATATTCGAATGACTTCGCTTCTGATTCACGTCGATCGTAAACGTATGAAAATATTGAAATGTTCACTCAACCGACTGAAAAATGTGAACCAAGTGCAATAAAATGTCAAAAGAGCATTGTTTATATGCTACATACACAATATTATAATTTACTTTCAAGTGAGCTTAAAGCTGATATATTTCAATCAAATTAGAATGCTATGTATGGTTTCAATCACAAAGTAAAACTTGATTAAACATACCAAATTTTCAAAGGGAAGTTAATTTAATATTGAGCTCCATAGCTCAAACATACTTGCACATATAAAATACATAAAAGTAGATAAACCGAATCAGTTAAATTAATTGAAAATCGATAAACAGAAATATTGCGTTTTGATACACACGCGACCCAAAAAAATGTGGCGAACGAATATTCGGGAAAAGCGATGAAAATTTTCGAGTAATAATACATTTTTATACTACATTTTCAATTTATTAACGTCGATTTTAATGTCCCTTATCAATTTCAACGTGGAAACGTAGAAAGGGTGGGCGGACGATTAAGGCTTTATTTTACGTGACGGTCACGCAAAAATGCGATCGTTCAAACAAAACAAAAAAAAAAGTACTACCCCTATCTAAAATACAATCGATCACTATTACAACAACAAAAATAATAATACGAATAACGTAAATACTACAGAAAAATGCGTGAATCGTAAATTAAGTTCACCGTAACGGTCGAATGGAGGAAAGCGCGAAACGTCGCCGGAAAATACGCACTAATGGCTTTCCGTCATAAATTCCGATGATTACGCATAAAATAACGTTGCGATTTTTTTTTTTTTTCAGAGCTTGAAAACGAGCTTTTAACGTCGAAATGACGTCGTTTCGATGACACTTCAAAGTAGGGCGATCGAATAAATGAGATTCGTAATTGATTTCACTCCGTCGACTGAAAGCTTTCGCGCGTTTTTTTTGCGCTTTCGACGTCGATGCGATTTTTCCGGTTTGTTAACGTGAATTTAATTTTTTTCTCTTCGCTTCCGTTCCATTTTTAGACTGCCAGACCTCGATTGGTCCTTTGCGCAATGGTCAATTAGATGTGAAGTCATAGCTGTTGTTTATTACACCGTCGAGTAATTAAGTGTACGCGTAGTCTGTTATGTTGAGCTTTCTTGTGAGAAATTTTTGGCACGGCTGCAGCTAGTCGGATTATCGGGGGTGCAAAAGTAGGCACAATCGGTGGTGGTCGATAGCGACAAAACGACATGAAACAAGAAAAGTTTGTAGCCATTTGGCAATCCTCCAAATGTGGAGTAGATTTGTCCGTCTGCGGTCTACGAATCGTCGAATGCTACATATTTGCAATTATGCAACTGCCGACAATACAATACAACATGATAATCCATCAAATCGATACTACCATTAAATTCACTCTCATTTTAGATTACGCTATAAATTAAATCAACGGGTCAAAGCTTGAGTGTACTTTGCGCTTGTGAACGAGCAAAGAAATTGACGTAATGTTTCAAAAAGCGAAAGAATAACGACAGTTTGGCGAACAGTAATCACAGTTATACGAAGGATTCTGTAAATACGCATTTTCCCGCACCGCACAGCCTCTGAACAATTTGACCGAAGTTGGCGAAATCCCGAAGCTGAAACCCGAAATCTCTCAAGGGACCCATTAAGAATCCAAACACTTGAAAACACGTCGAAACAAAGGAAAAAAAGTTTTCCACGAGTTAAAGAAGGTATTGACGGATTACCTTCTTATACGCACATTTCTTATATACATACATAGCTTAAGCATATTATAATTCGATTTCATATTAAATTTGTGTAAGTGCAACCTAGAAATATTCCAGAGAGACTCACCATTTCTCGAGAATTCCCACAGGAACTATAACGTCCGTTGATGTTAAAACGAATTTTCTTTCTACACTGTGTTCCTTTTATTTTATTTTTTGTTTTGTTCGCAATCTGGACGCGCATTCACAAAAATTTCCTGAGGAAATCCCGACGATTCGATTTGCAAGCGATTCCCCATTGAATAATTTCCAATTAGGCAATGCGATTAAATCAGGATTATCCCTAACGGGAGAGCGTTAATTGTGCATTTAGTCGCGCACTAACCGACCTCGGCTGAAAAAACATCGATTTTCATCGCAATTTTACATTTAACGACACTATATAGAAGTATTTGAATTTTAAACGCACACTTTTCATGATTAATAATGTATAAATGGCTAATGGCATGGAATTTCACTGCATTATATTGTTTTATTTTATATTAGTATACGGCTGAAGCAGAAAGTTTCAAAATTTTCAGAACCCATTTAAACTTTGATGTTTGCCATCTGAAAAATACTTTTTGCTCTTCAAATTTCGCACAATGCGTGTCTCGGAGGGTCTATAAAACATTTTTTTGTACAAATATGTAACTTGTACACACATACAGTAATTTTTTAATAAAAAACATTGGATACAGTTGATTTATGACTTACATATAATAGATGTTCTTATATCCGAACGCTGAGTTTTAAGTTTAGTCTAGTGGAAGTTAATTACTGGAAGAGTCCCGCGGAGCGTCGTTTTCCAAAGCCAGGGCTGTTGTAGCCCGTTGATTTTTTTTTTTTTATTTTCAAATTACACTTTGGAGGGAATTTAATATTTTATGATAATAGCAGTGACGGCGCGCCACAGTTCGGTGGTTAACGACTATAAAATAGTCGCCCCAGGGCGAAATTAACATAATTGCGGGGCGGATCTCTCATCAACCCAGACACACGGATTCCTTACTGAAATTTGTGGCCGAGACGATATGAAACAACCAGAATTTTCTCTAGTATTTTTTTTTTATCTCACGGCCTCCGAGAAACTAGTCGCCACTAGCTAGGGATAAGATAAGAAATGAAAACCAAAGTGTAGCCGAGAATTATTTATTTTTTCTAGTGTTACTTCAATTACTCAAGAGTATGTAAATCGATCGATATGGTTCTTGAATATGTATGTAAACGTTATTATATTTTGAATAACTAATACGTACGCATACAAATGATGTTTAGATGCCCGAAGCGTGTAGATAGAAAAAAATGAAATCACGAGCTAACTAGATCATAAAACGATCGATGTATCAAATGGTACCGTTTCTTACACACGAATATTGAGGGAAACATACATTTTGAACCTACTTCCACGAAACGAGTAGATTAAACCAAACAATTATATTAAAGATTACGTTGTATCAAACACGCTACACTATATTATTCAAGCCAACTGCATTAACGAACATTAGAAATAACATTGTCCTCACTAATTGCAAACCGCACTTGGAAAAGCATAGCAAGACTAATAATCCTCAGGAGGGGTATGCTACAACTTCTACAATTAAATTTTAAACATTGAAAACTAAGTTGTTTGATTGCTAAACTGGATTTTCTAAATATGCAAGTGTATCAAGGATAGCTTACTATGGAATTTAAATTTTCTGCATGGCAACTATTAAAGTTTTCGCTATGAAATACGCTGAATATATGAAAGGAAATCGTATCTTCAAATTCTCCCCTATCTACTCTATATGATATATCGAATCGCAATATCACTGGGTAATAATTAAACGACATTCTTCGTATACGTTTTCGAATTCCACCGATATTTCTTCTTCTCGTCTACACGTTCGGCACAGTTATCGCGTTCCGTGCGTAAATCTCTCGTCGATTTCTTTCCCAGACACAGCAGACGCATACAATAATCCCGATATTATATTATAAAATACCCCGGTAAGACGACGGCTCCGAGTCGGCCGCCTTTTATTATTGCCGTGCATTCGTAGGCGAACGAACGGGCGCGTTTTCATAATTAAATTTGAGATTTATGCGGCCGGCGTGAATATAAACAAGTGGCGTGTGTGTTGACGCACACGTCGAAACGCCATGAATAATTCATGATGGCGTTCGATAATGCTCTCTACGACCGGGGGAAAAGACTATGCTTTCGCGAGATTCGGGAAACTCGCAGCTTCCGCTCGAGAGAGATTACTGTGCGATTATCCGGTGAGTGGAGAAACGGTGTGGTGGGAAAATTCGCGTGGAAAAGCGCACGGTGCACTTTACGCGACACCAAACGGAATTATTGTTGTATACGTGAAAATGATAAAATGTAACGGTGCGAAATTGAAAAGGGGAAACGCGTTCGTTCATTTTTAGCCAGGGACTAATTAAAACTTGTGTTCGTTGGAAAAGGTGCGCAGTTTAAAAACTCAATTACAATTTGCCTCGTCCGGTGCGCTAATTAAAACATCAATCTTTTTTTGTATTAATTAAAACATTGTAATTGCATCGTAGAATCGATTTTTTGCGTCTACTCTTATATGTACGTTGATAAAATAAAATAAGAAACATCTGAAGGTCTAAGTACTGGGCGATTACTATTGACATAATATGTAGGTAGTTTGTATAGTCAATATTTTTTTCTGTTTATTATTGAATGTTTCATTTGAAATATTTTATATATTCTACAATGAAATTAATTTTTTCTGCACAGGAAGTAATGATTCATCATCATCATAATCATTTTAAGCCGTTCACCATCCACTGGTGGATGAAGGCCTCTCCAATCTACATCCACTTGACTCCACACATTATTCTCAATTCATCAGCCCATCGTCCACTCGGTCTACCTTGCGTTCTTTCACATCCTCTCAGATAATATTCCAGTATTACATAGTCGCGTCCATCTGCCATCCATTCTTTTCGCTATGTGTCCAGCCCATTGCCACTTGATGTGTCCACCATTACCACACATGCTTCTTACCCATGTATTAATCTTACGATCTCTTCTTGCCATACCAAATATACATCAGTGTGCACTGGGTCTTACGTAGCATCCACATTTCACATCTATATGTAAGTCATAACTGGCAGTACGCATTGGTCGTATGCCTTATTTTTTAAGCATAGCCGAATGTTGGATTTAAAAACAATGTTCCTTCATCCAAAAGCACTCCACTCTTCGTTTTATTTCTTCTTCTTTACAACCAGGTCATATTCACCAATTGTCCTAGGTATAAATAACCATCGACTACATATCTCTACAATATGATTATCTACGGTGACTACGTTTTGCTTTAGAGACTTATGATGTTACAAATGATAAGAAACAAACAAACGTGCACTCACTAATGGCAACGGTAAGTACCTATACAAAAATTGGACACTTCTATGCTTGATTCTACAATGGAATAGTAAGCACGATAGCCGCCAGCTACCATATAAAAATTCCTATACAATATATTTATTCTCACCGTACAAATCACAATAAATAAATAAATAAGGAGAGCAACGAACTGTAGTTTTTCTTATCCGATTAGTTCCGCGCGCTCAAGGCGAACTCGATCTGATTGAAATCTACTACGTACAGGCTTTTATTTTCACGAATAGAGTGGGGTGGGGGAAGCTTAGTCGGAAAATTCGAAAACATTTTCTCGTTGAGCCCTTTCAATGAAAAGTCTAAACTTGCGTTGAACGGACGAGAAAGAGCCGGCGTTTATGACAGGTGAGAATAGGCGCGAAGCGTTGATGAGTTATATTGGAAAAGTTTAGAAAGACCGCCGATTTTATTGGTTCCCGAAACCCAAACGCACACACACACACACACACACACACACACACACACACACACGAACAACGAGAGGGGGAACCTTCGGTGTGGGCGGGAAAATATCCCCTTTGGTACTTCTCAACCCCGCCTACCCCTAGTCTCGAAAGCGGGGTAGAGAGCGCCAACTATTGATCGGAAGGGCGGACTTTCCGCCCGGTTTCTACCGAGAAAAGCGACACTGGCACACTGTGGCGGAAGGAAAACTGAAAAATAACAAAAAAAAATAAGGGTGGTAGGTTCTGCGATGAAAAGGGTCACCGAAGGGTACGCAGTGGGTGTGTAGAGTTGCAGGAGAAAGCGGCAGGATCAGCAGTGAACGTGAGCCGAGCGTGCTTTTGACGTTGAGCTGGACAAAAAAGCTCCCGTCGCGACTTAATACATAGTAACACACTGCCATCTATCATTACGTCTCTTTATAGTATCCCGAAACAAAACTGGATAAAAAATAGTGACCAGGAAAGGGGCTCAAAGGGTACAAATTTAAAGAAACGTCGTTGAAACGCGGACATGAAATTCACTTGCTGTGTCATTCTCAGATGAAATGTATTACATAGTGGTTCATTCAAGCAGCTTTGTGTCCTACAGCAGTGCTTCCCAAACTTTTAAGTTTGTCGGACCGGTAGAAAATTTTCCCAAGCACCGGGGACCGGTGTTTAATTTATTAATTATTTTTCTTTTTATATGACCTTTAAATATGTAATACACGGTACTAATTATAAAACAAATTTTAATCAAGCTACAATTCTTAAAATTAAAATGATATTAGCTAACAGTGACTATTTAATAAGTTTATCAAGTCGTGGTTCGATTGTTGACAGTGCTACACGCAAAGGGGACTAGTGTCTAAATAATAGTCATGGATGAAAAAACAGTTTCACAGAGGCAAGTTGATGGAAATGGGAAGAGAACTTTCAAGGCAGTTTCAGCAAGTTCAGGATATTCTGCTTTGATATATGTATGTATGTAAATACAAAAGGAAGCTAGTGAAGTCATGATTTTAAAAACCATCTTCAATCCTTCGTCAGCAGATACATACATATAATAGGTCCAACAGCTTATCTTGCAAAATGACATTTAAATCAGCCTTTGATGCAATAAATGGATTTCGGATCCATCCGGTTCCTATCCGTGGATCGTCTTCTCTTTGGAAAATAAAACTCGAAACGGTCAATTAAATTAATCCAGTCAAGTTAGTGCAAGAGAAATATGTGTGAATAATATGAAGAACGCATTCGGTCAACGGATATTGTTTCTTAAGGTCACAATTTGTTTGTTTGTTTGTTTGTGATTCCGCTATGCAAATCTACAGTTTTCAACTTAGAACTGCCAAACTTGGTATACTATCTCATAATACCCCAAGTCAGACCGTAGGTGGGTTTTGGAAGGGGTCGGATCAGGGGGTCAAGGGGGCCCCATACAAATTTTTTTTAATCTGAAAAAAAATTTTGGGTTTTCATTTGTTTCAATTTTTCATTCAATTTTTGTTTGTACTGGAGAATAAATGTCACCCGCCCGAGCAACGCCGGGCAATTCAGCTAGTTGTTATATAAAAATTAACAAAAAAAAAAAAATGCATTGCATTACTTTAAAAAGTAACAATCGACAACATTTAGACCTAATTAATCGCAAGATGAAAATTTTAGCTAATCTTTCACGGAAACTAATTTTAAGGGCCGTCGAAAGCGCAAATTGTCAATTTGTCAGATGTCAATCAAAACTCACCGTCATGTTCAATTTATATAGGCCGAGTTAAAAAAATGAATGAACTCCACATTTTTAAAATAGCAATAATAAATCACCGACAACGACGTACATACATACATAGGTACATGTTTTAATTACCGAAGTGTATTTTGCTTTTGTTATCGCGTCCGATTAAGTCGCGCTAAGCAATTTGCTGTTCCATTTGTCTCGCGAACATTATAAAGGATAATTTATCACATTATAATTAAAACAGAATCAAAACCGGCTGATTAAATATTATCATTACACAAACGCAAAATGAACAATGTGTACTTAAGAGAAAAAAAAATTTGAATACACTCAGAAATAATAACGGGTAGTGATGATTCGTTCATTCGAAAGGACTTTGCGGATCATTTATTATGTAAAATGGTCGACTACAACTCCTGCATAACAATGAACGAACGGACACACAAAAAAGAACCTCTACGAAACGAAGCACACACACACATACATTGACTGTTACGAAATCGAATTCTTCAGCGTAAATGTAGCGCATGAATTGTAGAATAATTTTTAATTCAAATAAAAGCATCCCATTATAGGAATTCAACACAATCGATAAATTCGCGTGGTAACAAATCAGTATTTTCGGCGTGTCTCTCGGCTTACAGTCTAGTAGGTACCGCGTGACGCACATAAAGAAGAGTAAAAATCCCATTGGAGGAGAGAAGAAATTTTGTGCGAAAATCGAACACACACAGCCTTACATTCCACGCTGAAATATATATCGTCGACGGTGAAAAGTGCACGAGCAGAACAGGGGGAAAAAGTGTAATTAATACGACATCACGCTCCCGAGGGAAAGCCCGGTGCGCCCGGTAATAAATCCGGTCAACACTAGACCGTAAATAGAAAGCAATCGAGGCTAATGCTATACCTATCTATAATACAGAGTGTTCACTTTTATGATAGTGACGAAAGCTCCACTTGAATCCGACTCGATAAGCTTTAGAGAGAACTGCGGTTAAAGAACACTTCATTACTTTAATATACGGTGAGCCTATGTACATAAGTTACGTATGAAGTTAACCAACTATTTTTATCGGCAACAATTGTGTGTTAATACGTCGAGGATAATTAGCGGATGGTGAATGTATGTAATTCGAGCCAGCAAGCCGCAAGCGAGCGAGCGAACGTTCGCATCAAACAATTCACGTTCAAATTTAATCCAACATTAATAAACATAATGCGACGACGGGGGATGAAATCGGTATCGTGTTATATTTCGTTGCCGGCTTTCCGTATCGTAAGACGCTTAACGTAATCTCGAATTAAGCAGTCGAGGATTCAACCCTCCCATTACTGCGGAAAATTCACAATTAAATAACGCGGCTCTCTCAAGTCGTAGGTAGACGAGCAAGAAATTGGGTTTCGGACAAACTCGAAGATCCCAAATCCGGATTTGGTTACAAATAAACGAGATTGCGTAGAGGCGTGCAATTATGTCGACGAGTTAAATTATTATACGCGCCGCTTATACAGGTGTCAAATTAAAGCACTGTTTCGAGTAAAGGTGTCAGAATTGCGCGGTGTGCTATTTTTATTGAAACTGTTTATCAGAACTGGCAGTACTCACTCCGCTTCGGTTGAAGGCAAAACTTTTTATGCCCGGTTTTATCGAACTCGTGTGTACCCAAGGGTTTTTCAAACTTTGAAAAAAATTCAAATAAATAAAATCTGTCGCGACAAACGGAGAAAATACAAAAAAAATTGGTTTCGTCAAACGTTGCAAATATTGTGAATGGAACGAGTCATTTTTATCTATGTAGATTTTATGACTTCATAGAATTTGTGACATGACACCGGAATGGTCAGTTCCTCTATCATTGTAGATATTTTAAAATAATTAAAACTCGAGATATTGTCACATATCACTTCTCTATCCCAAAGCTTTGATAACTATTTTCCAGTGCAGAAATTTGAAACAGGAAAGCAAAGCTTTTGGATAAAAAATCCATTTGATTTTGAAAGCCCTGAAATCAATAATTAAGTTAAACTTGGATCTTGAAGAGGAGGCTGAATTTCTAAACGTTATTAGTTCATTTACAATGTAGAAAAATTTTCATCATTAAATTAAATTTGTCATCATTTTGGATTGGTTAAAAGAGAATTTCCACTTTTAAGAAAAAAAAAAAAAAAAAAGCAATCTCCATATTACATTTTACTTCAACTTATTTGTGTGAACTTGGATTTTCCACTTTATCCCAATTAAAAACTAATTTCATCCATAAATATGCATATACCATGTGTCAATAGTAAATAAAGGAACATAATGGACAGAGTTTGTGTTTGATGTATTATTATATACGTAGGCACAGTGCAATACGAAATGCAGTTCTTTCAGTGGGTCGTAAGTGAAGAAAGTTTGAAAAACGCTGCTTTTAGAAGATCATGGAAAGTACTTCTGTCATTTTCGATGTCAGCTGATCGTGGTCATGGTGCGTGGGAATTTATAAGGAGCAATTCAGACAGACAAACAATCAAGAATTAAATTGTATTTATATAAATATAGATAGAAGAGCGAATATGTACATACATACATATGTAGGGGGCCGAACGCGTGGAACAATGCGATAAGACATTACTCGAAATTATTATGTCAAACAATGCCGACGGAATGAGGACAACGAAAGACAAATGGCGTGAAAAACACTCGCCCTAGAGCACATACCTAACCCAACAACGAATGTCTCTAACGCGTAAAAACAATGAGAAACACACCACACGAGACAGTCTCACACAAAAGGAAGAATCCGAAAGCGTAAATATATTCCGATGTGAAAATAAGAGCTAGCTCAAATCCCGGCGACGAGATGTGACACTACACGACGATGAGACAAAAGCGTGAGTTTTCAGTATAGTGAAAGAAGCGAGGTGTGGGTAAGAACTGAGAAGCGAAACTGATGCTGACCTGCGTGGGTTGATTTGGGAAAGCATTTTTTTTTTTTTTGATAATAGAATCGGGATTATGTGTCAAATAAGGGGTTTTCTCCAAGCCGGGATTGATTGACATTCCAACTGGGGAAATTCAATTCGGAGTATCCGATAGATAGTCGAACGACTACTATTTACGCCTACATCAAATGTCCAACCGCTTTCTGAATAAAATGTATAGAAAAAAATATATATAAACGTTTCTTTCTATAGGTACCTACATAAATTCAATATAGTAAATGATGAAAACAACAGTGGTTGAAAATTTGTTACAAAAATAAACTAGCATATTGAGAAAATAAAATGAAATCTTCAGCACAATATTTATCAAACGGGATTCACTTTGATGTACATATATCAAATTCAATTGAGACTGTTGACGAATTTTGCGCGATATTTCTTTAGGAATCCTGATCAAAAAAAAAAAAGGCACTGATGACAGTTTGACAGTCGAATTTGACAGATGTCATCGCGTCAGTATTATAGTAGACGCTTGTTAAATCATCGCAACGTATCCAGAGTATATGATAAAATCCACCACAGAGGATAATATCTTATTGACATTGAAATATTGCTATCACGTACAAGTTTAGTTTACACAACAAACGATTCCTAGCAAATAATAATACGCTCGTACGTTGATTGAATATCGATTGACGTACAAACTAGCAATATTCTATTGTGCGCAGTTGCGTAACTTATACATAATTGGATCCAATTGATAACTGGATATTACGTATCGAGTGTAGCGAATGACGTAAAAATCGACTCGAACATCAAAGCGTCGAAATGTATGCGATTACCGGAAAAAAATGTATACGCCCGCGAAAGATACGCGTATGAAAATGAGACTAAAGTAAACTTTTATTGGATTGGTGCCCTCCCCGACAACGGAGGAGGCGATTATTTCACAAAGAGTCAAAGAAAGTTACGAGCGGAGCATAAAAACCAGGCGCCATTACCTTCCAAGGAGAGTTTCCGCGGACGAAAGGGATGATTTATCGCAGATATCAATTTCCAAAAGAGAAGTTCATATAAGTTTGTACGTACGAACGTATCCGAGGACTGAGGGAGGTGAAGGCTGGTAAAAAAAGAGCGTTTCAGAAAATTCGAAAGTGTCACCGCTACCGTAAGAGAAAATTTTCATGGAAAACTTGGAAAACCTTTGTATGTAGTGTGTGCGTGTGTGTGTACAGCACTGGTACTTTCACGGGGGAAAAAAGAAAACTCTCAAGAAAATTCTGGGTATTCCCACAAGACACCTGTCATGGCACATTTTCGCTCGAGTGGTAATCGAAAAAAAATCTGAATGTGAAAACTAATGGACAAGCGTACGCGGCGCAAAAGAAAGTCTCAACTCCAGAGGGACGTGAACTAATGTCGACACGACCTAAATCCACAGTTTAAACGGATCAAATGCAGAGTGGGAGTATTTCAAGCAAACGCATCGTTTATTTCGATACAAAATCGACAAGTCTCCAAATTCAAGGCATTGAGAAGCTACGAAAATTAAATTCACATCTCACCAAAGGTAGATTATCATCTGTTTAGCCGTCGAACCGGTGGCAACGGTCAACAGCTACCGAAACCCAATTTGTAACAGTGGACGGTCGTATAGATAGATATAGCTAAATACATATAGACATATACATATATACTCTACCCCAGCGGTCGCCAACCTTTCGGACCTCACGGACCATTAAACTCAAAATATCGAATGCCGCGGACCACTACCATGATTTTTTTCCATAAAAATAACATTCTAAATATGAAATAGTAATTACACTTGTATTTGCACTCAATTCTATTCATTTTTCATTATGTAAACTGCCAGTTATGACGTGTGGATGTGAAACGTGGATGCTGAATCAAGAATGTTACGTAAGATCCAGTGCACACAGAGAAGCATGGAAAGATGTATGCTCGGTATAACAAGAATAGATTTTAAGAGGAATACATCGGTAAGAAGCATGACCAAAGTGACAGATATAGCGGAACGTGTGAAAAAGTTGATGTGGAAATGGGCTGGACACAGCGAGAAGAATGGATGACAGATGGATGCGAGAAATACTGGAGTGGTATCCAAAAGGATATGAAAGAAAGTTAGGTAGACCAAGTGGACCATGAGCTGATGAATTAAGAAGGATATGTGGAGTCAAATAGATGCAGATTGCTCAAGACAGACAGGTGGATGGTGAAAGACTGAATATGATGATGATTATGAAAAATGCGGACCACCAAAATTCTCTCGCGAACCACCGGTTGGCGACCGCTGTTCTACCCTACCCATTTCAGTCCTACCTGTTTGCAGGGTACCGCATAAATTTAAACTGTCTCGATCGAATGACTGAGCCCATCCGCGACCATCGAGACAATTTCATTTGAATATCGAAATAAGAGCCCAGAAGTCACAATGAGATCATTCATCATCGGTACGTGGCCGCGATGGTAATATCGCGATCTTGGCGCCAAGAGATCATCGGCCTTATGGAACTCCCTGTCTACGTTCTTTTCTATGCACGCAACTTCCTTATTCAGGGTTTGAGCGCATTGTGTTTGCAACATTATTGCACAGTGCAGTGCATTTTACAGCGGAGTCTCGTATCGTGTCGTACTATCGCCGAGTCGTTTTGTTTCATCGTATCGTTCCGCATAAGTCATGCTGTGTCATTCCGTAAATGGATTCGGGGATGTACATAATACACTACTCAAATTAACTGGAATACGTACGAGGAAAAAAGGATGTCATTCTCAAATCAGAGGCAATTTGTAAGCTTACGAGGGTGAGAAACGTTGTTGTAAAAGTGATGCGAAAAAGGCGACTGAGAAATACTACATATGTGGATACTAAAAATTCAGCTGATTGTAAACATCTCGGTTTGGAATTTTGAAGTTTTATATGGATCTAAGAATAAGACGTGCAAATTGAGCTGTTGAATGTAATACAAACTTATTGAATATAAGTTTATATTACATATAAAGTGTAAGCATGTAAAGTGGAAATGATCCGAAAATTAATGAAGCAATAAATTTGCATATTAATTGTTAATAAAAGTCATAATACTAGGGGTAAGAATAATTTAATAGTTAAGGAGAAGTATCTTGTACAGGGGTGTTGTCGAATATATATATGTATGTATATAATAGCCGAAATCCGTCTGTCTGTCTGTTGATAACGCTCGCTGAGGTAAATAATTAAAAAACCAGAACGAGTGGGATTTGAACCCGAGATCACCAGGTTGGGAGGAATCGTGCTTACACTATCTTCCAAACGGAGGCGATGACGGACGTATTATAATTGGCCATTATTTATTCTTAAAGGGTTCGCGACATTGCTACATTGTTACATTGTTACATTGTTGTTATTATATCGCGCCATAGATGACGCTTGGTTGCATAGATGCAACAACTATAAAAACTATTATTTTTTCAGTACGGGTGATGAGAAACCGCTCCGTTGATATTCAACGGGCTTACACTAGTATGTAATAAACTGCCGGAAGATCTCAGAAATATTAACAAAATTGATAGATTCCCGACATCCTTAAAACAGCACCTCTGTATAAGTGCTAATAGATAATTAAGTTACTTTTTGTTTGTAATTAGCTTCTTTAGCTATATTAATTAAATAAACAAATAAAAGTAAGCTGCTCAATTAAACTAAGATTAATTAAATTAGGTTAGGTAAGGTTGGGTTAGGTTGGGCAGCGTTGGGTTAAGTTAAGTGGAACAAAGAAGGATTTTTCTTAAAAGTTCATTAACATTTACCAAATCTTCAAATTATATATATAATAGCCGTAATCCGTCTGTCTGTCTGTGTGTCTGTATGCTGATAACGCTCGCCTCGGTAAATAATTAAAAAAAAAGCAGAACGTCGCACGAGTGGGATTTGAACCCGGTATCACTGATTCGGAACAGAGCGCTTACGCGGTGATCCAAACCAGATGATAATAGAAATAGGCAAGCTTTAACGTGACTATTTATATAATAAAAAATAGGCTTACGACTTTGCTAAATTGTTACGTTGTTGTATTATAACGCGCCATAGATGGCGCATTGTTGCAACAACTAAAAAAACTATTAAATTTAATATTATTTTTCAGTACGGGTGATGAGAACTCTCCGTTGATATTCAACGAGCTTACTAGTATACATATATGTATGTACATATAGCTTCATACAATTTCCTCTAAATGACCCCTTCTTTTAAACAATACGCAACACGAGCTGAGAATCACTTCGTAGCCTATATAACACTGTTGGGATACACCGATCCGATCACACGAAAGCTCCCATTTTCCACGATTCTCTTTCTTTGCATTTCAATAATAAATAAACGGGGGGGAGTGAAAGTGCGGCGACTTACGACGCGAAAAGTCTCGAATCTAATCTCGGCACACGTCTCCAACAATAAAGGACAACTCGGGACAACGATACACTCGAGTGTCCTAACTGATTACGTCACGAACGGAAATGTCCCGAATTTTGCGGCCACCCACTCCCCCTTTTGTCCCCCCAAACGGAAAATATACACGTACGCGGTTTCGGGAGAAAAACAAGCCGGTCCGGAGTCCCGTCACGTTTCTGATGAAAATGACGAAATAAAGAAAAGCGTGTATGGAAACGTGTCGCCATTAATGTCCCACCCCCGAGCGTGTCTAAATAAAAATATTCCCTCGCACAAAACGCCTACGCATCGGCACAGATTTCTCACCGCGGTAGACCTCATTTCACCGCCTTATTTCTGAAACTCACACGCGGTAAACCTGAAAAAAAAAAAAAACACGGCACAACGGAATGTGTGCGTGTGTGTTTGTAGTAGGCATGTGCGATATTTGAGACGGGGGGGATCCTTCGATAAAAACGCAATTTCTCGACGCGCACACACCTTAAGCACTTGGAGTAATATATCATTTTTATGGCGCCAATAAAAATCGGATAAATCGCACCCTCTTCAAATGTAACGGTGAAATATAAAATTAGTATATATTACCAACAAACGAAGCTGACCGGGGAAAAAATGAGCGAGAATTCACTCGAAAAGCGAGTGTGTGGCAACAGACACCAGACAACGTCAAAGAATGTCAAGAAACGGACACTTACTGTATTCGAGGCCAAATTGTGTAGAGCTTATTCCACGCAGAGAAATAATTTTGATCAAAATCTATAATAACTTCACACACAATTCTATATTTGAAAGTAACCCTGATTAAATATTGTACAATTATACTAATAACTGAAGACTAAAAGTTTTAGAATTAGACATTCGAGCGCTCTAGACGTATTATCTTTGTGAAAAGTGTTAACGAAACGCTCTGTAAGCATGGGAAAGTACTGTAAGCACTCACAATAATCCAGAAACTACTTAGACGTCATAAAAACACTCAATTGGTGTAAAAGCATTACATGTTGGATTAAAACCAGCATTAGCCGTCAACATTACATTCACGAGAGGCGTGTGTGAGAAACGTTAGCGAAACATGCTGAAGACGATGATAAAACTAGCGAGCAAAACTGAATTTAGAGCTTTCGGTTGACAATAATATATTGAAAATAAACGCTGTTGTTTCGAAGCGCGTCAAAGTGGAAACAAACAAAGCGAAGTCCTTCGAGAAAAAAAGGAGTCAGTAAACGAGGAAGAAATAAGTAAAAAAAGAGCTTGAAGCAAACTGGTTTGAGCGAGCATCGACGTATACGAAACCGGCGAGTCGTGTACCTTAACTGTTTTAATTATTTCGGTAGTGATTATTATACAACCGAAACAAAAAAGAAAACACTTCAAGAACCTCGACCAGTACGGTTTGATTAATTCAGAGTTAAACGAGGAAATAACCGAGTGCGATGTATGTACTTACTTCGAAGAAAGCAAGTTAGAGTTTCGTTTTGAAACTTGGAAATATATCAATCAATCCATATACCTATCAATAGTATAGGTATAATAAATACAAGAAGGAACACACCCGGGTGCAGAGCGCCATTTAGTTGACAGTTATTTATTGAGCTTTTGTAAAGCGCGAGCTTTGTATTCTACATAGGATTATGGGCTTTCGTGACATAGAAAAAAAATAAAAATAAAAAGCACTGATGTAATGAATATGAAATTCACTATGTAGGTACTGCATTTCGATCACGAATTCTACATACATACATAGTCTGAACATGGTTATGACAGTGTTTAAAATGTGAACGAAGTCAAAAGTGAAATTCGGCTCGTACGAACAAGTGGGTACCTAGTGAAGCTTGATTGGCAAGTGACTGAACACACCAAAGCACGTAGGAGTTCAAAACAAGACACAGTTGACTAATGACGTTCAAAACAAGTATAAAGATGTACAAATACTAAACACTAAAAAGCATAAAATGTAAATATAAATATTAAGATTGCGTTTTACGAGTGTCACTCTTCAAATTTCATTTAAATGACATATAACTATAATACAATACGGGAAGGGACGGATTTTAAGGGACACTGTTGTGTTCGTCCCCCTTTTCGAACACATAGGGGAGAATAAAATTGATGATTATACAAAATTACAAACTGCATTTAGAGAAAGTGATGATTGATTCGGAAAGGGTGACTCAGGGGAAATCATCAAAGCACAATAATATCCATTTGAATGTCGCTCCCGAATATCTAAATTATCGGATGAATCTGAAATAACTCAAAATTCGATTATCCGAAATATGTACATATGACGAAGCTTTAAATCGAACGATGTTCACTGAAATACCATGTAGAATAAATAGAGCGAAATTTCAGCGACACGATAACGTCATTATAATATATAAATTTTGAATGAGGTTGCGTAGCTTTTTGTTCCCGTTGAATTAAAAAAAAAATCACATTAAATCCGACACTGCGGCGATTGTACCCATTATGATATATGTATTTCATACTTACATCCGAAATTTTTTCGTGTTTCATAAGATTTGCATACACAAACACACACACTCACTCATAGAAAGACCGCAAATACAATGCGAGCTATCACCGAGACCATTAATCTTCGGGCTTTACATACACTCACGTTCATTTTCATTCACATCACTTTCGCATTATTAAATGCGCGTTATATTATGTTTGCGGTTGGCGTTTGCGTTTTGTGAAATGACATGCTAACGCATTCACTAATCTTCATTGCGAATAAATTGTATTCAAAGAGGGATTTTTGGAACTGAAGAGAGGGTACTTGTAGGGGTTGAAATATTAGTCTATGTATAAAGTGCTTCAGAGACAAATTGGCAACGAGTGTGGGAGGTTGCGTTTCGCATCCTTTTGAAATAAAAGATTTGCGAATATTACAGACACGCGGGAACGTTTTCTAGTTAAGGTGAGAGACATTAAGGACACGCTCGGTTTGCTGGGCTTTTATTACTGCATCTGTTAGTCGCACACACGAGGAGCCGAACCCGATACATTTATCTCTGCAGCGTGAAGAGATAGACTTCTCTTGTGCAGAAGTCGTTTCACGTGCCCTCGTTTTTATCTGAGGGTATCTTTTCAATTCCGAATGTCATTTTGGACGATGGTAGGGGGATATAAGGGCGGCAAGGTTGCAATTTACTTATATGGACGAGGAACCACCCTCCATCTGACGCCGGATACGAGGGAGGAAAAGCTTTCTAGGTGAATCGATAGCGGCACAAGGTACCCGCTGATATGAAATGGCCCATTTGGAACACAGAAACGAAAATCGAAACGCTGAAAGGGAGCAGAATTTGCGGGGGATACCCGCAGAAATGATGTCGATTAACAACTGAGGAATGTAATCGAAAGATCTGACGATACCCAAAAAACGCCACCTTTTCCACGCAAAATTGAATCGAAGATCAGAAGAGACACAAGACTTTCATACTTTTACACTGACGATGGGGAACTTATGGCATGGAGAAGTTACTATTGATATCAGCCAATAGACAATTAGATCCATATTACCCTAATAATTGACAAAAAATCGAAGTGTGTAGCCGCTACTCACTATAGAAATAAAACTTCTTTGCAATTTAAAGCACGTGTACAAGAAGGAATACAGATGTGAATGTGAAAGAATTGTGTACACAAATGTAGCGAAAGTTGAGGCGAGCCACACACACATATGCATTTTGATAATGATTGGACTGAAGGAACATGCTGTATTTCACAAAACAAAAATATACAAAACAATAGTGTCCCTGTTACACTCGTAACGTGTTCTCGCGCAAAAGTTATTGTTGCATATAGTGAAAATTCGTATTATTCACCTATTCACAGACACTACACACGCGCAATGTGTGTGTGGCTGCGCGACCTGTACCTGACGTCTAGCCGAGGAGTGGGGGTACCCGCTGACCGCTGGCCATTACTGGTTTTTGTGTCGTGCCACCCTTCGATGAAACGTTTTTACTAAACTGAGCGGCGGTGCGGGGCGCAGAGGGGACGCTCGAATTTTCGGGGCGGATCTCTCTCTCGCACGAACGCGAAAGAGATAGTGCAATAGCCTACCTCCAAACTGGAGAAGTGGGGGTATGCATCACAGCTTATCGCTCGCTCCGTTTGTATGGAACGTTGGATGAACCGTTTTTACTCCACCGAGCGAAAATAAGTTTTACTTCAAAAATACTGAAACAATTTTACGATATAAATGCATGCGTACGTTCCGGTATCTACGAATAGTAAGTTCTAAAGTTTTGGAATTAATATTAGTAAGACTTTCTCGATTGTTTATACTCTGTATACGTGTATGAAGTAAAAAGACTAGCTTTTATTACATACTCATAGAGAGGTACACAGTGGCGGGCACCACATGGAATTTCAAATTATGTAGAAGCCGTATGAAATTTCCGCCACTCGACTCGTTAATTAAACATTCTAACCCACGAAACTAAACCGAAGACAAGATCCCCCGAAAGTTGTAGCAGAACTTATGGCACACACTCACTCACTCGCGAAAGCACACGGTGTATTCATTCGTCGTCGAAGCACATGTGTGTTATATGACGACCGAAAGTGCATTTAACACTTCCTGTTATGAGGCGGAAGGTGGTCTGGTTATCGTTCGCCTGTCGACAACTCCATACCACCACCATGTTATACGACAAATATTTAATATAACACTAGCCTTTTTGCTGAATGATTTTTCATCAAACACGCGGGGCGAGGTCTTTGCTCACGTTCCGGTTATATGGGTCAACAATCGGCCGCGTACGAATAACTCTGGCTGAAACGCGCAAATGCCTTTCTCGATCAATAATTCCTATGGGGAAACGCGGTTCCTATTTGTTACGTGTCGAATTGAATAGGCACGAAATAAAACTATTTACATAAATTATCAAGATCGGCTCGTGTCGCTTTGCGTCGACATTATAAATCTCGGGCGTAGAGCTTTTCGTTTGATACGACCGCGGCTCTCGTGTCGCATTCGAACGATGCGTACAATTTTTAATTTTTTTCACTTTCGACACACTTTCCACTATTGTGTATCAGTGCGATTTATGCGCAAAATCAGCGTTAATAAATAATTCGTGAAGAATTCGATTGCGCTCTATTGCGGTGTGGGTGTCTTGTAAAAACGCCTACTATTGAAAATTTGAGACACCAATTTAACACGCAGTGGTTACAAAATGTATACACTCTATTCATTTACGCGATTACGTCTTCTTTCATTAAAACTGAAAAATATTATTTACAGGGGAGATGTACGCACTACGCGGCCTTTAATTTAGTTGTAGCTTTGAGCGTACGAATCTCAAAAATTGTGAACCTCGCAACGAGACTTAAAATATGTAAATCTAGTTCCTCTGTGAAAGTAAGCAGATACGTCTTCTTCCGAGTAATTACCTATACAAACTCAGAATAAGTACACACGTTTGGCATGTTATCAAGTTTCTTTATAGGCAACGCGAAAAATGGGGTTTACTAACTTGCGTAAGGCACAACATCAAATAGAACGTTGCCAGAATTAAAAATTTTATCGCCACGGAAATAATTCCAAACGGAATATTTAAAACAGTATCGGTGGATGGGGATGCGATAGACTCAAAGTAAAAGTATTACAACAATAGTAGATGAGTAGGTGGTAATATGGAGCAATGCTTGCAAATCGGACCCCCCTCTTAAAATCTAAACTAGCAGTGACATACCTACATATGTACATACATACATACATACATATATGCAATATTTATTTAATATTCTTCACTATGCTCCCAAAAGTGCATACGCGACTTTGCCATATTAGTTGTCTGTTGTCTGCAAACGTGATTGGCAGTTAAGTTTTATGTCTAAAAATCGAAACTTTTTTAGGGCCAATTTACCTGTGTGTTCTAACCATACTTAAGTGGTTTTTCAACATATTCATTATCACGCTGGTATTATTTTGATACTTAATTAAACAATATGCAATAGTCTGATGTTGGTAATATGGACCCCCATAGCTGGGTGGTTCTGACACCAGTCGAGGACTTCAAAGAGGCCGTGGAACCAAAGTTACTCAAGATGAAACTGACTCAGACATACATATGTATGTACATCTGACATTATTTTAAATAAATGTTTTACTCTAAATATTGTCTTATTTATATATTAATAATTTCTTGCGTGTTCAAGCGACCATGTTAAAATATTACCCACATTTTTTGTAGAGCACACCATTATGCCATTTTTCAAACAAATACGACTGTTATAAAAACTATGATCTCAATCTGACAAACGTTGGAATATATCAATGCCAATAAAATTACGAGTCTTTTGATGTATATTTGATTGCGATTGGCTTAAAACTGAATTGAAAACAAGTGGGGGTCCATACTATGAACTATGTACCTTCTCCTTTTTGTACATACATTAGGGTGGAGCGACGATGTATGGAACTTTTTAATTTTGGGATATTCGTTTTGAAATAGTTCTAAAAAGTTGCCTCTACAGTCTACATCATACCTCTTCTGTCCAAAAAAATCTGCTTATTTAAAAAAGTTTTTCTGGTCTCTACCAGCACTTTTATCTTAACACTTTTACTTGTATGAAAATTTCCAATTGAATGTTTCCAATCTCTATAAATAGCAATTTTAATTGGAAAATTAGTATTTATTTTTACTATACATACTTTCTTTACTCGTATATACTTATATTTACTCGTATGCCTTCCTCCACCGCGCTCACAAATTCGCACTTATTTGAATAATTCAAGGAATACGTAAATAAATTAGATTTTTACAAAAAGTACTAATAATATTTTAGTTAGGGTAATTTTATGAGCATGTTATCTAAAATTATATATTGTGTGTTCAGATTCCGAAATTAATAGGTACATTTTCATTTTTCGCCGTCACGTAGAGGCCTGAAGACATATTCACAGATTTTTTCAGTATTTTTACGAGAATACGGATGATACAACGAAACTTTTGGTAGGTATTACAATGCCGATTTTTAATTTTTGCAATGTCGCTCGACTCTAATGTATGTACATCGTCATTTTGACCGAGGCTAGGCCAAGTATGACGCGGTCGTTTGTCTTGGATGTAAGCCGAGTAACAACATTGGGTAGTGCGGTGCGACAAGGCCCTCACTGGCGTATTAATCACCTGTAACCGAGAGGCTGTAGGGTGGTTAACGGCGGGGTTAACTTATGGATGGTGTGGGAGGATGTCAAGGGGGAGGAATGGTGTTCTCTGGTAGGATAGAGAGATGGGGGAGGAGGGCTTTTGCGGTGCCATTGTTTTCGACTCGTGGAACTATGCAGGTGTGTGGTGCACGGCTCGGTGATTTATAGTTTAGCGAAAGCTCTCGTTTCGACTGGGTTTGTCTGTTTGCCCTCTAACCGTTAATCTACTCTGGATGATTTTTCTTCAACTGAAGAGTAGGTACGTTCCTGGACGCATCCATAAATTACCAAACGAAGTCTTTACAAACAGCTTATGATGTGATACTGCGGCGTTTAACAAAAGGATAATAAAAACTTACCACCTAGGAATAGTCTTCGAAAAAGTTGCACATTGAAAAATGTACTCACCTGAAAAGAAAACAATGCATAAATTAGAACAGATTCATAAAAAAATATATAATATTAAAATAAATAATACCAAATTATTGAATTGTATCTGGAATATAATTCAATAATTTGGTTTCCTCGTGAACAGTCGTACATTGATATGTTGGAAAGGGTTGATAAAAAATTTGCCCGTTACATATATAAAAGGATGTACGGCTACTACTCTCTTCTCTTCTCAAAAAAATTCGTTAGGGGTATGACTGGCATAAGGTATTTGGAGTGGAGGAGGAAAATATCCCTGTTGAAACATATGTTCATGATTATAAATGGACTTATGTTCAATGAGGAAATATTAACTCCAACTATACACTCCGGATTTGTATTATCGTGCACGGGGTCACGAGCTTTTTGTGGTGCCGGGGTGCAAAACAGTGCTTATGGGGTCCAGCCCGGTGGTTACTACTCTCTAAATGTTTAATTCGTTGTCGACTGATGTTGATATTTTCAACATCAGCCCAGCGCAGTTTTCAATTGAACTAAAAAAAATGTAAATTTTAATATTTTTTTTTTTATTATTTTTTTTTTGTCATTTTGATTTTAATGTTGTTTAATTTTTTCTTAATGTCTAATAAAATATGTATGTATATGTAAGATATATTTTGGGCTAATAACCCATTAAATAAATAAATAAATAAAATAAACAGCCACCTGGGATTAAAAATCGTAGATTTTTTATAAACTGTTACTATTAAAATCAAGTGTCGGCAATATTCGTTTGAGTTTCAACGTAAAAAATTTCAAGGCGAAGATAAAACTTCAACCACTTAAGGCTGTCAGAAAATAACAAAAACCTTTTCAATCATCGACGCCAAGCACCAAACTTATAAATATGAAATTTCAGCACGGTAGATCTAAAATCTAAACGTCGAAAATCTTCCGAGTAATGCTTATAAAATATGAAATCACACAAAAACGTCTTCGGGGGTACGATTCACGATACAGATCTGTCGAAAACTTTCTAAGCGAAGTTTCCACGAAACGATTGCCGTTAAATAATTGGCGAAGCACCCAACCGGGGGTGTGACAAACCCTTAGCCGAAAACCACCCCAGAAGTACCGGACAGATCATAAGCGTGCGCATGTAAACCCATTACAGTTAGTTGAGTGGAAGCGTGACCTTATTACTAAACCACGAGCGAGGAGGGTTCACGAAACGGACAATCGCACAATCTTTCAGCAATGCAAAATTCACGACGAGCGATGCAGGTCTATTTAGAGCGAACGCAGCGGGGACACGGGGTGTCACACACCCCCTATACGCAAAAACACACGGTGTCATATCACCCCGGGGTGCAGTGAAATCCTTTCCGATCGAGGGGAGCCGAGTGCATGACGACCAGTTTATTAGCTTTTTGTGCGATATGGGCCGTTACTTTGAACGTTATCGGATTGGGTTTCCGATACCCCGGTGCTGAATCGACAGCGAGTTGCGTTAACAATATATCGCGTTCTCATTCCTTTACTGCCGAGGAAATAAAGCGAGGAAACGTGCGCTAGCTGACACTTCGAAAAATGTTAAAACGACATTATGAACATACATACATAGTTTTTTTAAATCCAACTTCCCGCTATGCTTAAAAAGTAGGCATACGACCAATGCGTACTGCCAGTTATGACGTATGGATGCGAAACGTGGATGCTGAATTCAATAATGCTACGTAAGATCCAGTAACCAGTACACAAAGAGAAGCATGGAAAGATGTGTGCATGGTTTAACGAGAGGAGATTGTAAGAGGAATACGTGGCAAAGAAGCATGAAGAAGATACAGTGGAGCGTGTGAAAAATTTGGAGTGGATATGTTACAGTGAAAGCATATTTCAAGTGAAAATATATTTTTAGCAATTCAGGCAGTGAAAATGTATCAAACAATGAATATACAGTTTCACTGCTCAGTATCGGTGAAAGTATATTAAAGTAAGCGTATGTGACTTGTTGATGTTGACCTAAGTCGATGATGTGTCATCCTACAAGTGTGTTTTGAACGAAACGGTGGCGTTGTTATAGGGGATAAGGGTAGCAACACGTGCTCTTTTCTTCTTAAACCGACCATTATAAGTCAATTGTTATAAAATCGACAAAGACTCGTTGTAAACTATAATTGGTACTAACCAGTAATAGTCTACGCCTGAACACGGGCACGGCACGATAAGAAGAAGAAGCCACAAAATAACTAGAATTGAATATTTCAGCAGATTATATGATTCGATTGGTCATTTCACAACTGTCAAATTTAGTTTCAATGACAGTTCGGAAACGAATATATGTAATTTCACCAGTGAGTATCTGTTAAAATATATTTTCACTATTAGAAATATATAATCTACTGGTGAAAATGTGCTTGAATATGATTTCGCTGTACCAGATACATAACGAGAAGAATGGATGGCAGATGGACGCGAGAAATACTGCAATGGAATCCGAAAGGATGTGAAAGAAAGCAAGGTAGACCGAGTGGACGATGGGCTGATGAATTGAGAAGAATGTGTGGAAGTCAAGTGGATGCAGATAGCACGAGATAGGCAGGAATGGAAGAGGATTGAAGAGGCCTTCATCCAGCAGTGGATGGTGAACCGCTGAAAATGATAATGATGATTGCTAAAATGCCGTAACAGACGCGAATAATAATTGAATCAGTAATGATAATTGCAATAATTCGAATGCAAATTTCAAACAATGAATAAAACGCACGCTCGAAAAACCGCCGACGGAAATTGATGAAATTTTATACGCATAATTTTGATGTTGGTTTTGGAGTAAATCGCACTACCGGAAGTGGTTATTTGTTCAACACCAATTCAATCATTTCGAAACTCGACCATTTTCAAGTTAAAACAATATAATTGAATTAACATTCCAATAGATTTGTATTAACAAATTAAAAGAACCTGATTTCAAAAATTTATATCTCCAAAACCAATAACGTTCATTATTAAATTTAGCATTTGACTATACATAGATAGATTTATATCGGTACATTTTGAATCATTTACATTTATAACAATATAATTGTTTTTCTTCATAATACATAAATTGGATTAAGGCCAAACGTCCGTACGGATATAACGTGCATTATTCATGCAGAAAAGAGCAATATTTCGCGGTCGAACACTTGTGTGTGTGTTTATTACACATAAATCGGCAAACTGCTCGTTCGTATCTTGTACGGTAGAGTAGTCGCTTGTACCGGGCACAGCATTAATTGATATAAACATCAGCGACTTCTGAGACGAGACAAGATTCAGAATTTTCACGCGACTATAGCACTTAATTCCCACGTCGACAAGGCGGCTAATTGCCATCGCTGGACAAAACGAAAAGGTCGGACCACACCATGTCAATCCGAAGAATGTCAACCGAAGCAAAACCAGCTCGGACCAGAGGCTGGTGAATTAAAACGAACGGCCGGAGAAGATAAATTGGAAGCTGCTCTCGCAGTTTATTGAGGCCAACAATCAAGAAATTCCTCGAACTTAACGCGAACCATTTTTCGCGAGCTCGAGGAGTTTAATAGAAGACCAGTTCGGTTGTGCGTGTCTCATTAAAATTACCACAAACCTTCCCAGCAAACGAAGCGCATCAAAGTGACTGTCAATCGCCGAGACCCAAGACTTAAGCCATCACTAAATTTCCGCTCTCATAGATCGATTGGGCAACGATGTTTATAAAGCGATACGTCAATATTGTGATAGATTCGTGTCACACTTATGACGAAATAAATCGTACGTACGCGAGATTTATTGGGACCCGTTTTTTTTTTTTTTTTTTTTCCTATCAATTATGGAAATTTGAATAGTGTGCGTTCTTGATTTGCATTAGTTACGCCGCGTTATTTGTCACGGTTGATTAGTGGAAGTGGTCGCGAATGATCGATGGCGTATTTGAATGAATTTAATTATTAATTCGACACGTCCGTCGGTGAACGGGTTAAATTTTTCGTTTTAATCTCATTCGTCGCGGATGAGTGGCGGTTCGATGTTTAGATTTACAAATTACCAAACAGCATTTCCGGTCAACTTGCTATGAACTTTGCGGCAAACCGAAACATGTCGAACGCCCAGTGGATTGACAAGTCGAGCATTATTGTCACTTTCGATGACAATTTAATTAGTGATTGCTTTTAGTAGTAATAAATCGAATAGCGTAACTTATTAGAGAAACGGCTCAAGGTTAATCGATCCCTACACTTGATTTTACATTTACGTTTCATTGCTATTTTACAATATTCATGTTCACTGACATGTGCTTAACTGAGATATAAGGAATGGCGGAACGATACATACATACATAAGTCTGTCAAAATGTCAAACGACGTATTATCAAAACATGTTTCAAAATATAATATGTTTATAGAAATTAATGTTGGTTGATTTGCTTACTGATTTATATTGATAAAAAACTATAGAACTATTGAATGTCACATCTTAAAATATTCATTACACAAAAAGGTAGATTAGTTATGTCGAATATTATATGAGGACCCACTTGTTAAAAATATCTATACATAGCAATCAACCCGTGATAAATGGCACTTTCATCGTTTTACTGCAGACAAACCGATTTTCATGACTTACTATTTTTTCGGTAACATGTGAACGTTTGCCGTGACTATACTCGTAAATAAACTGCGTTTTTCCTGAAATAGACGCACTTAGCGTGAAGTTATTTTATTCTAAAGCCGAGCTAAAAGCGGGCTACTTACAAAATACAAAAAAAAGGAGATGCACAGCAGCCACAAACAAATTTATGTGTAAATAATTCCAGTCGAAGAGTCATCACGTCGACTAGACACAAGAACATTGCGCACACACATAACGAAAACTTTATTATGAAAAGTGCAAACATTTTCACCGAGCCACTGTGCACTTAACACGTTCGCAGAAAGAAAATGAACTGCACTTTTTTAAGCGGAGTTATCTCTCGTATTTTTCGTTTGCATTTTTTCGCGTCACGGCTGAAAAGTTGGATCATCTCGATCTTGAGCCATTACACCGATTGGGAAACGTGTTGTGTGCATGTATCCTCGATACAGGACTATAAATCTCGTCGTCCTTTTTTCGAGAGACCCGTAGTGCGTTGACCAGCAACGGACATGAAGAATACTGGTCGTTTGCGCCACTGTATTCTGTACTGAGTGAAATGTTTGTCCGTATCTTCGGCATTTGCTGATTAACTCTCGAAGTCGGAAAAAAAACGAGCTACCATATTTATCGCCCAACCCTTTCCGTGCTGCGAATTCTGCACGGAAGATAAATTTGGAACTAGTATGTAGTAGACATACGAGTATACAACACTAATTCTGTTGCGCATGCTTTGACTGGCCCGATACTTAACGCTTGATCTATTACAAATTTAACTGGTTAATCGTTAATGTTTGGAGTTAAGGTGAAAATTTTCAATGAAAAATCCAAAATGGATATGTTGTAATGTCTCAAGTGATGCCAAAAGCTACTAACTACTTCGTTGCTGAACATTTTTCCAGCACTTGTGACTTGTGATCATTCAACACTTCCTTTGAAGTCATTGTCGAGAACAACTGCTCGCGCAGCAGACTTGTGTTTTTCTGAGATCGCTTTTTTCTTGTCGTAAAATTCAAGTCGAGATTCTTGAGCGTCGACGTGAAAAATCACCGATAAACTGGATAAATTAAACGTGGATAAAAAAGAAAGAAAAACCTTTTGTAGAGAGGGCAAAAGAGGATCGTTAAAAAGCGAATTGGAAACGTCGACCGAATTAGATCAAAGAATTAGTAGTAAAACAATTGGAAAACTTTAACGGAGCTTTCGTGGAAAATGTCTGCTTGTGAATGGCTGTCGTACGTTTTAGTAAGTAATAATTAAATGAAAATTCTGGGATTCTTGCTTGTGTACGTCTCACAGTTTAAGCAACGTTAATACTTATCGGGATTTTGAAAGCCAATTCTGTAAATGAATATAATTACATTTGATTATTACATTCCACAAAATTTTGGTGAATTTTTTATTTGATGGTATTATTTGTTTCTGTATCCTTTTGATGATCGATACATCCATAACCACAAGCCCGTCAATTTGTTTATGAAAGCATATCAAAAGCAGCTTATATCGTCCACAAAAAAAACAAAACGATTTCCGAAGAATGCTGTTAACGAACAGATAGATATGTACATACATACATACATACATATATGTATACGCCGACTAATGGACCTGACGGGATTAATCCCTGGACGAAACGGGATTTATCTCGATATTTTGAGAGCCATTTTAGTGCTCGCAGTGGGATTAAATATTGGACTCGTCCGACGGTTGGACGACTTTAATTAGTGCACAATTCGCCTCCCAATTTTAATCCCGACGAAGCAAAATTTGGTGTAAATCAAGCACCGAAATATACATAAAAGTGCAAATGTAATTAAATCCGTTGTGCACGTCTAAAAGTATAAAATAATAATATAAGCAAGCAAACAATTACACGATGAAATTATACACACAGCAGCTTGAGACGGCATTTCAACGTGAGCTCAAATGAACCTCTAGTTCATCCTGAACAACTTTATCACTCTACAAACTTTGACATTATGTGGATAAAGTTTCTAAACAACAGTATAGCGACCGTTATGTAGGTTGTACACATAATGAGACGCGTCGTTTGTATTTCAGAGCACATGTAAGTACTCTAAGTACAAGAGCACACCATATTGTAAAAGTAATTACCACGAAATCGACAAATATTAAATACTAGCTAAATCCAACGAACTTTAGCCAAATATATAAACCATTAATAAGTCATCTTAGTTATATGTATTGTATCGCATTTCTATCGTTCCATAGTTAAACCGAATGGTTAAATTAGCGTCGCGGAACAACGTTTCAGCTGCAAAATACGACCTATTCAAAATAAATCGAATTCAGCTCGAGCACCCATCGAGAATGCGTCTTCAGAGAGAGATCAGTTCTGAGAAAGTGGACTTTTAGAACGGCAACAAATCTTTAGAATTCGCAGTCAGTACAAATAAACTGCCCTTTGTTTCCAAACGTACAAAAAAAGCCGAACGAGCGTAGAAAAACAATAGATTCTTAATTTATCAAAAGAGTTTAATACCCTTCAAGTGTGCGACATTAATGCTATCGAAAAGAAAAGACTGACTATTCAACTTATCCAACTGAGCAACTAGATTACACACTTTATCTTACGCGTGAACCAAAATCAGTGAGCTTACATTCAAATGCTGTCACAATAAAGACGTTTTTGTGGACACGATTTTAACAAAAGCTTCGAAAACGATACGTGGCCTAAACAAACAGAACGGGCCGGGCCGTTAATGAAACGGACTGTTGAAAAAAACGTATTTTGTCTTCCTTATAAATGAACGCCGTTCTACAAATATTTGTTTTAAACCTTCATGACGAAGCGCCGCTTACACATTTGCGGGTGCGGCAGCGAAAGGGTTTACACGAGAAAGATGCTGAGAGTGTTCCCACGAGCGCACACGAGAACACCATAGCAGGTGGCTACACATGTCCCACAAAGATAACGATGCTCAACCGAAACCGCATCCTTATGCATTCCTTTTATTTGGAATTTTTTCCACTGGGAATAGACGAGAACGTTCTAGTCATATCTTACAAAAAAAAAATATATTTTTAATTAACTCCCCCAACACTCAATAGTAAAAATTCCAATAACAATAAACAAAAGGGTAGATGTAAACAGCAGTACATCAGATAAAATGGGGAATACAACACAAGCACACAGCATAATACGAGTAGTTCAATGGGGATGCATTCTAATCGGATTATTTTAAGTACTTATACCGAATACGGAATAAATATCCTATTATACCCTCTCGTAATGCATGTGTATCTGTTGAACAAATCATAAAATACTGTTTAATTCAACATAACGCTCGTGTCAAAATAGCCATTCGACTGCGGCGAATCGATATGCGAATTAAAATCGGCAGATTGAGTCAGATTATGGCGGTTCAAATTGAAATCATGTAAAAAAATATAAAAAAATAAAGCCCGACGTGCAACGGAAATGAATATTCATGAGCGTGTACATACACGTCGGCATACAGCACGTAACGTACATACATACATATGTATAAATACATACAAAGGTGTACGTACACACTCGGCAATTATGAATTTTATGCACTTCGATCCGACAAAGCGGCGAACGAAAGGGACGGTCAAAAATTTGCATATAAATTGAATGTTTCAGCGGTTCCTTAATAGTGTTCGGAATTAGTGACGGTTCCTTCGACGAGTCGGGTGGCGCAACGTATGTATGTACATACATATCTATGTATGTGTGTACATACGTACGAAGAATTTGCGGTTTAAAAATGTATAAACCCATATTAACTATGCCAATGATATTTGTGAAGACAGTTTGTGTGCTCACAAACGTAAAGACCGGGACTTGATGAGCAAAATGGCGTGATGTTAACACTGATTGCATACCTTTACATCGGAATTATAGCCCTTTTCCCCTTTTATTACAGTCCATTTTAAGGAACGAACAGCTAAGGGCTAGTGTGAAACTTGCCAATGTTCCCTGTGACGTGAAAATAACTATAATTTACCAAACTGTGGGGAAGTAGGGGAATACAGTACGACTGAATTACAAAACTTTGAATGTTTCAAAGAAAATATCTCAAATTACAACAACCCTCCCTTTTATCACAATATAATATAAAAATATATTTCAAAATTTACTTTGAGCTTAAAATTAATTTGAAAAAAAAAAAAAGTAAATGGGTTAACCGAAAAAAAATCTCAAACCAAATTAGCATTGAAGCGACAGAAGAAAGTAATTTGCAAAAATGAAAACTGCCATAAATCATAAAAAAAAGCTAATATTGTCGCAACACCAACAACAGCCTCACAATAGGGATGGTTCTATGTAGTGTCAAACTGTGTTTCTCAAACTGTAACTTACGTACAATATCACTGTACATTAAGGTGGAGCGACATTGCAAAAATTAAAAATTGGCATTGTAATACCTACCAAAAGTTTCATTGTATCATCCGTATTCTCGTAAAAATACTTTTAAAAATCTGTGAATATGAATCTGAACACAGAATACAAATTTTTAGATAACATGCTCATAAAATTACCCTAACTTTATTGAATATTATAAGTACTTTTTGTAAAAATCTCATTTATTTACCAATCCCTTGAATTATTCAAATAAGTGTGAACTTGTGAGCGCGGTGGAGAGAGGCATTCAAGTAAATATAAGTATGTACATATATACGAGTAAAGTATGAATAGTAAAAATAAATACTAATTTTCCAATTAAAATTGCTATTTATAGAGATTGGAAACAATCAATAGGAAATTTTAATCTTAAAAGTGTTAAGATAAAAGTCCTGGTAGAGACCAGAAAAACTTTTTAAATTAAGCAGATTTTTTTGGACAGAAGAGGTATGATGTAGAGGCACTTTTTTAGAACTATTTCAAAACGAATATCCTAAAAAAATACATCGTCGCTCCACCCTACTGTATGTACATACATACACAAATAAACCGCAAAGCTTTATCATCACCAGATTTGCTAAAACTGTATCAGTTTGTAATAATCAGGGCTTGAATCAATAATCGACAATTTACGGAATCTATTTAAATTATTAATCAGAAAGGTTTACGTTCGCTGGCAAGTCTGTATATGTATATATATATATATGTAGAGTGTTTGCCGCAACATACCTAACCGACACGTGCTCAAGTGTTCCGTGGCGCAACTCTCCAACCCCTCGGCAACCACACACATATATAATAGCATTAATAAGACATTACGTTTATTCAAATTAGGGCAGGACGGTAGAATGCGAGGCCCGCGGCCCGCACGTGCCGGCGAAAACCCCTAAAAATATTAATATACAAGCAAAAATGCGAAGTGCGATAAGAATTTTTCCCTATTTCACATTTCGCCGACAGCGCACCGAAGGAATTAATGCGACACGTTTCAAGAAGAACACACACACACACACACACTTACACATTTTCGAATTGAATTGAAATATTACAAAATGTGTAGCTTAGAAACTTGAACCATTCGTAAATGTGTAATATTTAAAGTGAATTAGGCCCACCCTAGCCCAATTAGAAAGTTACGCCATTTCGAGCAAACTTTCGCGAAACTTACTAGAGAATGCACTTCGGTCTGGTGAGCGCGACCCACACTTTGGATTATAGGGGTCGCAAGTCCCCCAAGGGGATGGCACCCTGTATAACCATTGCGCAACTGCCATAATAAGATGATAAACGGCCAGAGTTGTGCGTCCGAGAGGGGAAAACGAAAAAAAAATGCTTTATGAAGTGACACGCCCGAGAATGCTAATAGCTAAAAATCGACCGAAAATAGATTTTTCACCAGGGAAAACGGGCGTTTTTTTTTTTTTTTTCGTGAAAAGTGGCCGTTTTTCACAGTGCTAATCGACGTTTCGTGAACAATAAGCCTGCTGAACTCGTGTATTCGTGTTCGAGATTTAAAAATAAAATGTTAGATTTGAGTGCTGAAACCATTTGCACTAAAATGAGAGAAATTATTTCGAAAAAAAAAGTCTCATTTATAAAAGTGGATCTCGTAATGACCCACTTTATACATCTACGCTTTTATGTGAGGTTTGTGCTTTTAAGACTCGCGTCTCCTTTGATGAATATGTCGATGGGTTAGTGCACAGATATTGTATGTCCAATTTTGTTCTAAAATATTGTTTGTAAAATATGTATGTATGTACATCTCTTTTGCATGAAAACTATGGACATATTATATATTTGAATAAGGCAATATCTTCTGAAATATGCTATTTGGATAAACAAAACTTTTTAAACGTGAATTTTTGATGCAAAGGGACGTTTTGTGTATGATAATTCAATTTTTTTTTTAAACTGGACATACATACATACAATATCTGTGCATTAACCCATCGATGTATGAGTACTAGGGCCTACGTGAATCCAAATTCAAATTTCCATCTAGTCAAAATTGATCGACTCCTTTCTTCGCTAATAAACAATTCGATGGTGAAATTTTGTAACAAATTGCACAATATGCAAATTTAAAAAAAAAGTAAACAAAAATACAGTCGGAATGATTCAAATACAAAGCATGTTTACTTTGATCGATCGCCCTAAATAGCGCGAGCAATAAATACAAAGGTCGCTCTCGACAAAGTAAACACAATTTCAAAACATAAAAGTCGATAAGATGGAGGGGAAACGTCGGCGTTGTAAAAATTCATACAAAAAAAAAAACGACGTATATATGTATATATAATCGCAATAAAAAGTAATGACAGGTTGGAAAAATTTGTCGTACGGGTGTCGTTCGGAAAAGCGGACGTTCGACTCGAATACAAATTTTATTAGCTCATTTGCGAGCTTTTCCGGGAAAACGACACAAAAGTGCTACCTTTATAATATACATACATTCATATATGTACATATATATATGTATGTCTATAGAATTTCATGTGCATAATAAGATGTACAGTCAAAAAGTTCAAGCTACTAAAATTAGAACTGGATTATTAAGCTTACGTACGTAAATCCTCCTTGACACTACACACATTTTAATATTTCAAATAAAAATTTGATGCAGAATTTCCTGGCCACTTTTCATGAAAAACGATTGTATGTAGATATATCTCAAGCTTGCAGTCCCGAAACTACACCTACTACGCTGGTAAAATTTCCATCGATAAAGTTCAGGGACCAATTCCAAAGACTTACTATAAGGTTAATAAAATATACGACTCGTCGATACGAATACATTAAAGCCCATTCGTATTCCGCACTTATTCGTAAGACAAATGTAATTACATAGGTACAAATTGAATTTGTGTCGAAAATTGTCTTAATTAAATTCAAGTAGATTGCGTTTTAATAATGGTCAAATTACACCGATAAATCATTTTAATTAATCAAACGTAACCCCTCCCCTAATGCAGTACAAAGTGATACCTACTCCTACATACATTAATGAATGTTGATGTGAGAAGCGCGTTCGATAAGGAAAATGTATTATGAAATTTTTAATTATACGTATTAATATTAACATTTGGTTAACCTTTGATTTTGTATGAACAAAAAGAACATTTAAAGATAATTTATGTTACGCAGTTTGAAAAAATGATAGATCATAAACGCCGTTTGTGGTATTATGACTCAACGATATTCTAATCGTATTCGAATACGATAAATTGTGTCATAATAAATTCAAAGAATTAAAATATATGATAAAAGATCTATGTTTATTTTAATATACGGTCGTTGACTCAATGCCACACAGTGTTTTACAAGTACCCGGCGTTGCTCGAGCTCAAAAATTCATTAAATTTTACATCGATCAATGTTGCCGATCCCCGAATCTATCGACTGATACAAATTGACGGTTGTAAAAGTGTATCTGAATTCGACTCGGAGAGGCGCCGAGTCGTCGCGACGCCTCTCAGAAATCTTTACGACGACAGCATCTTCGTCTGCGACCTAGACAAGGCCGCAACCCGCAACCCGCAACTTTGGAGACATCCGATAAAACCGGAAGGGGTCAAGATGGCTGTCGGCATTTCGTGACATCGAAATGTCGCCGGTTATAACATCACCCCCGCATAACCTCTTATGTACAATATGCGACAATGCGAAATTCGGCAATAGAGAGAAAGAAATTTCCAATACTAGAAAAGCCTTGACAACGCAACAGTCGTACAATTTAACACAAGACTGAAAAATTGTGCAATGAAAAGTCGGGCACATGTTTAAAAATTCGGGTGTGGCAAACCTATCCATATGTTTGAGGAATATGAAGAGTAACCAAACAATGAAAAAAAAAAAAAACCGCGTACAAAGAAAAATAGCAGGATTTTTTCCTTTTTAACAATAAAAAAATCCTACTTCCGGTTGAGCGTTTTTAATGATTTTTTTTCACCGATTGTAATTAGCATAATGATTATAGTTTTACATTATGAAGATTCTAAATATTTAAAAGGCCGAAAAAAATAAAAAACGAAAAATCGTTCAAGAGTAAACTGCCACTGCCGGTTGGCGGATTTTGACCATAATCATAGTACATATGTCATAGTACACCTTACGTGAAATTAATAAATATGAAAATTCAGCTTGATTGACTTGATAGTTTGGGAGAAAACGTTAAAGTTAAAAAGTACACCGACACACAGACATATGTATTCCAGAAATCATGAAAACGTGATCAGGGGATGATACTGATACAAATCAGTCGAAATCTCGAGGTCAAATTTTCGCACGATCACAATACTTTATCCGATTAGGATAAAGTAAAAATACACTGTATCGTCTCGGTTGGTCAATATTGAATTTATGTATGTATGTGTGTATGTACATACGTGCCAAATCCATATAACGAACTTTTATCGCATTTACATACAATTCAACGTAGTTTCATCCCCTTTTTTTTGTCTTTTCGAGGGAATCAAAATGGCGTGCGTACTCAGCTAGAACGTAACGAATGGTTCTATCCAAAAAGGGTTTTCCTCTTTGGCCATTTTCCTTTTGATGCACCGCGTGATCTTTTCGTAGGTATACCGCAAACGTTTCCCCTTCGTTCAAAATGGGAAATCGACGATAGTTGTACAAATGTACATGTGTACTTGCGTATATACATATGTACGTTGATCGTATATTCCGCCGTAATTCGCCATTTTTATGTAGCGTCACGTCCGTAGATTTTTCGCTGAGCGATTCATCTTTTAATGTTTATCGACGATTCACTGATCGTAATGTACTTAGTGCTGAATAGCGGATTATTATAGACTCGGTATGTATGGCAAATAAACTCCAAGCATCTACATGGAGGTTGAATAGCATATCATTGCATAAAATAGCATAAAAAACGATGGTATGGTTCACATAAAGAATTAGTTGATTCCATTATGTGCAAGTACATATTGACCCCATGATAGAAGCGATTTTTATCGAATCACTTGAATGAATTAAAAAAGCTTCCCCTCCGACATATATTACAGTTAACGTCGGTTTGAAATTGATCGAACATTTACAGTATATCGGCACAGAACTAATGAGTCACGAACGTGCGTAGTTAATCCATTACTAAAATTACTCTACGTGTACACAACTATGTAATTGACGCTGTAAAAACGTTCCCGCGTGGGTTCAACGTGCACCGGAACTCGGTTACGATTTTAACACGTCACATTTTAACCAGGATTCTCTACCCATCACAGCTTTGTCGAATCAAACGAATCAACGATGTGCGAATCACCTGTGTCGAATCAAACGAATCACCAAGGTGATTCTTTTCCGGATAAATAATGAATGATACGGTGTATAAATCAACTTGTATGGTAATTCGACGCTTCGGTAGACAATATTTAAGGCGCAAATTTAAAAAAAAAAACCCCTAAATCACAATTAAAGCGACGGAATTGATAATGAAATATAATCATAAAAAATAAGCGAGGCTTGCAGTTTTGAGAAGACGTTATCGAAAATTGAAACAATATGATGTAAGCTACCGCAGAGCGCAAACCAGTTTTAACTACAAAACTACATATCGTTTCTGCCATGGCCGTTCTATATCATACCTACATAACTCTTTAAGTATTTCATGGCAATTAAAACACTTCACAATTGCTGGCTATGCTTTCGCATTAATTATAAAATGCACTTCCGTAAAGCAATGTGGACAACAATAACTATAATAACAGGGAATGCACAAACTTACCTAACTTGGACTTGTACAATTATAAAATGACTATAATCGAGGTGTTATTGGTGAATATTCACAAAGATGTAATATAACTTTGTTATAAGTTGTAAAAAAGTTTGAATCTGTCATGCGAGACTCGAAGATGAACTCGGGAATTCGTGAATTATTCACGGAGTACACTAACTTTTTCCTTTTGCTGCCGAGATAAGAAAATCTCTTATAGAACTTGATTTCACTTTGAATTATTATAAATACATGTTAGAACATCATGCACGATGTCAAAGTATAAAATGAAAGCGAACGGCTGAATTCGTTGATGAAATTTTATACGTGAAATATCCTTAGCATTAAATATTTAGTAATCGAAACATTGCTTTTCAGCAACACATTTGATATTCATTCACGGAAAAGAAAATAAGTTTTATTTTTCCACAGTAGGTATACAGTAACGGCACACAGTTCGACCGGTGGAACTTCCATCCTAAACTTTCGCTAATAACTTGGCCCGAAACTTTATCTTTAATTTTTTTCCGAAACTTTCCTCCTTTGTGCCATAACTTTTATCTGAAGCTTTCCGTGCCTAACTTCACCGGTTCATGAAATTTGCACGGAGTTCGTGCGATTTTTTTCCCATTTACGCACATGTTTTATTAAAGTTCGGCTCGAATAAATTACAAAACGCATTTTGGGATGCTCAAATTCGTATTAAACCGCAAAACCGGATATGGTGGTGGGCGCGTGCCGACATAACAACAAACTCCGATGAGAATCGCTAAACATGGAAGACCACCGAGAAATGAAAAAATAGTATCATTATTATGTACAAACGGCCGACGTTTATTAGAGAAAAAAAGCCGTTTGGCCATAAATAATATGGGTCATAATTGAGCGCATAGCCGTAATCAACTTGAGTTATGGACATTTTATTAATATTAGATGAAAATATACTTGACAAAAAAAAACTGTGAGATAATACTCCAAAGCGGACTTTATAAAGTCATACTGTTAACTTGCGTATAATTTTATAACAATAAATAAAAATTTAAAAGTGACCTACTTGAACGTAACCTAATCGAATAAAACGTTAACGCGCGTATTTTTCCGGATAAATTCGAGTGTATAAAGTAGTATAAAATACGCGCGTAGTCGATTTACATTCAAGATTCTCATTTTCCGCGCGATTGCCTTTCATTCGGTGGAAGTCAAGCAGAAGATCAAGATTTTCCAACCAAAAAAGGAAAAAATCTTTAGAAATAAATACGTTTTAGTGACTCGCATATTTGTCAAATACAAAACATACATTGAGGTATGTATTTTATTTTGAAAATTATTATTGAAATCCGTTACACTTGTTGAATAAGTTTATTATTATTATATGTAATATATAATAGCCGAAATCCGTCTGTCTGTCGGTAAGGTCTGAGGTAAATAATTAAAAAATCAGAACGTCGCACGAGTGGGATTTGAACCCAGTACCACCAGGTTGTGAGGAATCGTGCTAACATTATCTTCCAAACGGAGGCGATGACGTACGTGCTATAATTGACCAATATTTATTCTTAAACGGTACGCGACTTTGCTAAATTGTTACGTTGTTGTTGTTATAACGCGCCATAGATGGCGCTTGGTTGCATAGATGCAACAACTATAAAAACTATTAAATTTAATATTATTTTCAGTACGGGTGATGAGAACGCTCCGTTGATATTCAACGGGCTTATATAAAATAACGAAATTCACTTCATAAAGAACGAAAAATAATCAGCATTTTACTAATATCAAAAAAGTTGATATTACTCATTCTCTACGTATCATCAGTACGCCGATTAATTCCATTAATCAAACACTCAAGTAAGAAGGTTAAATATTACACACACTATTCATATACGCCATAGAGCGTAGGATTAGTATCAAATTTTCCCACATTCACGCAATAACGGTCCAAAGCCAAATTTAATTAGAGGTCCAAAACTATCAACGACTTGCAATTCGATCAATTCCAAATCCTATCAAGCATAGAACGCCTACTTTGAGGTGCGACATGGTCTAAGAAACCAACAAATAGGCGAAGCTTCCGACAATGTTCCACTACTACTACTATCATATAACCAGTCCGACCATTAGAACGTGTAATGCGTACCTCGTAAAATGTATCTGGCGATCATTGCTCAATATATCTATGAGAGAGGGCGCAATCATAAAACGTGGGTGGGTTAAAAAAAGTATGGGCTGGGGGAGGGATGGGTGCCTTTAATATGTTCACTCCGGTGTAACGGCCCATTTTGGCCGCGATGCGAATAAAATATATCCACTTTTTGCACACGAGTCCCGCTCCCCGATATATATTGCCCATACGTGTGTATATATGGAACTTCTCGTTGCACTTCATCATAAAACCCTCCTCGAGAGGGAGTTCTCTCGACGAGAGCGCGAGAAATCGTCGACGTGTACGTAGTAGAGCTTTTATTGCACAATTTCTACTAGGAACGAAAGCGCCCATTCAAAAAAGCTCGCATGAGTGGTCATATTTATATGATTCGCAATCTTTATTTAGACGATGATCTTTCATCGATAAATTTCTTATTCAAATATGATTAATATATAAATCTAATACAGGTCGCGCAGCGAGAGTTGAGGCGAGCCACACACACACACACACATTGCGCGTGTGTAGTGTCTGTGAATAGGTGAATAATACGAATTTTCACTACATGCAACAATAAAAAACGCTCTGTCTCTTTCGCGCGCGTACACGTTACGAGTGTAACAGAGACACTATTGTTTTGTATATTTTTGTTTTATGAAATACAGCATGTTCCTTCAGTCCAATCATTATCAAAATGCATATGTGTGTGTGTGTGTGGCTCGTCTCAACTTTCGCCGCGCGACCTGTAGCAGTAGGTACGTGTGAAAAAGTTTAAGTGACAATTGGCTGGACACAGCGAGAAGAATGGATGGCAGATGGACGCGAGAAATACTGGAATGGTATCCGAGAGGATGTGAAAGAAAGCAAGCTAGACCGAGTGGAAGATGGGCTGATGAATTGAGAAGAATATGTGGAGTCAAGTGGATGCAGATTGCTCAAGACAAACAGGAATGGAAGAGTATTGGAGAGTCCTTCATCCAGCAGTGGATGGTGAACGGCTGAAAATGATGATGATGATGATGATATAAATTCGACAAACTCATCGTAAAATAAGTATATAAAGATTAGGAATAGTTTTTTTTACTAGCTATTTGGACAAATTTCTTGGAATTAACTTTATTTGTCTGCACAATTCATCTGGAATTCCACTCTTATCGGCACGACGAGCTAATCATAAAAGTTCCGACCAAAAGTGGGCCATAAAAACTATTATGCAAATTCAGCTTTTATGTACGAAGAAGCAAGTAGTCGAACTAGTCCCCGAATCACCATCTAAAAACCCTTTTTCACACGTACTGATGCGAATACGAATATTTTAATAGTAAATTCCTATTCAGTTTTAGGACAAAGAAAACGACAAGCCAAAATGTAACTGTGTAAATATCGAAGTTCTAGTTTTTAGATTCCGATTCATTTTGTTCAACCGTCGAACATTCTGAGACTACAATTGGGGATATTCGCCAACTTAAAATCCATTGTAAAAGGAAACGATGCGAAGTGTAAAAAGAAGAAATAAAAAGAAAAAAGGCGCTTTCTCACCAAAAATAGTCATACAATACGAAAAGGAAAAAAGAAGTTCGGAAACCCTGAAAGGTGTGCACACAATCTCTCATCTGACGAGAGGTATGCGAGAGGAATTTACGATGCCACTCAGATTTATTTACATTTCGATAAGAAGAGTAGTAAAAATTTACACATATATTACAAAGGTGAATAGTAAATACTTGTATGGGACGACGCGTTATTCGACGGATCCGATTTAACCGGTACGCGGATGCGCGAATGATAATTTATTGCCGGATTTATTGCTACCGTTCAGGTGAGATACTTTGACCTATGGAAACAAATTTTCTACGAGTACACCAGTCAGTGGCTAAAAAAAAATACGACATCGTAAAACAATTACAATTCCGTCCTAAATTGGTATTAAATAAATATTTGGCTTTTCGGTAGATTAAATTCAATATTTATACTGTCCAAATCCGGATAAATACACAATATAAAACAGACAGGGCAATAAAATAGGATTAGATCAACAGGTATCACTTTTGGCAAACATTTCGCCCATAAAGCTCGATCTGTCACGAGAGCGTACGTATGTATGTATGTATATATGTATGTACATATGTACGTATTCGTATAAGGATTGTCGGATTTAATCCAACAATCCGAAGCGACGAGCCAATTCCACATTCAGTAATAATTCAAGTTGACGTGAAATTTATACATATGCAAAAATTCACCCGACACACTACCGACGAATATAGTCCGTAGATGAGGCAAACATACGCGAACTCCTCCTTCCAGGTACGAAACTCACGGACTTCATAAACGTAAAAAAAAAGACAAAAAAAGATCGAAATTTGCCAAAGAAGACGGCAGGTGTAACCGAGAAGGGTATTTCTTTGTATTTCGTGGAGTATTATGGCCAGGTGAATTATGTGCTCAGGTATATGAAGTACATACTCAAATAACAGAACGGTCGATTCGTTCAAGGCGAAAACTTCATACGAAAAAGTAATAAGATGGAAGAAAATAATAATAGCAATGCACCACAATAATAACGTGTGTATGTGAAACTTAACAATGAAAGCAATTGAAATTTCAAATATATATAAGAGGAGACGCACGATGAAGATAATATTGCAATGATTGCTACCAATACAGTTATAGAGTATCTATATTTGTATTACAGTCTCATATTGTTTTATTCACAAATGTGATAAGGGTAGAAAGTATGTAGATTCAAGATGCTTTGGCGCAACGCTCTACCTAATATTACAATATAAGCGCACATAATCGTATTCTAATGGTATTGTAGAAATGATAAATAATATCGGATAGATTGATCGCCTTTTATTCTCTGTTAAAATATATTAAAATCATATTGTACAAAAGTTTCAATATGATATCCGAAAAGGGAGCTTTTTCTCGTATAATATTATATATCAGAATACGGCAAAAAAAATTACGCAATGAAAATAAGCAGTGTATGTATGTATGATTGACGAGCACATATCAATGTACATATCTGACGAGATGATTGACAGAAATAAATTATCAATCGCAGTCTCATTAAGTGCAAATGATCGTTATTACTGATCGATTGCCAGAAAAAGCCGCATACATACAATACAGTTAGATCGGATATACCGCGGAAAAAATTTCGCATCACTCCGCATAATGGCACACGATAATAATAATAATTTACTGGGTATATGAAATTTACAATAATCCACGTACGATGGAACGGAATTAATCCTCGATCCATTAAATCCGTAATGAAATTTCGTCCCTTTGACACAACAGAGCCGTGCCATCAGCTAATGTGAAAAAGGGGAGAGAGAGCGTACAAAAACGAAATGTATAAAAAAAAAAGCTGCGTAAAAAGAAAAGGGTACGCCGATAGTTCGATATTGCTTCGGTGCTAGGATTTTCGCGAAAAAAATAAAATAAAACCAAAAGACACGCACAAGTGAGAAACGAACGAAAGAGCAGGTGGAATACATAGAAAGTGCTTGCCTAAGATCCAATTAATTAAAACAGCCTTTCTCTCGACCCTTTTTTGATTTCGTTTCCCGACGAATTGGATGCGTACGAAAATGAAAAAAAAAGAGAGGAAAAGAAGTCAAATCAAAAGGATATTTAAATTATTCTTGCGAGTGTAAAAAATGACGGAATCTTCGTCGCATATAGCATGCGGCATATGCCGACAAATAAATCATGCAGAGAGTCATTTAGCCATATGTCGACAAAAGAGGCTCCCATAAAAATAATAGCCACACAGTGGGATCATATTGAACAGCAGCGGTATAGCAATCTGCTACAGAGTGCCACTATGAAATGAAAAAAAAAATGTAATAAGAAACATCCAATAATAATACTATCTACTACGAGAAAAAGACGTTGCAGAATCTGCCCAGCGCTTATCTTTCGCGCATCGAAACTTTTGAGTAAAAATTTTTAAGAATGTATATTATTATTCAAATTCAATTTTGTGCATACAAATGGACATTTGCGTACATATCATATGGCGAGAGAAACCTGTTAAATTGAGTACACACACTGAAAAGTTCCTCACGACTTTCAAATGTACATATGTACATACATATATTGTATATGAAACCTTTCCATAGGATATAAAGCACTTACATTGGAATAATTAAATCCGATGGAATATTATTGAAAGATGAGATTTTATCAAAATAATTATTATGGACGGAAATTTGATGTAAACATACATAAAATATCCATTTCATCGATACATATTAAAATAAAAAATTAAGCTTTTTATTTCTCAGGGCTGTACTTCTTCATACACAAAAAAAACTGTATACAAGATGAATTCCCTAATTACCTGCTTCAAAATTTCAAATACAAATTAACAAGCTATACAAACAATAAATAATCAATAACGGTTCGAGCGCTTTGGCAAGCAAGTAAGGAAATTAAATTTTTCCAACAATAACCGATGTTCAAAGCTTCCGCCATCCACTAATTATTTAATTATTCGCAGGATAATGGAGGAGAAGACAAAAAAGCAACAAGAGAAGAGATGCCCTCGACGCGAAACAAGGCAAGTACACAAATATTATATTACGCGCACTCGAAAGAGAGAGATTAAACGATTTATTGAAAACGTGTATCCGCCATCGACAGCTGTCTTCGATGAAGAATCACATGTGTAATCAAGTATGTTAATAACGATGCGATGACACTTCCCGTTCTTCATACGGCGACAACATCGATTAGCATCAGAGAAGCTAATGGCTGGCTGCACAACTTTGCCACGAAGCTTCCAAAAGTCCACACATCAATGATAAGGGTTGACGAAAACTGTGTCGAAATTATCAAGTTTGGATAGCTACTCTCTTTGTGTTGAATTAAATGAGATTAGAGATACGAGTCCACCGTTAATCACCGTAGGTACCAAAACCCAGGATCTATTTGACATCCACCCCAGAGCAGAGGGAGAGCAGTGGATGTCGAATTGAACGATGATTCACAAGAGCACTCCACTGGTTCACCCTCCCATGGTGGACGAGTGAACGTTGTCGTCGACCAAATTGATAACCATCAACAAATTCACCCCTGCGTGTTGGATGAATGGCCGAGTTCAACTATGCAACTGTGCAGTGTGCAAGCTTGCATGCCTCTACAAAAGGACGTTTAAATTAATAGCAGTGGATAACTGAAATAGCAGTTGGTGCTCAGTACTACATACGACGATGGTACTTTGAATAGTATGTAGGTGTAGTGCACCATTTTGCGAGATACACTATGTAATTCATAAGCTATCTTTTATTTATACTTAATATAAATGCCGTATGACAAATTGCAGTAGATAAACATAGTTTAATATCATTATCATTTCCAACCGTTCACCATCCACTGCTGGATGGAGGCCTCTCCAATCCTCTTCCACTCCTGTCTGTCTTGAGCAATCTGCATCCATTCGACTGGACACGTACTTCTTAATTCGTCAACCCATCGTCCACTTGGTCTTCTTAACTTTCGTCCACATGCTCTCGGATACCATTGAAATATGTATTTCTCGCCATCTCGACCATCTGCTATATTTAAATGAAATAGAAAACTATTCTGACAATATAGCATACGTATTGCCCGTCATATGACGGTGGATTCTAACAAGACCCCCGCGACCCCCACCCTTGAGCGCTGGTTTTTTTGTACAATATCAGTACAGTCCATAGCCTGTTCGACAGTGCATATGTATGTACATACATGAAATAATTGTATGGTGTACCGTTGATGAATGGATGGTGATCAAATCGCTTTGTCGATTCGAACCAGCTTTGAGAGATGGCGGCTTGTAGCCAACACACCGCAAAAAAAATGGTTTGTTTGTTATATAATAGTTTGGGTAATACATAAAGTGTATTTGTAGAATGTTGAAACATTTACAATCACCCGGTTATTTTAAGAATTCGTTAATAGTTATTTGTAGGTTGTAGGAATATATTGAAGATTCGTATCTATTCCTTAAAAAAATGTGTGAGAGCAGCAGGAGAAGCAAATAAAAAGCCTCGATAAGATCTGATAACGACCGAAAAAGTCGAACAAAAAAAAAAAGAAAAACTACAGCAGGTGTTGTATTATATTCACGCCAGACTACCACATCATTTAGCTCTTAATCGGAAAAACCCTGCTAATAATTCTCACATATCTAAAGAAAGATGAGAAAAAAAAACATACACGCAATTCACAGAACACGAAAGACGAGCGTGCTAAATTTCGATATAGAGAGCCAACTTGTTAATGATTATCATTAATGCAGACTTTATTTCCCTGCGATGCTGTGTAAGGAGGGGGTTGTCGAAAGTTCCCATAAAGTGCCACACAAGACTATGTTGAGATTGTTATCGGCAGGAAATTTCCGAAGTTTCCATTTTGGGTTGTGCGCGTTTACTCGCCCGGACCCCCGCCGATGTCACGCTTAATGCACGTGTGGATAATTACAAAGCAGGACGGGGTTGGCTTGGTAGGAAAGTAGATAGATAGGAAGGTAGTTAGGTGGTAGTCGGCTGAAATCACACGTGTCACATGACAGCCTCCAAACTCACATGACCCGACTCGACAGATTATTGGCTGGAGATAGTGTCGTCAACTGCTATAGGAAGTTGCTGACGAGATAAAGGACGCTTTGCGTTTGAATAATCTGCTAATATATTCTCAGTAATGTACAGTATAATTTAGCGACTATTGATTAATGGGATCGTTACTGAATGAAGTGCATAAATTCAAGTCGTAAAAGTCATCAATGCGTACAAGTAATTTCCTGGAGTTTCGAGAACGAGCACAATCGACGTTCTCCTTTCAACGATAAGAGTGAAATTCGAACAAAGCGCTCCGTTTTGACCCCAAAAGTCAACCCCGAAGACAATTAGAAGGTTACGATTTGATAAATCTGCGATTAATCCGTGACATCATTTCCGTTTGCTTTTTGCGATTTTCGAGCGCAGCCGCAAATCTGCGATGGGTTCGACGGCATATGAGGAAAAAATTTTGAGGAAACGTCGTGTCTGCTCAAACAAGACGGATTCGTTGGGTCGACAGGTGTTGCCGCTGAGGTTCTGGGACTAATGAGTTAAGGATGAAAGGACTCAAAAACAACAAAAAAACTCACAGGCTCAAACGGCTCGTGAAAACCTGATTGAGAGCCGGTTTACGTGTACACATATTCCTCCTATATGCTCCGACTGTATGACTGGCAAGCTTACAACTCCAGAACCATACACGTACATAGGCACTTACTTATGCAGGTACTTTCACGCGAGCAAAATGATCGATTCAAGTTCCATGAGCGCTGTGTTTTGTATGTAGATGAATTCGCTTGAAAATTATGCGAAATTGAGTATAAAGGACCTGTAATTTATTGGAAAAGTTGCTCCATAACCAGATATTCGAACGGCACTTAACGTTTAGCAAATTAAGAAGAGAGAACCTGAGAAGTTCGTGACGGCCGAACCGATCAATTTGTCCATTCTGGCAACTTTGCAATTTATTAGCTAAATTTGACGAACGTAAACCCCCCTTTATTCTATGTAGTATAATTACAGCAAAGTGCGCGCTATAAATATAGATGTCCTATCGAATTTCGGCGAATTCGGCTCGATAAGATTTCTATTACCGAACTTGATTTATGCGATTTTATCGCAGAGTAGTTTTACTGTTATCGAGAGAATAAGAAATTTATGTAAATAACCACATATAAAATGCAGACAGAATTTTAAATAAAAAAAGAAAACCAAGCAGATAGCGACGACAATTTCGTACTCAAGAATTTAAATGAATATCAAATTGCATGAAAATCTGTCTTGTGACAAATGCAATATACGGACGGGCGGACAGACAGACACCAATTCGAAATAGAATCAAATTTTTTTGCCAAGTATGCAGCTAAACCGAAATTCATGAAAGTGCTTCCAGTGCAGTGAGTCTCAAATTTAAAAATATGAACATAAAATGTTTCAAAAGCAGTGAGCCATTCAAAATCTTAATAAAATAATAAGATTCAAATGAAATATTATCTATTTAATGTTGCTTCGAATAGATTATTAGCCAAATTCAATATATGTATTATACTACATGGAGAAGCATCAATGTTGATTTCAAACGGTATTTTCTAATTTGGAGAATCGTTGAGTAATATCGATGAGTTTCGTAATATTGAGTTTGGACGTTTGGCGATTAATTTCGATTTCATCCTCGTCGAATACGAAAAGTGGACACATTCATTAAATTGAAAATAAAATCAATAGTTGAAATTCACATACCTAATATGCAGAGAAGAGCGATTTTCGCCAACGCCATTGCCGATGATTTCGCCATCGTTTCTGATCCTCTGGTGAGTCTTCGGAAGTAGATACAGCGAACAGTTCAGATCGGAAGACGTGCGAAGTCCATTTCGCAAGTCTCGATTCGTCCACGCGATCACATAATTTTCACATACTTTTTTTACGGTTCAATCAGCACAAAAGTCCATACGGATTACCGACTACAATATCTAGATTTCTATCGAGTTGTACGTCGACGGACCTGAAAAGCGTGCACGGTTAAATTCGACAACTATTCCGCACGAATCTGTTTTAATCTTTGAAATTTGATCGACTGCGTTTTTCGAACGCGATCACGACTATTATCATCATCGTAGTCGTCATTTTTTTTAGCCTACGGAATATCAAGTTTCCTTATAAGTCAAAACGAGGAGATCGACTGCCCTTTCGAAACAACCACCACAACAGCATCCACACACGCACACTCAACATCCAACAGCATTACATAAACGCATCGCTAATAAACACACGACAACCCTCATAATTTATTTAAATTTAAATTACAATAAAATTCAAATAACCCATTCGAGCACATTAAATCGATTCATCAATTATTTAAAAAAAAACGTGAACGATAATAATGAACGACTGTTAAAACACCCATTTCCATACTAAAACGATAAACGTGCAAATTTGACGTGCACAAAAAAAATTACAATATACGGAAGTGGAATACCAAAGTGCGTCTCGATTTAAAATTTTATAATTAAACACTGCATGTTAATATGTTAAATACAATTGTGAAGCACTATATTTGTATAGACGAAAATGTATCAAACGTCAAATATATATTTACGTGGAAGATTAGATAATCGAGTCCAAATCGCCGAAACGAACATTGGACTCGTGTGAAAAACAGTGATAGGCGAGGAAAATTTTCGATGTGTTAAAAAAATTGTGCAATATTAAAAACGTCACGAATAATGTGCGATAAATTTAACACGACTTTCCAATGAGGAGCGCATATATCATTTTCGCGCACGTCGCGTGATAAATTTTCGTACAAAAATTCGTAAACAAATAAACAAACAGACGTCAAACCACCGAATGGAAAATCGACCGAAAAGTGCATACGTACATCATCGACTGGGTAAATTCATCAAACCGAAGATGCATACTGCATCCGAGTTGCATCCCACGAGGGTTGTCATTCCCATGCCGCAGACGAATACACATTCACACAAAAAGTAGAAGAAGTAGACAAGGGGATGAATATAATTTACCGTGACGAAAATTGCAGTCGGTTCGGTAGTTAGTGGCAGCGGATGAGAGATGATTGCGATAAGGGAGAGAGCTTGTGATTGAGGTGCGCGTCCGAGTAGAGTACGTTCGCGAATGGCATAAGAGTATACGAGTATACGAGTCTTTTGACGCACGTGGTGCGCGCGCGGCCGCCGCGGCCAATGCGCCGCCACACTATTGACCGCCGAATCGGTACTGGCGCCTGCGCTACACATCAACTCGCAAACTCAGTGGCGTCGCGTTGTGTACTTTTTTTTTTAACTATTATTTTTTATTAAGGTGCGTCTTGTTGTGCAGTTTGAATTTGGCACAGTAGCTAGCGGCTCGGCCGCAGATTAACGCCTCCGTTTGAAAAAAATCGCATCGAACTGTATTGTAATCGTCGATGGTGGTTTTTTTTTCGCTTTGTTTATTCTTCCTCATACTATATATAATAGCCGAAATCCGTCTGTGCGTCTGACTGTGTGTCTGTCTGTGTGTCTGTGTGTATGTGTGTATGTGTGTCTGTCTGCTGATAACGCTCGCCTCGGTAATTTTATATATTGTGGTACATTTTTAAACCTAGGCCCGTAACGCACTAGGCAGCCATGGCTGCACAGCCACAACGATGTTAGAAAATATATGTGGCTGCCTGCTTGATAACGCACTAGGCAGCCAGCTTTTCCGTGAGGTAGGAAAAGCGCGTTAGATGTTTCCGCCATTAAAAAGCGAAATCAGTTCAGCGATGCCGGCACACACGGAACAACCGTTTATTATACGGCCCAATTTGCCACGAAAGCACTTAACGTTATTCTGTAAAGCGAAATTCGTCCAACGTTTTGAAAGTGTGATTTAATAATAGCAATTAATGGGAAGGTGGATTTGTTTAGAACAGTAATGCTGAAATTTCTTATACAACATCGCATAGTACAGTTGGAGAGCTTACCTTGAGTAACAGCATTTGCAATAATTAGTCTTAAAAGGAAACCTTTCAACGATGTTGACGGTCTAAGGCCCGTAACGCACTGGGCAGCCTGGCTGCGCAGTCACAACGATGTTAGAAAATGTATGTGGCTGCCTGTTTGATAACGCACCAGGCAGCCAGAAAACTCTGGCTGCGACAGCCACAAGTACGGGCTCCGATACACAGCAGCCAGACAGACAGCCATTGGCTGTCGCAGCCAACACGAGATGTATGTGGCTGCCTGTGTGATGCACGCACCAGCAGCCTGGCTGTTTGCCATTTCAGATTTTCAGTCGCAATTCCATTGTTTTCAAAAAATTATAAATTACGCACTAAATTCAATGGATAAGATCAAAATATTTTTAAAAAATCTGCACTAGAAACAATTCATATGGTTATTTTCAACAAATTATTTGCATAGTACATCAGTGCTTCCCAAACTTTTTAGTACAAAGTTTTAATTAAGTTAGTACCTAGTTTTAATGGACATGATGGGGGGGGGGCGGGGTGTATTTAAATTAATACTGTTTTTATACTACTGTAAATAACTTATAATTAACGAAAACAAGCAACTGGGATAAACCTTGTACATCCGTGGACTCGTCCAGTTGCAATGAGAAAAATGTTACTAACTGACTAACTCTAAAAATGTCTCACTAACTCTTTAGATCCGCTCATCTTCTGCCCACTGAGTCATTTCATCGATTCTGCGTGCAATCGTATTATAAGTGAAATGGTTTCGACTTCGATACTTCTTTCTTGCTCTTATCATCACATAATTCCAACCGTGTCTTTTATTGGTGGTACTGGCTGCACGTTTTTCTGGCTGTCGCAGCCAGGCTGCCTAGTGCGTTACGGGCCTTCGTAAATAGGTTGGTAAAACGTAGTAACTGTAGATAATCATATTGTATAGATAGTTGATAGCTTTTTATACCTAGGACAATTGGTTAATATGACTGGTTGTAAATAAAACGAAGAATGAAACTAGGATGGAGTGCTTTCGGAAGAATGAACATTGTTTTTAATCCAACATTCCACTATGCTTAAAAAAATAAGGCATACGACCAATGCGTACTGCCGGTGATGATGTGAAATGTGGATGCTCAATTCAAGAATGCTACGTCAGATCCGGTGCACACAGATGTATGTTTGGTATAGCAAGAAGAGATCGTAAGAGGAATTAATGGGTAAGAAGCATGACCAAAGTGGAAGATATAGTGGAGCGTGTGAAAAAGTTGGAGTGGACGCATAGCGAGAAGAATGGATGGCAGTTGGACGCGAGAAATGCTGGAATGGTATCCGAGAAGATGTAAAAGAAAGCAAGGTAGACCGAGTGGACGTTGGGTTGATGAATGTGTGGAATCAAGTGGATGCAGATTGCTCAAGACAGACGGGAATGGAATAAGATTGTAGAGGCCTTCATCCAGCAGTGGATGATGAACAATGATGATGATGATGATTTAAAAATACATGGGCAGGCGGCATTGTCGATGGAGCTCAGCTGTTTATAATTTGTATATACAATTTTTAATTGTTTAGTTATTTATATTTGAAGGATTACAAAAATCCTTTTATATTCAAAAACTTGACGATGGGATTTTTATAGAGATTTGTATTTTCAGCAGTTACAAAACGGAGCGTGTTGGTAATAAATAGAACTCGGAATTTTGGATTCTCGAACCTTTTGCAGCAGGTGTATTCGTTCGAGATAATGAATATTATTTATTAAATTATATATTTAGCTTAATATATATTTATATGTATGTAGTATATATGTATAATGTTCAAGGAAAACCCCTCATATCTCAGACAGCCAGCATTTCGGAGATTTTGCCATATTTCGTAATTTGTAGGAATATTAGAAAAAGGAAAAATAATGCATTAAGAGCATTTTCTCGCCAATTGGAGATACTAAAACACGATGATGGAATGATGGAGAGAATAGGTTAATGGAAGAGAGTGAATGGTAGAGTACGAACGTGAGTTCGGGTGGGTAACGGAATATGCCAAAAAGCGTTTGGGGTCCAAAGGTCACACGTTATCAAAAGCATCCAGCTTTCCGCTATTAGTAAATCTGCTAAACCTAATCTGCGAAAATTGAATTCTGGCGGTTGGAGTGCATTGAAAAAGTGCAACAATAACTTGTTACGTTTACATTTCCACAGCAGATTAGATATTAGATTTAGTACTTCTCAAAAACAGATTATGTGGTCTTTTGTTCTAAATCTAATAATATATTATATAATGAGAAGCGGTGTACAAACTGGTTCAATTTGTTTGCTCGTTATCAGCGGTCGGGAACCTGTGGCTCCGAAGCCGCATGCGGCTCTCATTGTCATCCAAAGCTTTGCGTGAAGTAAAATAAAACATTTCAAAAAGTTGTTTGAAACACAATTTTTAAACAAAATCCCATTAATTTGACCAACTTCACGGATATAAAAACCTTTGAAATCATTTTGTTGATAAACTTTATAATCAATTTCATTTAAATTATCTATTATTGAACACCAAGAAGATAACCAATGTCACGATTAGCACGAAAAAGGTTCCCTACCTCCGTTTTATATATTATCTTATATATATATAAAAATCAATGTCTGTCTGTTTGTTTGTTTGTCTGTCTGTCTGTCTGTTTATGTCTTATAGGCTCCTAAACCACTCAACCGATCGCGATGAAACTTTCAGGACTTATTATGATCATGCCGGGGATGGTTCCTGTGAAAAAAAAAATCGGGAAAAAACGGGATCGGGAACGCGATTGGGACCAGGATCGGGATCGGGATCTGGATCGGGATCTGGAATGGGAACGGGAACGGATCGGGAATAGGCCTGCTCACGCGTCAGATAACGTACTAGGAACGGGAACGGGGAACGGGAACGGGAACGGGAACGGGAACGAGAACGGAACGGGCCTGCTAACGCGTCAGAAAACGTACTAGGAACGGGAACGGGAACGGGATCGGGCATTGCAACGCATGCCGGGTCAGCTAGTAACATTATAACAAACTCTTTTGTTCTACTTCATCGTACCAACCTACAATATACGCACAAGGAATAGAATCGTCAGTTTTGTAAATGTTGTGGTCTCCCAATCTGATAATTATCAAAAGTTTTTTATAGTGAGAAAATAAGAAACCATCAAATCCCAAGGACTTGAAAACATATTGAAATTTGAAATAATAGATAGATTTTTAAGATTTGTACAAATTTTGTAGGAATCCTCACCACGAAATATGACTGATATATTCTGACAGTCGATTTCAATCGAATAAGATTATGGACAGTGTTTTCATCTCACAAATGTAATCCCGCTGTTTCTTCTGCGCGGGTTTTATATGCGTTTGTGACAAATTTGTTCGAGTTTTGGTTACATGCGTGTGCACTGCTTTCCGAAATCCTTTTTATCTGACTATTCCCCAAATTGCGTATAAAGTTGAAGACATACATATGTACATACATACATACATACATGAAAAAGTAAATAAAAAATTTTGTCCTTCAAAAGGTTCATTCGGTATCCAGGGTCAATTGCCCCATTTTGTAGTTTTCCCTTGCGAGTCCTAAAAATTGTAATTTTTCAAATATTTTTTGCCACCCGCCGCTTTTTGTGAAGATCTGAAGATACATCCGTCACCCTCTTGCTTGGGGAGTGGTGTAGTAACATATAATATTATCCATCTCGTTCTCGCCTTTTGGATGCGTAGTTCTCGAGATGCCTACTCCCTTGTTTCACTGCCAAGGTACATCCTTGAAAGATTTCTTAAATTCCCGTTACTTCCAATATCTTACGTCATAGTTTTTCTTTGTATTTATAGGAAGGATAACGTATTAAATATTGTGTCAATTTGTACAACACGGAATGAAAACTTTTGTATCTACAAAAAAAAAATTATAATTTATTTATGTCCAATCGTACATAAATACATACATAGATATATTCTCTCATGAATGTACTCGTAAGAAATTATTGCGACCAAAACTTTTTTATTATAAACTCGACACAAATAAACATCACAGATCTACATATATTCAAAAATGTATGGATAATATTGGTCAATTTCAAATTTTCTTACGTAAAATTGAAAAAATTGAATTTTTATTTCTAAAAAAATTATTTAATGTATTTTTGAAATTTCTATCAATAAAGGTTTGATTTCACGAGTGCGTCAGTCTGGCCGACGCCATCTTCGTGGTTTTTTGTTGTATAAAATTTGACATGGATGGGTGGAAAACTGGCGCGGACACAAGGCAGGAGGGGTACGGGGAGCTTTTCATCCATGTCAAATTGTATACAAATAAACTACGGCACAGGTTACAAACCTTTTTCGAGTGGCGACCCCTTTTAAAAAAAACCAAGTGACCTGCGACCCCGATATATTTGAAAAATATTATTCAAACATCAAGACACCGATTAAAAATGAAAATTGCATTACAGTCAATATATTTTTAGTTGACTGTTTCAGTCGGCGACTCCACTAAAACCCTTAGCGACCCTATTTAGGGTCGCAACCCGTATGTTGGGAGCCCACGAACTACGGGGTTGGCATTGGTCAGACCGACCCACTCGCGAAACCAAGCCTTTACAGTTTAAAATATTGGTCGAAAATGTAAAAAATTAATGGAGTAATCACCATTTTACAAAAAAGGATAATTAAATTCACGAAATAGTTGTTTAGGGGTTAATGTATGTAAGTAAACTACGATAGCGAGTTGAACATATTTAATGTACGGCGATCGGGATGGAAGTGACTTGTGTGTCTCGTTACCGGTGGCAGGGCTACCAACCCACACAGGGGTGGCAACCTCTAGCCGGTGGAATCACATAGTACCCACAGTTTAATGAATAAAAGTAAGGTTTTTCTTTACAGTTTAATAAATTATAAGCTGCAAAATAATGTAAGTAATGGCAGCATTTGGATATTTTGTATATGGCAACTCTTCATTATAATCAACATGGCAATACTTTAGACAACTGTCAAACTGTGCGTCAGTCGCGATGGCCGGTGAAGTTGTTGTAGATGCGTTGCCCTATATTGATCAAGGATATGATGATCCTGGAGTTAGAGAAGCGGTACAGTAATTTTTCGTATCATAATATCATTATTTGTTATTTCAATGTAGAATTCTCTATTAATTTACAAGCTAATTTGACATAACCTATGTGAACATTGTGAACTCATTTATTTGAGGTATTACTACTTTCGTGTACTGTTATCGTATTCAATTAATCATTTTAATTTCAAGGCTATGGCCATGGTTGAGGAAGAATGTAGACGTTATCGACCTACGAAGAATTACTTAGAACAGCTTCCTTCTTCATCGCTCATAACCTCTAGTATTACTTTTGAGACTCCAATGCTAAAAAGAGAATTGGAACGATTGAATTCACGTCTTCCTCCCGAACCGTTATCAATGAAAAGGTAATCTTTAAAGTTTTTCACCTTTTTTTTTGTATGTGTATCATCAAAATTGATATTAATTTTATTTATAGATATGAGTTGCCTCCGCCGCCACCAGGACGTCTTAGTGATCCCACAGCATGGGTTGAAGCAGTTGATAATTCCCTTGCTCAATTAGAACATCAAGCTACTAGGTACACTATTTATTTAAATTCTACTCCAGTTGCTTCAAATATGTACTGCCAAAAATATAAATCATCATCATCATTTTCGGCCGTTCACCATCCACTGTTGGATGGAGGCCTCTCCAATCCTCTTCCATTCCTGTCTGTCTTGAGAAATCTGCATCCAATTGACTCCACACATTCTTCTCAATTCATTAGCCCATCGTCCGCTCGGTCCGCCTTGCTTTATTTCACATACTCTCGGATACCATTCCAGTATTTCTCGCATCCATCTGCCATCCATTCTTCTCGCTATGTGCCACTTCAGCTTTTTCGCACGTTCCGCTATATCTTCCACTTTGGTCATGCTTCTTACCTGTGTATTCCTCTTACGATCTCTTCTTGTTATACCGAGCATACATCTTTCCATGCTTCTCTGTGTGCACTAGATCTTACGCAACATTCTTGAATTCAGCATCCACGTTTCACATCCATATGTCATAACTGGCAATACGCATTGGTCATATGCTTTCTTTTTTAAGCATAGCGGGATGTTGGATTTAAAAACTATGTTCATACTTCCAAAAGCGCTCCATCCTGGTTGCATTCTTCGTTTTAAATCTTCTTCTTTATATTCACTCATGTTCACCATTTGTCCTAGATATAGATAATTATCAACTATCTCTACAATATGGTTATCTACTGTGACTACGTTTTGCGTGCAAAATTCATTTAAAATAATTTTAGTTTTATTAAATGTAATTATTATACCTACTTTCATACTTACATTGCTTAATTGTGTTTTTTAATCTATTTTATAAATCTACTGAGTCGCATTCAAATATAAATATAAGTTTGAAATTTCACTGTTATTACACAATATTTATCGTTTGCTGCTTGAATTTTGCAGGGTAATTAATTTAGAACTACAATTGGAATACTCTTGCGAAACTTGGAAGGCTTATTTGGATATTTTATCTAAGATGGTAACCGGAGCACAAACTCGCTTATCCGCTGTCAGGTATAAAATGATAAAATTAACTTAATTTAATAAACATTCGATTACACGTAAAATCAAACCATTAATTCAATTACAATTTGGTTTGAATTTCAGAAAAGAAACCGCAGCTATTAACTGGGAGCGTAAATCGGTTCAAACTGCCATGGGATCTAAGTTAAGGGGTTTAGAACAAGAGTGGGTACAATTGGTATCACATAATTATCGTATTGAGAGAGCTATTGCTGAATTAGAAGCCGAGCTTGCCGAAGCTCAATCTTTAAATGCTCAAGAAAAAGAAACCGAGAAGGAAGACGAAGTATGTTTGTTTACGATTTATTGTATTCATACTTCCGACACAAATAAGTCATAAATTGCTAAAATTGATCATTTATTTACAGGTAAAATCAGCGGATAACGAAATTACTGAAAACGGAGTTGAAAAAGAATCTACAACTGAAGAAAAAGAAACAGAAGATGAGGTTGCAGACGAAGCGCAAAAATCTGACACCGAGGAGACCGAAGAAGTACCTCCAACTAAAAAATCTAAAGTTGATGAAACTGAAGATATATTTGCAGCTTGAAAATCTTTAATATGTAATTGAATCCATTCAGACATGGGGAACATACTTGGCTCAATCATATAAATAATTAATTTAATTGAAAAATGTATTTATCATAAATTGCAATTATCATAAAATACGTAAAAGTGGTAGGACTTATGAAAATTACTCGTAAATAATACTCCCCATTTCTGCATGTGCCATTCCAATGTTTGACTTTTTAATACAAGTGTACAATTGAGATTGCGAAGTAAAATGTAAAGATTTGCTTTAATTTTAATAGTAAAACGATTTTTAAAGTATCTTTCTGTTTTATTCCTGTTTCTAGTTGCCTAATGTACACTTGCATTGTTTTGAGATAATGTAACTCAAAGTAATTAGTCCGGGAATACTTTGTAGTTACCAAAGTTGAATAAATGATGACAATACAATGAAAATTTGAATATATGTACATAGGGTTAAATAAAATAGGGCCCTGATAAATAATGGTTTTTGAAAGCGAAAAGGTTCATAAATAATTTTTATATTTTTGTGGCATATCAGAAATCAAATTTTTTTTAGCAGAATAAATTTAGGTCTAAAATTAATTGGAAATATAGACATTATTACTATTATGTGTACATACTATATAGGATTGTTGTAGTTAATTAAAATTTGTTTTCAGTTTTCTCAAAGTATTAATTTTATCAATTTAACGCATTCAAGCGCATCTCGCTTGAACTTGCTTTTAGCCGTTTCCCTGCACCCCTCCTAGAAGGCCTACCTCGTATGGCGTCGGCCACAACAACCAAGACGTTTGGTTTTCTTTGCATAAAAGTTGACATGTAGGAATCACAACTCTCATCAATACACGTACAAAAAAAATGCTTATTTTAAAACGGGAAATCCCCCTAAAACAAATCTGAAGCAAACACATAAAAATACGTTTTTTACAACACGACCTCTCCAGGAACAAAGGCACCAACTGCGCAGTGAGAACATAGAACAAATGGCATCTGAAAATGACCTCTTTCATCACACACACCAAACGTGTGATGAAGAACTTCGTGAACTTCAATTTCTATTTTTCCCTCTCCCGTTTGCGCATCTTATGCAAACGCGCAATTTAGAGATATAAAATTACGACGATCATTACGGCATCGTCACCAACACCATCACCTGCCGCTACAATAGCCTTCGACGAACATGAGCGCCCACCCATCATCAAGAAGTACCCATTGGAGCGACTCTGGACCACACGCAACTACGTAGCCACTTACATTTCTGTATATGTAACTTGTACATCGAAAAATAAATAAAATACAAAACTCCATTCTGTATGAAAATTAGTGACCGCGACGTCCGTATAGACAGATGGATGTAAAGCGGCCGCGGCCACTTGCGAATCCAAAGCTTTACACCCATCACAAAAAAAAAACAATATAATAAAACGCACACACCCAAATTCTTACACACGCAAAAATTACACCCACGTTCAAACGACAGACAACATTAAAACGAGACAAAACGTACAAAGACGCACATTTGCGATCGGAATGAATCATACGGGCGAGCGGGGTATGGCCGACATAATAGCTAGCCATAGACCAAACGGGTCGAGTGTCAGTGTTGTGTGAGTGAGGTTGGCGACCGTGTGGTCCTCCGCAGAACACCGACGTTTTGTTTTGCGATCGAGGGCGGAGCCCCGCCTCGAAGGCTGCGCCCCCTCGGTCCCCATCAACCTCAACACACACATTAAACCAACGGCGAAACCCCACAGTTGGTCTACACCCATCCTACCACACCTCAGTACAAACGGTGAGTTGAGAATCCGCCCCCCTTGCGAAACCTATACCCCATTAACAACCCAACCTATAAACATATCCATTGTATTGTTGATACGGGGTGTGACGTTTCATCCTTTGGTTACTTGCCTATTAGGTAGCTTATTGACATTTTGTGCAACCATTACCCACTACCTTGTATATGTTGAACAAATTTTCAATTCAGTTTAAATATCTTGTTGTTCGTAATGCTGCTTATGATGGACATTACTGCACTGTCAAATTCGGTTTTATTTTGCATATTAGATACTAGTATCACTAAGGTGACTAGAATTTGAAATTTATATCACACTTTCATTAATCACATTTTAGAGAGTTGAGAATTATTTATAGTTACGGCAATCGGTGAATATGACCGAATGTAAAGGAGAAGCTCAAGGCCTTTGTGTGCGGATGTTAAGAATAAGAATATCATGGACCGAATACGTCAGAAATGACACGGTACTTAGCATCCTCCACAGGGACGACAGACGCCGAAAAGTAGAACACTTTGGGCACATTGTCCGTTGACCGAATACTTGTAATCAACCCCTCCAAGTAATGGAGGGGAAGTGCTGGCTGTGAAGAAAAATACTATCCCGGATAAATAACATCCGCAACTAGACGGGTGGGGGAGGTTTTCCAGGTGGCCGGGTGCCGACTTCGCCAATTGATTGCCAACGTCTGAGGACGGGCAGATCACATAAATAAGAAGGATAAGACTAGGATGGAGCGTTTTTTGGAAGAATGAACATAGTTTTTAAGTCCAACATTCAGCTATGCTTAAAAAAATAAGGCATACGACCAATGCGTACCGTCCGTTATGACGTATGGATGTGAAACGTGAATGCTGAATTCAAGAATGTTACGTAAGATCCGGTGCACACAGAGAAGTATGGAAAGATGTATGCTCGGTATAACAAGAGGAGATCGTTAGAGGAATACATGGGTAAGAAGTATGACCAAAGTGGAAGTTATAGCGGAGTGTGTGAAAAAAGTTGGAGTGGATACATAGCAAGAAGAATGAATGGCAGACGGACATGAGAAATATTGTAATGGTATCCGAGAGGAAGTCCGAGTGGACGATGGACTGATGAATTAAGAAGAATGTGTGGAGTTGAGTGGATGCAGATTGCTCAAGACAAGACAGGAATGGTAGAGGATCGGAGAGGCCTTCATCCGGCAGATAGTGAATGGCTGAAAATGATGATGATATGAAGTGTGTGTGTGTGTGTCTGTTAGTAACTATGTACATATATTGTAATTGCTTATGACTCTTATGAGTATCAAATTTATTTTATACTCATAAGAATCACACTTATTTTCCATACTTTAGTTACTGCTTTTGTAAGTCCACTCATACGCCAATAATAAACATCCGTTGATTGTCTAATAAGATTCTGTACGACGCGCTCATCACAAGTAGTACTTTTAATCACATTAATTGAACTATTGTTTTAATTTAATTTTTAAGAATCTAAAGTAGATTAATCTCATGTGGTTATATTTCTTTTATATAAAAATTACAGATGTACTTTGTACGAGACGGGTAAAAAGATCTATGCACGTGTTTGCATATCTACATACATACATATATAAGATTGAATGGATTATAATTATGGTTTGATTTGTATTTTATGAGTAATGTTGTGTTTGTTTGTTTCAGCTGGCCCATGATGGTTGTATGATTAGCGCTACAGTAATACCGAAAGGAATCCCGTCTTCTCTTTGGTTTTAAATGTGAGTAATTTGTGCAAATTTAGAACACGGTAAAAGTAACATTACTCCTTCGTGACTTTTTGTTCTAGTTTACATTAGAAAGTATTACAACTTTATTGTTTTTAATACACAATTTTTCTTTTTTGTGTAAGAAAAATGTGTATATTATTGCACATTTTTATCAGGAACACTTCAGTCTGCATATTAGAGAACAACGTTCTATGGTCTTACATTATGATATCATCAAAATGATGTACTTTTATATTCTGAAAATCGTACAATAACGTAGTACGTTGGTTCATCATTGTTTGTTATATTTTGTATGGTTTCCATTCATGTGGTTGGTTTGCCTTGAATGTCATAAAATTTATTTGTTCAAATACAAGATAACAACCATTTAAACATCATAGAAATCAATAAGGCAATGTATTGTGTGTACTATTGACTTTTGTGTGAGTAATATTCTACTCAAACTATTTCACAAAAATGTGGTACATACATATATAAATTATTTTGGTATCAATTAAAATTTGGATAGCTTTTATATGCGTATCTTTGATATATTGTTATTATGCATAAACAATTTTCATAACAATAAATCACCTCTTTTTGGCATGTAAGCTGACAGTGTATTTCATGAACCAGAAATTTTCATGTGTTGTGACAATAGCGTGACGCATTTGTGACTTAAGTTGAATTATGACTATTTAAACTTTAAGTTTAGCAAAATCGCAATTTCAAAAGTCTTTAGAAGGCCAATTGCCAAATTTTAACTTGATGATGAAAACTGACAACCACCTATATAATTTTCACCTTGTTTTACATAGGCAGATAAATATTCATAATGTATGTATTTATAATTTTGATTTAATGAACGCCATTAAAACTTAAGGTGCAAACCAAACACATTTCAATGATGGTCCGATTTTTGGCTCAAAGCTTTATTTATATTTTTGTTTTGGTTCGAAATTTAGGCCACTGGTTCTACCTGTGGTAGTATAATACATATATGTACATATAGAAGTTGCTCAGCGTATACTCACAGGGTCTAGGACCACAACTGTCTTTTTATTTACCTGACCCATTTAAAGATTAGTTAGAATTTGTTAGACGCTTTAAGGCTTACACAAACATACCAAACGCTACGCCACACGTCTTCTGACGAAATCCCAAACGCATGAATTTCTATAGTTTTATATGGCGTACAAACATACCAGCAACACCCCACTGTGTCAGCGTACATTTGGCGCATGCGCGTGGCGTATAAATTTGGGTTGCGAGTTTCACCTTTCGTTGAAGTCACATTTCTGCGTAACTATATATTTTTATTTTATTTATTTATTAATCAGGCTTTCGACACAATAACTAGCATAGATATATATATACTTATACATATACCTATACATATGTATGTATGTATGTAGGTACATACATACATACTAACAAACTAACACAAAAAGAAAAAAAATATATATGTATATGCGAGGAATGCACACCCATATAGATATACATGGAAATACACACACATATAGTAATGCAAGGGTGCTCAACCTTTTTCAGCTTGGGAGCTATTTTTTTAGATTTTAATTTGCATGGCGATCGACTTAAATACAAGAATTTAGGGAGAGGTCTGGTTGTAATATACTAATAAGAATCTTATAAGAATTTTACAAAACTCCTTGTAAACTTTTTTTAGTTTTTCAAAGCCGTCGATATAATTGCGATGAAAATATAAATTTATTTTCAAATAATTAGGTTTATAATATTACTTGTAGCAAAAGGCAAGCAGTCATCAAGGTGATCATCAGTCGAACGTGTCCGTATTGCTGAATGCAGTCGTTTTTATATTGTTTCTCATAAGAATACGCGTTTTCTTACTCCCTTCTCTCGACTTTTTTCGACAAGTTAGCTAGTGTACCTGAAAACCAACCTTTGACCGCTAATAATTTTCGTTAACGAACAAGCGCGAGCCCAGAAAGACCGTTTAGTCACCGGCCGGGGCTTAGTAAACAAAATTCAACCATTTTAGATAATTTGGTAAACAGACAGTGTTCATTTCAAAATTCACAAAGCAAAATCGTATTCGGGATCGGTTGAGCACACACGCAGTAATACATGTACATACATACACTCTATTCTCACGGGGGATACGCTCCAGGGACTACCGTGTAAAAAAAGATTCTCGAAATCAAAAATAAATGGAATTTATTTTTTATTTATACATACATAATGAAGTAATACATTGATATGGTATTCGATTTAAGTTTAATTTAATATAAAAAAAAAATATTCATTCGGTGTCGCCACTTGACAATAAACGTATCCGTTTACTGCTGTTTATCTTTTAAATTTTTTGTAACCGTGTTATAACAAAAAAATCATTGTAAAAACAATAATTGGTCCTGGACCGTGTCATTTCAAAACCGTGCGAAAAGAGAATAGTGTGTATGTATGTACATATATAAATTTCGGTTTATGACATTTTCGTGAAATCGTGGTTTCGGTGCGGAAAAACTTTTTTGTTCGAACGTTCTTTTTCGGTTTCGGTTTTGATTCGACAAAATTAGGGTGGTTGTTTTTTTTTTTGATTCGGTTGAAAACCGGTTTCCACCTATGTACATATGTACGAAACAGCGGAACGCCAGTGGAAGCAGGCGTTGTATGAGGGAGGCCTACAGTTACACCCGGCAGTGGGTCATCTGCTGAATAGGACGCCCACTAGAGTAGTGGGCGCCGATGCGTCGAGGCGATTGGGGGGGTTGGTGGTTGAAGCGGCTAGTCTGAGGTAGAGGTAGAGATAGGATGGAGAGGCAAGTGTGAAGTGAGCGTGTTCAGTGTTCAGTGTTCACTGTTCAGTTCGGCATGAGGTGCTGTGGGCGCGTGTCGTGGCAGCGGCGTTTGCCGCTGTGAGTCACAGTGCCAGGAATAGCCACCGTTGGTGGTGTTGGTGGCGACGGCAGCGGCAGCTCTGGCAGTGGTCGTGGTCAGTAGCGGCTCGCGGCCGCAGCCGGTGGCGCGGATGCGCGGTGCGCGTGGCGCGCGCGCTGTCAGCGCGCCACACGCCACTGCCACCATCCGCACCACGAGCCCCTGAGCCCTGACCCACACACCAACATGCCAGTGAGGGACCGCAACGGAGAGCCGGAGCCCAAGCGCTGCAAATATTGCGACGGTCACTATCACTATTACCCTCTCACCCTCGGCACCCCTTACCATATCACCGTCACCATCTACCGTATCATCACGGTCACTTTCACCTCTCACCTCTCACCATATCACCCCCAGCCATATCACCACTTACCATATCACCCCCCCCCGAATACCCGACGTTGCCGCAAACGTACTTCGATTCAATTTATTATCGATTGCTGTCGTCTATCACTTATCGATATGCATGCCTGTTTATATATACATACATTCTGTGTATGCTTTCTCCGTTTATTACGAGTACGATAAAATCGTATCCAGTCGGTTTTTCGCACACGTTTGGACGCAATTGTTTTTGGGTTTTAATTTTAAAAGCTTCAAGTCGTTTGTATTATTGCATTTTTCACCAATGGAAAGTTAATTGTTGGCGGAGACTTCTTTCCTTTTTTTTTTTTTTGTTAATTTCGTTTTTGGGATGTAGTTTGATGTAAAATTGTATCTAATTTTGATATGATAACGTTAAATGCGATATTATTCACAATCGGTACGCTTACGCCATCGTAAAACAGTCACTTTTAATTATTGCGTTCCGAGGAACGTCAGTTGATCTGTTCAAAAAAGCTTCACATTTTAATATGAAAATATTCCCCTCCCTCCCGTTCAAAATATTCTCCTACCTCGTGTGTGTTCATGTTTTGTTTGTGGTATCTGTGTGTGTTTTTATTACTTAATCTGTCAAATAAATCCGCCGAAGCTTTTATCTAAAGCCCTGTAGTATGGTCTTTAAAACTTTCGGTGTATTTTTTTGGCATTTAACGGCTAATGTAAATTGTTTTCTATATATTTTGTGTTTTTTATTAATCAATAAAATTAATTTGTTTAATGAAATTGATTTTTTTTATTATTCAATAACATAAATTCCCTAATCCGATGTTCATGGTATGTTGTGTATGCACGATCAATGCGAAATGTGTGTAAAACGCTTGTTTATAGTGACTTTTAGTAGATTGTGTTTTCCTATATAATTTTACCATAGATTCACATTTGAATTTTTATAAAAAAAAATTTATGTATCCTACATATATATATATAATTAACCCTTTACTACGGCTAATACAAACATTATCCATTAGCTTTGTATCTTTTTGCTTTAAATTTTTTTTTATATATTTTTCAATAGTTTTTTTTTTGTATATTTTTCAATAGTTTTTTTTTTGTTAACACTCGAAGAATTGATCCATTCATGATCTGCTGAAAATTTTAATTTATCAAAAAACACAGAAGCTTTGTGTTTTAGTTTTTCAAAAATAAACCGTAGTCGCCGTTGTAAAATCCATCAAATTTTGGCATCACGGACTTTTGTTTTCATCTTGGCGAAGGTCGGGCATCATGAACGTTTTAGCTCCTGAGTGATGAAAAGATTCAAACCGTTTAGCAATTTATACTTATTTGTTATGTCTGTTACGCAACCCTCAACCGCTAAAAAAATGTTCCAACATTATGAGAAATATTTTTTTGGATGAAATATTACATGCTCGCCGTAAATATCCCGTTAAATTTAATATAATATTCGCCAAAACATAAATTCGCAATACATGCTTTGATTTTTCTACGACGATGATATCGTTTTCTAGTAGGATGTCTTCGAGAAAATTTCATTGAATCAAAGCATATGGCCGGTATTATTCACTTGTTGTGGTCTTTAGAAGATTGAGGTCGATTAAGTCGACGAATATGGTTAGACATTTTAAACTATTTATTATAAATGGCATTTCGATTGATCAGTTCTGCCTAAATTCAAAACACAGCCTTGGCGCCAGATTTATATAAACGAGTTTCACTTTTATGTATTGCGACTGACTAATACGAGTACAAACAGCATTTTAATTATGATATAATATAGGTAGAGTGTACATCATTAAATCCATAGATTTCCCAGCTCATGCTCCCAGCGGACTTGGATCATTGATAATATATGTACTTTCTTGTTCATATTAGTCGTTGTAAATACCTCATAATACACAGTTACAATGTGTGCACTTCGTATTATAAATAACTCAGATCTTACTCAACGGTGATCCATCTTATTTATTTGTTACTCTTGCGTTGGACGTATGTTGACTTTCTCAACGACTGATGCATCACGAGCTCCTTTTGCTTCTTGCTTTTTTCCTTTTTGGGTTTTTCGCTAAATATTACCCCTCGTATCGGTCGTGCGTAGATAGAAATCTATATACATATTTATATATTTTTTCAATTCTATGTAAGCGCTGACAAGAATTTTCATTGATCTTTTATTCTGGCGCAGGGGGATTTCGTCGCTGGAACCAAAATAAAGTGTCGCTAGCGTATATAACACTTGTTTGTCGTTTTTATTTTTTTCCTGGTCGGTTGAAATAGTAGCGTAATTATTAGGGTATCCGCCTACTAGCAGTTGGCACGAAAACTACTTACTAGTAGCCGGATTTACAGTTCTGGAATCGAAGTATGCTTTGTTTTACTATTATTTGTTGACGCCATTTTAAGTGAAATCTAGAAGCAGAGCCTATCTTTATAATTATCGTTCACACTAAATCAATTTTTCATGGGAACATTAGGCAATCGCTCGTTGAAAATGCCGACTTTAAGTTAAACGCATATTGCGTAATCCTTTTAGTGAAAGTTAAAACGTTAAGCGTAATAGTATTAGAACCATACAAGGATTAATTATTCTTAAATTCAATATCTTATTCAGATATTCGTTGAGAAATCTCCCATTTAACTTGTAACATCTTGTGATGTTTTTCTTAAAGTGCAATACTGCATAATTGAGCTTTTTGGTCGGAAAACGCCTGGAATAGTTTCCTCGAGCTTTGAGGTCATTCGTAACGTCATACAAATGCTATTCGAAAACACGAAGTGTAAATAGATCTTGTTATTTCACGGTCTCAATATTTTTATTAATCTTGGTGAAATTATCCGTGAGTTTTGTAACAGATTACTTTAATGAATTATATGGGTAAATAAATATCTATTTACAGATAAAATGTGTTTAAATATCGCGTTATCACAATTTTAAAATTTTTGGAAATTGATTTTATCACAGCGTTATCGGTACGATAATAACAATCTATTGCCTTTGCTTGTTTTTAATTTCGCGTTTAGACTATTAGTGTTTGCAGTAGATGGTTAGTGCCAATACAACCGATGTCTAACCTATACCATTACTTTAATTTTGTCCCAGATGGTAAATATACTCGCAGTTAAACATTTTTCACGTCGTAAACTATCACCTTCTTTATCTGGGGTCGTCTATTTTCGCGTCACTCGATTGACACAAGTGCAATGACGCCCCTATGTGCTTTTCTTTTATTAGCCTTGTCAAAAATGTGAGACTTTGAAATATTGTCTTACTAATTCGAGTATGTAAAATGCAATTTACCGTCTGCCTAGTGTCAAAATTAATAAAAATGTCAATACTCTGACTTGATTTTCACGACAGTAGCAGGTTTATTATTATTAAAATAGATTAGTTTAAAATTATTTGCAATATATTTTTACTTTGCTCGTGGCTATCAATTTTATTTATGTATGTAGAATCTTACACCGTTATCTTGCACTTACAATTTTATCTAAAATTTCTACCGATCCAACTTAACGAGTTATTGTTGTTCGCTCGATTACGAATAAGACGCGATACGACAAAAAAATTTCTTTTTTGACGTTATATTTAGTGTTACTCGATTCTGAAAAGCAAAAACAATATTTTCGATCCCCATTCATTGGAATGTAATGGGTGATAGCTGTCATCTATCACTTTCGTTAGATATAAACTTAACTTTTAATACGTCTACCATATGATTAATACATCTCAATTCCAATGCAGTGTTAGATTCAAATTTGAAAGGAACATATTCGCCGTTGTTCGTTACAGCATGTTTTCATTGAAGTGTCTCGGATATCTGGCGGTGTGAGCTTGCAGTTCAGTGCACCTGACTCTCTCGCGCTGATCTCGTAATCTATATATATGCGATTTAAATGGACGCAGAAAGCCAAAGTAAGCTTTTGCCGGGATTAAATTAGCGTGGCGGTCTTAGACAGATAATGTCGGGTATGCGCCAATGAGGTGAGAAACCGACCGACGCGCCCAGACTACACATTCAGTCCAACCCTTTTAACCCTTACGCTGCCGCGATAAGGTGAATTTACACATACAATACTAGAGCGAAACGACCGGATTTGAATTGAGTCGTCGTATCACTTGTTTTTTTTTTTCTGCGACGACGGCGTTAACGCTCGAATTAAAATTAGACGTGTCGGTTAAAGTGGGTAACCTATTTTTCGGCCACGGTAAGTTCAATTTTTTTCGACTCTCGTTTCTAGGGAAATCAAATAGAGAATCCGTGTTTTTCTGCCGAGATGTCTGGTCGGCACAGATTAATGGACGTCCATCGTGGACGATTTAACGCATTGTCGTACACACTTTTGATAGTGTGCCTGTTAAAATTCTTCCGCTAGCTTATTTTATTTGGACCATTCAATTAATTTTCAATTTTAAACTGCCCTCTGGATTATTATTCGAATAAGCACAATGTACTTGGATTGTTTATTTTCACTGATTAATTCTAAACCAATTATTTGCTTTCACCCACTTTTCATTCCAATCGAGATTTTTATTTTACGATCGACTATTAGGCCCGTAACGCACTAGGCAGCCTGGCTGCGGATGCCATGACTGTGGCAGCCAGAAAACGTGCACCCAGTTCAAGCAGCCAAAGACCGTCAACATTGTTAAAAGGTTTCCTCTTAAGACTAGATATTGCAAATGCTGTTACTTAAGGTAAGCTCCCCAACTGTACTATGCGATGTTGTATAAGAAATTTCAGCACCACTGTTCTAAAAAAATCCACCTTCTCGTTTATTGTTATTATTAAATTGAACTTTCATGTCCCAAAATTAAACATCGAATCACACTTTCAAAACGTTGGACGAATTTCGCTTTACAGAATAACGTTAAGTGCTTTCGTGGCAAAGTGGACAGTATAATAAACGGTTGTTCCGTGTGTGGCGACATCGCTGAACTGATTTCGCTTTTTAATGGTGAAAACATCTAACGTGCTTTTCCTACCTCACGGAAAAGCTCCGAAAATTCGATTCGCGCGCTTTTACACATATGTATAAGTTGAGTCGATATGATCGATGGTGGAGTTAGGGGGTGTGTCGTTTTCGATGTTCAGAGTGCGTTCCAATTTCGTTGAATTTTCTCTCCCCCGATTTTCCCCTGTTGACTAATTGGCTGTGACGCCGCTGTAGCTGCCAGCTAAGCCACTCGGCTAGTTCCACTGTTTTTGTTGAAAACGTTCACCACATACGTGACACACTTTCCCATTCCTCATGCGTTTTATTTTCGAGTTTATTATTTATGGACCCCGTCGCTTTACGACTAGATCCGTTTATTCGCTTTATTTTCTCTCGTAATCGTCACCATCATCATCATCCTTTAATCTTTTCGATTCGACATTACACACTTCTAAATTTACATACACAACCCAATTCCGAATCTATTATTGACCCCCCTCGAAGTGCACTTGTACGTAGTGGCAAACTAAACAAACGCTCTTGCACTACATCAAATACAAATTTGTTGAATGTATTCCTGTGTATTATAACATTTGTTGTATGTATGTTTCTTTGACGCTTCCTTGGCGCATTAATAGTTTGTTGGTATAGTCCAAGCGTGCTCAACCTTTTTCAGTTTGGGAGCTATTTTTTAAATTTTATTTTGCATGGGAATCGACTTCCATGCAAGAATTTAGGGTTCGGATGTAATAACACTGATACGAATTTTTGTTAACTTTTTTTAGTTTTTCAAAGCTATCGATATAATTGCGATTGAAATATAAACCTTTTTTTTTCCTTCAAATAATTAAGTTTATAATTAGGTTATAATTAGTCATCAAGATGATCACCATTAGGTTTATAATTAGTCATCAAGATGATCACCAGTCAAACTTGTCCGTATTGCTGAATGCAGTTGTTTAAATATAGTTTCTCATAAGAACACGTGTTTTGGATTAGCAATTTCGAAGAAAGTGTACGGTATTGTAATAGAGGCGATCTTAAAGTTCTCTCGACATTTTTTCTACTTTCGCTTAATATACCCCATCTTTGTTTTGAACAATCTTTCAATCAAAATAAATCTAATTACCTGACCCTATTAGTCGACTTCTTTAGACAAATTAGCTAGTGTACCTGAAAACAAATGTTTAAAGAAATGCATACCAAAAAAAAGTTACGGTCCCTTCCTTTGACGATTAATCCTTTACGTTACAGTTAAGCACGATTCAAGAAAGATCATCGTTTAGTCATTGGCCGCAGTTTAGTAAACAATATTGAACCTTTGTAGAAATTTTTGAAAACGGTAAGCAATATTCATTTCAAAATTCACAAAGCAAAATCGTATTCGGTATTGACTAAATTTTGATTCGCGATTGATCGGTTGATCACCCATGGTATAGTCGGGCATTTTCTTGGAAACCTTATGCAGAACTTACTATGTATTCAAAATTTTCATGGAAGATACGTTGCTGTAATTATGACTTAAAAGTGACTTTCATAACGATAAATATTATTATTGAATGTAAGCCCTCGCAATTTTAGCTGTGATACTTCTCGGAAGTTTATATTCGTAGGTGCTTATACATACATACATACATTGGTCTTTGAAGTATTGGAATAAATCTGATGCAATTTATTATAGGTGGCAGTATATAATGCAACAGGCTAATGAACGGTTCGTTGCTCACGCTCCGAAATGGTATCAATTATCCACAACAATGTAGGACGTTTGGACGTAGCATAAACACGTCGTCTCATTCCTTCGCAGCTTGCCAAATCAGCTCCCCAAAACCTAAGCGTGCACGAGGTGCCTGTTCCAAGACTGCTTTGGATGCGATTCGTATGCACTTTTTTTGTTTCTCGGGTAGGTACTTATGCACTTTTCAGATGGCAATCATTGCCGCCCAGCGGAAAGGCACTTTTGCCTTTTCGTCGGATATTTTTCGCCTTTCGTGCACCATGTGCTTCGAAGTTTATTTCAGAATGGCATACTTTCGTATAGTACGAACGTAAAACGAAATAAAGTGGACGCATGCATGTTTTCCTTAGTCGTTTCGTTAAAAATAATACCTACTCGTCGGTCGCATGCGGCAGGGTCGAAAAAAGCTTTGATTTAATCGTCGGTCTCGCGCGAGACGGCTTTATGTGGCATCTTCATTCGGCTGCGAGCATTCCGCGAGGCTTTGCGCGTTCCCAACGAACATGGTGTCATTTCCCCATCATGAAAATTCTGTTTCGTAATTGCCTCGGCTAACTGGCCGCCATGTCATATTTATTGCGCGCGCCCCACGCGCCGTTGTCCGCTTCGACGCCTCGAGATGTTCCCCTCTTCCTTTTTATTTCATCCACCGTCGGATGCATGCAACAACGCCCGTGTAACCAAACGTTTGGTATTTTTTTTCAGGGATAATTTTCCCGAGCTTTCACTTTGAAAACGTTCGCTCAAATGCTTCTATCGCTAGTACAGATCTTGATACTAATGTGTCAATTTTGCTATTGAAAATATGTGAAATTGCATCTTTGCCCGTCTTAAGGCTCCCGCACACCGCTACGAAATCGTGTATGAAAACCTAGCTAGGCAAACCTAGCGAATTTCGCAAGTCTACCGGCCTGCGCAAACGTCGCTTTCTGTCACTCTGACATAACCTATCAAACTACCATCTGTCACCTCGCATTCGGAACGTTTGTATTTCACTCAAGTCAACTCAAGTCAGAGTTATTTACATACAACTTTTCCACAAACGTCATCGAACTCGGTAAAATCGGCGGAAATCCTTCTTGGTGTAGACGCGTATTCAGTTATTCTATTCGTGCATTAATGCCACACACGCGCATCTAACATTATTTATTGCGAATTTGTTTCAATTATATTAATAATCAATTGTTTTTGCACTACTTTACGTAATATATCTATTATAACAGCTAACGAATATATAATGGACGTATATAATCGCCCCCGCCACCCCCTACGCCCGTTTCAAGGCAAACTAAAGTTTTCACCACGTTATTATGCCCGGATATTTAGCGGTTAAAGCCAACTTTGTTGTCGCGCGCTCTGTTTGGCCTATTAACTGAATAAATCGCGGCTATGCGATACAACTCCCCACCATACCACCCTTGAGATTTTCCTACCCGTTCGCAGCGTTGTGCGGGAGCCTTTAAAAGTGTATTGGGTGCATTCGCCTGGCGTGCCCGCAATTATTTTTACGACACTCGCGCACATGTCGTTTGGCCTTATTTCCTTTGATTTTTTTTTTCCTTTCGGCGTTTTTCAGCGAATGTCCAGGAACTCGTCCGTTCACTCGGTCACATCTGTTTACTCTTCCTCTTTTGCATCCTCTTACGCTTGAATACGACGCGACGTGCGATTTTATTAAAATATCTTTCCGTTTAGTTTGTCACATTGTTGTATTTTTCGCATATGCCACTCTCGTTGCTGGCTTATCAATAATTTGTCATATTTTGGATCCTTGCCGTGTGGCGGACTAACGATCAACACTATTTGTGATTTCGTCCAATGGTGAAAAAAAAATGCACGCGTGTATATGTATGTCAGCGTGTGTCTGAGCGTGGTAGTGTGTATAAACTGCACGGTTTTTCAAAACGAAAAGATATTTCAAGATACACAATCGTACAGATAATCGCCTACATCAAGCACATTGCCAAAAGCTAAACATAGGTAATAACGCGTTGGTGTGTCATAGTGACCCAAATTAGATTTTGACCTTCATACTGATTTTTGAAGTCCACTTCCTTTACAACTATTTGGGTCGGCCTATTGTCATTTTCCACTTTTTCATTTGCATTTTCGCCGTCGCGATTACCGAATTCCGCATAACTCTTTTCGCGCAAAGCCCAGATTGATGTCTCCTTCGGTAGACGCGATTGATGTCTCACTCGGTATTTATTTTTTACTTCATTTTTTTCTTATTACTCTTTTTACCAAACTGAAGAAGACGGCCATCTGGATGCCGTCAGTTCAGCCGTCACGGTAATTTCTCGGTTCTTCTGACGGGTCTCGTCAGCCTGAATATGTGTAAATCCAGATCCTAAACCTTCGCTGACACGACGTTGGCAAACATTTGAAGTTTGCGCGAAAACACCATCTCGGGGCTGCTTACTACAACTAAGCTAAGCCAGTGGTGTTTTCGTCCGTGTGAATTATGTGGGTGGAGTGTATTTTTGCCCGTATTATTTCTATTCGCTGAATCAAACCAAATATTATTCACGTATTACATATGCTAGTTACGAAACTTAGTCACAGCGTATTCGCGTTGAAAATGCAACGGAAAATTGTATTTTCTTTCACGCTCGTATGACATTTGCTCTGTTTCGGAAAAACAACATTGTTTTTGTGCTCAAGTTAAATTCACCTTTCCAGTAAATACCTACATATGTACATAAGTGTTTGCTTATATACTTGTTATTTTTAGTTGATGCAATTGCGTGCTTATTTCTCGTTTTTTTTTTTGTGTCGTAAAAAAGCGTCACGGCTCGGCGACGTCCGGTTTTCCGCCTCCATTGCGAAAAAGCTTCAGATGGGCGTTCGGAAGCTTTTACCGGCTACAATTTAATTAGCTCGTTTTAGGCGCGAAGAGCTTAACGAACCGAATCCCTGCTTTTACTTTTTCGCGGCGATTCGCACGTTTGGTCGCATTCGACGCACATAAATTAAGCTTAACGCAGGGATGGTACAGTGCGGTGAGCTTTCCGCGTTTTAGTTTATTTTTTTTATCGCTCTCGGCTTTTCTCATGCTCGCCGGGAGCTTTTTTTCTTCGCGGCTCGTGTTGAGTCGTTTCGTAATTGTGACTAATTAATACGTTTTTCGCGCACTAGTGTAAAAAAAAAAAGTTCCACTTGACCTCTGGATATCAAAATAGAACATTGCTTTACGATAAAGTTTTTTTGTTGTTTTGGTTTGACTAGTAGTAAAGTCGACTTCCAATTCATAGTTTTTTTTTACGATCGACAGGTATCGATTTGAATGGACTTTACGTCGGCATGTGCGTGCGTGCGTTGTTTGTCGTACTCTGGCCGACGTAGCTTGTGCCACATTTTTGCGCTGAAAGACTCTCGTTTTTTCCCTTCCTAAATGTTATTTATCTGTGTCATCCGCGCTTGTGCTTGCCAAAAAGCTTCCAATGCGCCAACGACAGCTACTCTTCATCGGCCGGCCGGCGCGTATTGACGAGTCGTACCGACCTCGACAAAGCTCGTCCTCCGGAAAGCTTTATGAACCAAAAATGACGTAAGTTGACTAAGAAATTGCGTCCCATGTTGCAAAATACGTCACAGGTCTTTCATACGTACCTAATATGCAGGTGGTTCAAACGAAAACGTCGAAATTTTGAATTCCTCATCCCGATAATCGAAAGTCACGATCTCTATCGATTTGCGTAGTAATCTGTTTGCTATATTTACATAGATGTGTTTGTAACAAATCAAGGTCTTTATTTTTTCGTTAAATATTTGAAAAATTTCAATTTTTTTTTTATTCACAAGTAGGTGTGAGCCAATGTTTACTATTACTCTTTTTAATATTTACTCGCTCACGTTCAAGCCTTGCGGTTTCACAGTTTTGATTACGAGCGAAAAGAACCGTCGATAGTGTTTACGCGAAAGAATTATTATAATAGAGCTATGCTTTTACGGCATAAGCATTATAAAAATACTCGCAGTATAATTCTGCGAAAGCGTTTCTTTCATTGCAGCGTGGTCGGTATCTATCGTTGGTATCGCACGATTTCAACCAGTTGGACGCAGTTTTTTCGTTTCGAAAGATTGGAGCGTGAATCCGATGCCAATCTTCGTCTTCTCCGACGTGGTTTCCATTGTGTCTCGTTTCATCTCAATGCAATATAAAAATACAATGAGAATGGTAGAGATATCCACAACAACGCAGCGCAACGTATCGTCACCTCTTTGGACTCAAACCAGACGATGTGACAAATATATAATATGTTTATATAGAAAAGAGACTACGCTGCACACTTTTACTATACGCTAAGTTAGCGAATTGCCAAGAAAACTTGTCATTGCGAAAGACGTCCAGCGCCCGTCGAGACGCTGACTGCGTGACGTTAGACGCGTCGTCAACCACTTTCAGATCCTCGCTTATCACCAACTGTCTTGTTAAATAATCACGTCTTGGTTTGTTTAATTTTATATACATATGCTGATTTACAACGTGGCTTAATTTTGTTGGATTATCTTGTCCGGAATTGCTAAATATCTTCACAGATGAATTTTCAATAAATACTGTATGAAAATTGGACTTGTGTCGCAACGTTTGGACCCAGATCCACAAAAATCGAATGTCTCGGATTTGATTGTCAGCGTCCCCGCTAGACGTTCCTCCCCCTCGTTTTGTCTCCGTTGTGCTGATCTGTCTTTCCGTTGATGAGCCATCAATCATCCTAACTTTGCACGTATTATATATGTATTTGCAGTTTTGTAGTTTTAACCTTCGCCCGGCGACGTAGAGCGATTTGTACGATGGTCGAATTTTATGTAGCATCACCTCGTGAATTTTATTTTCATCTTTTGCAAAGATTTATTTCTTATATATTTTATTTTTTTTGTCGCATTTACCGGATTCTATTTATTTCGCTCACTAAACATCGTACGATGTTTAATCTTCAAATGCTCGTTTCTTGTTTATTTGACAAGTGCAATATTACTATCATCACTTGTGTACAGTACGCAATACTTCATATTTCCAATTTATATTGTAGTCACCGAATCGCTGAGAGTTGAATAATACCCTTTCACTGGTTGTGACTTGAGATTGTGTATTTTTCTATCATGACATAATCCATTGATTGTTGATTGTTTCCGATTCTATAAATTTAATTATGATATTGTATCGTAAAAAATATAATTATGCAAATCGTAGTTTCAACAGTGCAAAGACCGGTCAAGGTTGTCGTCCCACACTGTTGAACAGTACAAGTATTAATTTCAATGTAATATGCACTGGGTATACATACATACGTATAACATATCGTGCTAAAATAATGATACCGGTGTGTAATCAAACCGCCTGCTTTGACGAGCATAAACGATAATAAATATTTACGATTGCACGTAATTTTATTTTCGGTGTGATTTCGGTGCATAATAATAGATAAGACAAGTCGGTAAGTATGTAAATCCGCAAATTGCTTATGTTTTATTTTATGGCGTAATTTATTACGTTTGTACATAAGTGTCTCTTATCGTTTTTTCTAATTTCCTCTGAAACGATTGTGCATTCGTACATCGTCATCGAAGAACGAGATAAATCGCTCGTCCTCGAGCACATTATTATTTCTTTACGCTAAAAAAACTAGAACTGCTTTGGCGCGTATCCAGCAGGATTTTAATCCAATTTTTTTTTCACATTCGCTACCAATTTAGACTAAACAATATGTTCCATTATTATTTATGAGCACAAGGTCATGCGACAGCTATAGCTTTTGCACTGATTATACACACGGATGCTTACGGTGTGAAAAATTGAAATTTTCCTTTGATTCAATGCAGCTAAAACGGCTTAAACAGCGGCTCAACAAAAAGAAAATCTATTTTATTTACTGTTTTCGGATCAAGCGTTGTCTCTCGTGCGTTTTTTTCGTAAGTATGAACGAAATGCATATATTTTCGCATCTTATTATAATCATTGTCAGCCAGGGAACATATTAAAGTTGTACCACATCGATAATTTACATCGTCTAATAGTGTTTTGTTTGGCTACATCACGATGAATGCAAATGTTCTAGAGCTTCGTTCGTGAAAAAGCTTCAGCACTTTTCCTATTTTCACACACACACACATTCATACGTATTTTCCAACAGAACTTCCGCCGTTAAATTCACTAATTACCTGGAATAAGGTCGCAGGTTTTCCCAGAATACCCGGACAGTTCTCGGCCGCCAGCGAGCCACATCATCCTAAATCAAGTCCTACAGATTTCGGTACCTACCTAAAAACAGACAGTCGTTATGAATTTCAGGAATTTTTCATAATATCCACTCCCGTGTTTCACCAACGTCCACTCTTTTACGCCCTATTCAGTTTTCATTATCTTTTTAACGACCGTTTCTGTGGCCATACGCAAATAGATCGTCATCTGCCGGACGATGGAAGCGACTGTTTGCCTCTCTCTGCACGAGATACAATCGCGCTTCGTTATAGATTTGTTTGCTTTCTACGAGTCTATTCATTTGTTATAATTTTGTACGGCGTATCCAGCAATATTACTATGACACTAATTAGCTAAAACGTTACAATATACAACAGCTAACTACATATTACGTGCTTATCAATGAGCGTTGTCGCTGTGTCGATATCATCCGCTTGAATCATCTGTCGGAAATTGCCATCGACGTCTAATCTTATTGACCGCTATTAGTATTTCATTTCATATTGTGCGACGTGACTTTACGTCGGTCTATGAAATACATAGATCTGATTTGAGCTTAGCTTTGGGCGTGGGCTTTTTAACCGTAGTAAAATGAAAGCTGTTCACAGTTGGCTTTGCGGGATGAATAGTTTTAAATAAAATTGGCACCAACGTGACAATGTGCTAGGTGGCACACGGATGCGTGTCGGCGTTTGAATTCCTTAGCTGCGTGTCGCATTTTCATTTGTCAAAATCTCTCAATCTCACCACATTTTCCCGCTAATTAACTATTGTATTATTCTCGACCGGGGTGAAATTTGTGCGATTGAAGCGGGGCCAAAACGCTACAGTCGTCCGTTTCTCACTTAAAAATGTATGCAAATATGTATGTATATCTCATAAACGCGTTTGATTCATTAACAAATACGGTTAATTTTAACCACTCGATGGATCAACCAACGTAAGCAGTTTTCTCAGAACTAGAGGAATTTAGGATTTACACGCAATTGAGAAGCGTTATGTGAAAACCCGGCATTATTTACCATTCTTAAGTGATATTTTGACATTTATTTTTGTTATTGTTTGGAATCAATCCAATATCAAATCCGAAGTACTTAGCATTACAAATTGAGACAATTTAAGTATCCTCTGAAACAATCATCTAATCTTAATCTCTGCCGAGGAGTTTAGAGTTGCCAAATTTATCATGCTGTTGACCGCTTGGTGCAGTTCCCCGTTCGGTGGTTCCAGCTCACTGGATCAGTATGCTTGTCCCACACCAGTAGTAGTGGTTGTGGTAAAGTTGCGAAACTCGAGTAAACAGTGTTTTATGTTTGCCGAGCAGACTCTCCCAACTGTCCGCCTCTACAATTCCCAAGAATCTAATCTTGCGGCCATCTAGCTCTTCCTCTCTCGCCTTGTTTTGCCCAATCGCAGTGTGGCGTCGCTTCTATTTCGGTATTGTGATGTGTTTGTTGCCGCGCGATACCCATCGATCCTATCGCAATATCGCCATCTTAAATTTTCCAACGTGGTCGTTGTCAAAATTCGGAATTTTCCCCCCCGTCCCGTTTCATTCCCGAAAGAGCTTGTATTGTCTATCAGTACGCGCACCTACTGGGTTATTGTAAACACGTATACATTGTTTACGAATGCATCGATTTGAATCACCGTATTGTTTAGCTTTCAGTTAAAATATTTCTACATGCTTTGTGTAAACGCTTACTCATATTTAGAATAAAAAGTTTAATTTCGGTGCTCGGCGTGTTGAAAAGTAGGACAACTATCCACAAGGGGCAAAAATCTAGGTAGAACGCGAAACTTGATTCTATTCATAAGTATATATTTTAATAGCCTTCTCTATTATAATTAGCGTGTGTTGCTTGAATTTAGCCTAGTTGTCAGGAAAGACGATCTGAAAAATAATATAATCGACGTATGTACATATGTATGTACATACACATGTATGTTCATATACCAAAATAAATTTTAGGTCAATTGAATAATAACGATAGATTTTTTGCTCTAATACTAGAGTTCCATACAAAGTAGAATAGAACTAGAGTTACAAACTTAATTCCATTTACCCCATTATTTATTGTGACATTGGCAATATATGTAAAATTAATTAATTGAGAGTAAAATAAGGACCGTTCTGAGATCTTAAGCCAATCCTGGAAAGTTATTTTCATAGTTTTGAAGTTTATTACGGTATGCAAAGTTGAAAATTTTACTGGATACTATGTACCAAGCTCCCACGTCCCCTGCCAAATTAGACCACTATTGCTATAATAAACCGAGCAGGTGCGACCAGGACAGTTTACACATTCTCGCTCATCATCACAAGAGCAGCGCTCTGAATTTTCTCGGAAAAGCTTCCGAATCTGCGATTGTTATTGTACCGTCGAAGTTTCTCCGTCTGTCCGTCCGGCTCGTGCATATTTTGTTTTGCAAGTCGGATCGATGGGATCGCATTGCGTCTGTTTACGGTGTATGGATTCGACTATCGGCCGGCTGTTTTGCCATATGGTCCATCGGCTCTCGCCGGATGCCACTGCGGCCGTTTATTCTGCTTTAGGCCTACCGACTTACATAGTGCCTGTATAAAGGCGAAAATCATGTCTGTCTGCGCGTTTCGGCACGGCCCGGTTTCCCAACACATTTTGACGGGTGTTCGCATGGCCGAGAGTAAACACGCCCCGCCAATCAACACCATCTTGGGTGCATGTTTAACGCGCGCCTCCTTCGATATTCGCCATGTAGTATTTAAATTTCGACATGTGTGTCGACACGATGCCAAGTCAACCCTGCTTTTCCCTATTCGCCTTGAAAATTAATGGTAAAATGGAGCGCTTTCTATGTAGGATGGTATGAGGTGACGTCATCGTCGTGAGGCCGATTCACCTACGCGTTGCGCATCATCGGCAACTTCACTTAACAATAGCTATTATTACACGACGTTTTAGATTGTGTCGATTTATCGACGTACCTGTTTGAAGTATGCATTTGCCACCTAAGAAGTGCGATTTGCATCAGCGATATAACTTTCGCACGAAACAGTAAAGATTCGTTTGAATAGTTGTGAACTTTTTTTGCAATGAATTTCCCCAAAATGTAAAGATTCCCTAAATTATCGCTATATATAGTAGCGCTGGAATCTGTCGGCTGACCGGGTAGCATAGCCGTGGAACGTTCGCATATTTTTCAACTACCAGGAGTACATACATAAATAGTGAAGAGCTATTTAAGGCGTTACTTATCACTTGGGCTCCGTATAAATGACCTTTTAACTCAAATAAATAATATTTGTAACGCGTTAAATACTATAGGTACATATATGTACTCCAGTTAGTTGAAACAGTGTGCCAGCGTTGTAAATGTACTACGTGGAATTATATAATGTACAGTCTCTGGCAAAGAAATTAGGGACACCCGTTTTACCACAACTTTTGCGCGCATTAGGAACGGTCATGAACTACTCACACTGCCCCTTTTGGGTTTATTTATTTTGTACGCTCCTCTTTATTACACAGCTAAAATAATTTAAAAAATTATGTCCGAACACTGATTACATCTTCTTCCCTGGCCTAATAATTCTCCTGACTTGAATTCCATATAAAAAGTTTGGCATATCCTAAAATGTAAAGTAAATAAGCTACTGTGTTCCAATTTATCCTTTCAGTGTGGCAGGGAGATTCTTAGGTATATTAAAAAACCACCACAGCTTGCATTGAGTGTATGAGATTATTTTTTTGTCACTTAATAATAAGGGTGGCATCACCAAATATATATATTTATTTGATATGGAAATAACCAGTGTTACAACAAAAACACATTTTCTTTTTAATTCGTAAACCTACTTCTGATAATATACTAATAAATGCAAATTTGTTTGCAAGGTGTCCCTAATTTCTTGGCCAGGGACTGTATATGTATTAACTTAGCTCTCGACAATGAATGCCTTTAGACTAGTCAAGTGTTTGTATACGCGTGTATTAAATTAAAATAGACTCACATTTTAAATGTAATTTTTAATAGATTTAGCGTGTCGCGCTACTTGGCCACCTACAGGTATTATACACTTTGATATTTAGATACTTACATATATACATAAATGATATCCACCCGATGACACTGTCAACGGACAGTGACTAGTTATATATATATATTGTGTTAGCGTAGCGTCTGCCTACCTGGGTCGTTGCGGTAACGCCAGCATTGCCAACATAATAAACAAGTTTTTTTTAGCGGTGTATTGGCAATGAGCCTGATGCGATTTGATGACCATACACCCATTCAACCAATCAATCAAAGCTAAGGGCTATACTGTTATTGTATAAACCAGTGTTCATGGGTAGGGTAAGAATCCACCATCATATGACGGGCAAACCAGCTAGATAGTTGAGTTAATCTTCTCGATGTTTTAATTTTAATTTTTGGACTTTCTGTTTGGGCATCGGGAATTGATGCTAGTGATCCACCCGTTCTCGTGTCTTACGAATTCGGATAGTTTAATCTTGATTCTGTTCGCCTTCCGCCGATTGTACAAGCTCACGTTTCGACAGTTCGATTTATCCTCCAAAACGTAAACAAAAACAACGAACCGACCGAGCGCACATTTGCGGACAATAGAACGCGAATCTCGAAAGCTCACCCACGACAGTCACGTTCTTTCGATTGATCTTTCAGAAACGGCGAATAGTTTCGACCGAAAAAAAAACCTCGACACACCCCGAATGTTTACATTTTCGTTTCCCGGGCGCTAATCCTTCGTCCGGCTATTTCGGTGCTTCGTAAACCGGCCATCTGAGGGTAATAACGGCTATTTCCCGGCGCCTCTATAATTATCCTTTATTCAGCGCTATATTCGCACAAACACGTCTTCTTCCTCGTCTCCTCTCGCACGTTCGTTGTTGTTGATTCACACCAGATTTCTCTTCTTATATTGTATAGGTATGTATTAGTCACGCGCGATTTTCATTCACGGGGGGGTGTCTGTGCAGTGTTTCTTTGGCCACAAACGTCAGTCGAAACGGTTGCACCCGCTGGAAATATTATGAAACGTCTGATTTACGTGCACCGTTACGCATTAAAAAAACAATCGTCGGATGTGTAATAATCCCACTGAATATGTATTTTCACAGGACGCTCGTTCGCCATGACCGATATACATATGTATATGATTTTGACGGATCGATCGTTTATCAAGCGAGGTGTCAATTGCGCTTCTCCGTGTGATTTATCGTCGCGTGTTGACGTTTTTTTTTGCTAACGTGCAAGGATGCGTTTTTGTCGATGCGCTCGCCAAATTTTTATGACGTGTGGTATGCAATATTTCCGTTGCATTTTTTTTTTAGAGTTGAATCATTCGCTGCAGATGTGTTTCAGCAGAATTATATTCGACCCCTTTAAAAGAGTGCTCTGTCTAGTCTCGTAACGATTTTGAATGTGGTGTAGTGTAATATATTTAGACAATTTTATTGAATGGTTTTTCTCAAATAGTTCGATGTGTCAATGTTTGCTGTATGCAAACATTGATTGTATTTTCCAAAGGGAATTACGAAAGAAAGTGAACTCGCACAATTTTCAAAACAAATGACCCGAGTAATTTCATAAACCCAGATTGAAGGCTCACACACACTTACCACGCCGCACGTGATGTGATTGCGCGACGTGGGGTGGGGTGTTGCAAGTATGTGTCTACGCCAAGGGTGTTCAACCTTTTTCAGTTTGGGAGCTACTTTTTTTTTATTTTAATTTGCAGGGCAATCGACTTCCATGCAAGAACTTAGGGAGAGGTCCGGTTACAATATACTAATAAGAATCGTATTCGAATTTTACAAAATTTCTTGTAAACTCTTTTTAGTTATTCAAAGATATCGATATAATTGCGATAACGATATAAACGTATTTTCAAATAAGTATGTTTATAATTATTACCTGTAGCGAAACGCAAAAAGTCATCAAGGTGATCATCAGTCACACGTGTCCGCATTGCTGAATGGAGTCGTTTAAATATAGTTTTTCGTGTTTTGTGTTAACAATTTCGAAGAAAGTGTACGATATTGTAATAGAGGAAATCTTAAAAGTTCCAAGAAGTCCTCTCGACATTTTTTCTACTTTCGCTTAATATACCCCATCTTTGTTTTGAACAATCTTTCAATCAAAAGAAATCTTTTTACCTGATCCTATAAGTCCTCTCGACTAATTAGCTAGTGTGCCTGAAAACCAATTATTAAACAAATGCATACCACGATATAATAAAGGTCTCTTCCTTTCATCATCAATCATTTTCGTTAACAGATAAGTACGAGCCCAGGAAGACCGTTTAGTCATTGGCCGGGACTTATTAAACAAAATTCAACCACTGCAGAAAATTTGTGAAACGGAAAGCAAAATTCACAAAGGCAAAATCGTATTATTTGGGATCGACTGAATTTTGCTTCGCTATCCACCGGTTGACTACCCACGATTTACGCCATACAAAACTATAGAAATTCATGCGTTTAGGATTTCGTCAGAATACGTGTGATGTGTGTGAGCACTGAGGCTTATCAAATAACTAAATTATAGATACTTAATATAGAGCATTTGAGACAATAAAAATCAATGAATAGGTAGGTACTCAATTTAAATTCAGATTGAAAATTCATCGGAAAATCAAAGGAAAAGCTTTGGCGCCAAGTCTTAATTGTATAAATGAATAAACACGCAATAATTTACCGTTGAATTGCATTTTTCATTAAATCGATCATAAGGTGATTTCTCATTGCAATTACGCGACATGTGATCACGCTCCTACCCGTATTGCCATAATTCTATTAAAATATTCATTCATTGATACTCGTTTCGATGTCGCCAACAACAACTTAATTTAGAGATTAAATTATTGCATATCATATGAGTACAAGTTGAATACGAATGAAACATTAATTACCTATGCACGTGCGGTTTTCGTTCGATTATTATCACCTTCTCGGCCGAAATGTGCGCTTTCGAGTGCGACGAGCTTCGCTAGGTTAGCTCTTTACACTTCTAGAAATAAACCCGGTTGCCGATACGATTCAACTACATGTTTGTTATATGTACGTACACACATCAGAAGAGCATTCCGCCATATACATTATTGTGTGTTCATTACGTTCTGTGCGTCTGGGTCGACCTCGAACACTAGATATCCATCGTCGATATTCGAAACACACTAACGCAGTTAGTCTACTTCTCCATCTTTCCGAGTATCTTTGGCACTCGGTTCGTTAAAATTTTTGCCATATATCCATTCCAGATTTCGATTTGGACCTTGCCGATCGATCGATCGCGAGCGAGCGAGCGATTTTTTCCCCAATGTCACAATCCGAATAGTTATAGTAACGGGCTTGCGTTTTAGAAAGTAGCGCCAGATGTGCCAGAGCTGGATAGTGATCTTTCGATTGTGCAGTGCGACGCCTCGTGTATTTCTGAAATATGTCACCAAATTATCGTTACGCGAGTGTTTATACCGCCCTGGCCATTATGCAATCTCGGCTATTTTACGCTCGTTGTCATTTATATGTATTCGCATAACGTCGCTAATTTACTGCTTCGTATATGTGCTTTTAACGCTCGAGCGAATCCCGGCCCGGACGATCAATCCCGCGTATTTGCTCTCGCACTAGTATAATTAAAAGCTTCGACGATTCAAATATGTACCCTACTATACACTCTTATTAGCGATACGATTTTTAAATATTTACGTTCCATTACCGAAGTGCAACTTGCTCGAGTTTTCAGCGGCGAGAGATCGTAGCCAGATATGTGTTGTTTTTTTTCTTTTCATTTTTATTCGGACTAGCTGTGTATGTTTGTATGTATATGTGTGTGGATATGTTTCGAGTTGCGTCAACGTGTTTGCTATGCACGTCCGTTCCAGTGCTTTTCCAAAATTTTCAATTAATTTGAGTGAATTTAAAAAATCTACCGTTCAAATGTGCTTTTAATCGTATCAAACTACGAATTAAGTATGAGTGTATCCGTTTAAAATATAAGAAATTCGTGAATGCGTCTTTCACCTTGTAAAAACACCTTGTAATGAGCCCAGAGCAAAGTGTATGTGGATTGTTATCGAGCACGTTTATAGTATGGGTTCTATGTATTACTGAATGGATTTAATGTTTTAATGAGGTTTAAATGTATTTAAAATTTCCACAGCTAGAAACTGAAAATTTTTATGTATCGTACTGTGAAAAGTTTGGTTCTAGTAGAAGTGTCCAACGCCAACTTGTGTACATTTTACGACACAGTCTATTTTCCATTTGAATGTTTCCCCCAAGGTTTATCCTCTCGTATGGGCTTTTGACCTTGATCGAGGTGTTTTATTTTATTTTTTTCAAATTAGCAATTGCATTTAGGACCACCAAATTTGCGTTGGATTTTGCGATCCAACGCAACTTTAACAGACGCTGACTCGTGTTTGATCGTTTGTTCCAAATTTCGATCAAGGTTTTGTGCGTCAAACTCACCTCTGTCCACCGAGGTGGTCGGTAATTTATATCAGCTCGTTGATTTGGTGCAATTTGTGCGAAAAATTTGCAACATCTACCGACGGGGGGGGTCGTTAAACTACAACATCGTTTCGTCGACTCGAAAACGCGCCCGTTACGTTTACGGAAGTGGCGTTTTACTAGTTAGTGTAAACAGCCAAACGAATCGATCGTTATTTACGCAAATGCAAATGCACGTCAGTTTGGCATTCGCACGGATGCGAGTTAACCCTTTCTGAATGCGCCCCGAAATGACCGGATTATATATTTTCTCGCATGTGATACACGCGTTCGAAATGTTTTGACAAAATTATTTATAGAGCTTTTTCGTTCAATTTAATCCTCGAAAGAATTTCCGGTACGAGCGTTCTTCGGGCGGGTATTCATCTCGAATTCAGTCCGCTTTTTGCTCAAGCTGTATGTATAATATTTTTTATGACCAATAACGTTACCCTTTTTAATTAAACACCAATGGCAATGACCGCTTTGATTAATACTAATGCACTCGAAATAAGGTGAGTCTCGTGATATTGCCGAACTTCTTGATTAGATCTCTCATGATCCATTTACGTACACTGGCGAGAACGATCGTGAACATTTAGAATGTAATAAACCGGTCATTAATTATAGTGTGGGGTCTAAAACAACTTTAGCCACAGTCATATTGCTGTATTTTTTAATGACGTTGCTTCGGTGTTAGCGCTTGTCTTTAGCGGTTTTAACTGCCAATTCGATAGCTCGTTATTGTCCGGCGCTTCTGTAATCGCCGTTCGAGCTGGCAATTTTTTTTTCTCGTTTATTCCGTAATTTTGATACCATTCCAAATCGTTATCCCGAAATAATTGGCTGGGATGGTCCGGAGTCGTCCTATCGAATAATATAATGTAATGGCCGACTTGTGGCCGCAAATAAAAAAATGCAACGATCGAGACAGTTTTTGTTGCGTAGAATGTACTGTATTGCGCATGTAAACCGTATTGTAATTTATTTTAATTTGATAATTTTGTACCTATCCACTACTCTGACTGGTGTCATTGGTTAACTGGACTGACGTATCGATTGATATACGACACGATGCGACGGACAGACACGTTGATTGCCGATTCGCCGTTGATCGATGGCATCGTTGGATTTATCTAACAGTAGTTGGATATTCAGTTATGCTCGTGAACGAATTAATCAAGGGTCGAATTTGCAGAAGGCCACGACGTTTGTCGTGCGCTATGCGTGCGACATTCACTTCGCGAGCCGTTTTCCGAAAGTTTTCTATGAATAGTGGGTACGTGTCAAAGATCAAACTCGTACGAATTTTTTTTCGACCAGAATTCGTATTATTCGTTTGCCATAACCCAGTTTTTAAGACGGCGAGCCAGAAATAATGCGACATTGACGAACAGGGAAGAGCCGTCAGCCTCGCGTCTCTGTTTCTTCTTTCTTTTAACGTGTCTTGCACAAGTCATCGCAACACTACTTCAATCAACTGACATTGTCCATTACGTTACTGTGTAAAAAATAAATAAATTCGATCGCCTCGACAATTTCGTGTTGTTGTTGTTGTTGTTGTAGCTTTATTTGACGCTTTCCTGTTCATGCACAATTTTGCACTGCCACTTTTTAAACTCTTCACACTTTATATAGATTTTTATGATTTTCTGTACATTGTGAATATTTGATTCGTTCTTGCACATTATATAAACTTCGTATTTTTCTCTAAAAAAAAAAACCCCGACGCTTACAAAATGTACGCAAATCTATTAATACGTGTGATTTTCGCATAAAATATGAGAATTTAAAATTCGTTCTTGCAGTTGGTGGTCTTCTGATTCCTCCCAGTGGGACGTTTCTATTTTTTTCCTAATATTTTTATTTTTAACCTGCACGGTGCTGACCACGCGTTCGTACATATGTGCGGAAACGCGAAATTTGCAACTCTGAACTTGACCTCGATCGGACTACTTTCCCATATCTAAATTTAATACAAAAAACCAAAAGGCTTAGGTGCGTTACCGTAAGAGACAAATGTATGCAAACGCATACATTTGTCTCGCTGTGATGCACATGTGCCGCTCACTCTCCTTGATTTTGTTACTAGGCATTTAATTTATAAAATTTTAAGCTGTAATACTCAATCGGACCAGAATTGATTTTGATCTATTTAAATATGTCTGGAAAATCAAAAGTTTCAATAGACGCATATAATTGCACATAGTTTCAGATGTCCACACTTTTAATTGATATATTACAAAGAACACCTGTCTTTTCAGCACTTATTTTTTTTCCTTGGCATAACTGAACGCCGGCACATACTGACCGTATTGTAAGTTATGCAGTTTTCATGCCAAATTTTGAATTTATGTTATATTTTTTTTGCCTGCGTACATGCGTTTTTCATTCTATTCTAGACGCACTTACATGTTTTATATTAGTCTCAGGCGACACAACATCGTCCGGAAGTCGACCAGTAATAAAACGTCTTATTGCACATTATCCACCATTTTGACGATTCAATCTCGCAATTCCTTACCAATTATCATTTTTACAAGTACATTACGATGTATTCTCACTAATTTCATCTGGAAGTGGATAAATTGTTGAATAAGACATAATTGCACTGATGCAAGAAAAACAACGTTAGTTTTTCGACTAGTCATTATCTCTTTAACGTACGTATGTATGTATGGTGCGGTCGCGCTCCACAGCTCCGCTTTAATTGTTTCACATTTTAATAACTCTGGAGCATACATGCTACTAAATCAAAACAGGATCACTTCAGTGTTGCTTTCGGTAATTGAAGCGGGGAGACAGACGCACATTCGTTCGGACAGGTTGGACTGAACTATTTTCGAATGGCATACTTGGACCGTCGTTAAGGAATCAATCACGCATTTTCGCATATATGCAGTGAAATGGTTCCGTTCGGTATTTTTAATGCTGACCTTGCATGCTTTGTGGTACGCTTGAAATTCGTTTGTAACTAGTGCGGAAATAGTGATTGGTGCAATGCCTTTTGCATTTGTCATATTTGCTATATCCAGAGTGGCGTAGGTTGTTTTTTTTTTTTAATGTATTTTCAGCCGTTCTATGTAGTTCATAACGGGACGAATCTCTTTGATCTTATCTTATTTATATGAATGAATTTGAAACGATTCAAAGAAAAAGATTATAAATGTGAAAAAGAGGCAAAGAGTACTGGATGTGGCTCAAAGGCTTTCATTAGCTTTATCCAAGCTGAGTGGTCAAATCCACACACTCGCAAGAAATGATTGTGTGGGTAAAGGTATCCCAATCGACTAGTACGATTTTCACACAGAGCAATTTCAATCATCGTAGTTGAACCATGAACCAGTGCCCGATCAATTTAAAATGATCCAATGGAGTGATTTTTCAAGATGCTCGCGTCTGCTTTGTGCACTGTTGTTGTTGTTGGCGCTGCGGGGGGAGTTGGGCGGTTGCATTACGAACGAATCGGTGCAAACCGGTTCTCGTCTCGCGAATTAGCGATTACCGGTGCATATTGACACCGGCTGTTGGATGATGGATACAACCATACAACAGATCGGTGTTGCTCAGGTGAGCGCAGTCGCGTGCTGCTAGTTCGTGTGGTATAGCGCGTCGGCAGGTATAGCTATCGTCAGTCGCGTGGGCGTCTCTCCTCGGCCCACGTGCGCGCCTCTAGCAGGTTTTCGCGCTGACGTAATCGTCGAAATGTGTCCGGTGACGCCGCACGCAAAGGGTTGTTCGCTTCCGCCAGTGCAAACAACCCCGTTCTGTGTTCTGCCACGATTTTCGGCACAGTCTGTTCGCACCAGGCGACGTTGACCGCAAAATTCGACTGGTCGTTGTGATCGTATCTACGTACGTACCCACCACCTGTTGGCTGTGATTGCCGATTTTCAGAGGTTACTGGTATACATATTATATGTACATACATTGTCTTGAATCTTGCACAATTTTTATATGTTGACTTTTGACATGTCAACTTCGTTCGTATTAATTTGAAAACGGGGTTTGATACAATTCCATTTTGGCAAATATGCTCTGTAGATTATTTCGTGTGCTGAAGTTGAAAGTATTGGAAATTGAAACCAAAAAAAAAAATTTAATCTTGTTATTAGGTGTGAAACAATAAATTCAGTCATCGCACTTGGATGAATGTGTATTATTGGTATTGTATATCGATGGGTTAGTTGGCACACATTACATACATATGTATGTATGTATGTCCAGTTTTGTTTTAAAATATTGTAAATGACATACATACATATGTCTTTTGCACGAAAACTATCGACGAAATGTACATATTATATATTTGAATAAGGCAATATCTTCTCAAATATACTATTTATAGGACATGCAATACTTTTTAAACATGAAGGTTTGATGCAGATGGACGTTTTGTGTATGATAATTCAATTTTTTTTTTAAACTGTACATACAATATCTGTGCACTAACCCATCGATATATTGGTATGAATGTGTATTCTTAGATGAATGTTAATACATGTATTATTGTATTAAATTAGTTTAATAAAAATAAAAACAGCAACCAATGTATTAGGTATATGCATTTATTTCATTTAAATGAAATAAATGCGTAGAATGTCAAAACATTGATGGATAATGTTATGGTTTTAAAATTTTTCATGGAATGAGCAATTTCGACATTTCAATATTAACTTTCAAATTTGCTTTGTTATGTACATATTATAAATACTGATTTTATTGCAATTAGTTGTTGTTGTTTTTTTCAATCGCAATAGCATACAGCGTTTGTCAACATGTAAACAATTCTCCGTATTAGAGTAATTCAACGTTTACGTTTAAACGCACAATTAAATACGCAACTGATGGTTTTCACATTATTATTTTATTCGATTGTATAAATAAATACTAAGAGTTTCCATTGTACGCTCTATTTACTATCTTTTGTGTGCTGACATAGAACGCGCATAAAAAAGTACCACACCTTCTACTATAAATTCAGTTCGGCTTCAATGAACGCATAGTACATAGTTTTGTACTACTCGTTTAATTATTTATTACGAAACACGAGCTTTTATGTAAAAATCGATTCAATGATCTCACGCATTGAAAATTGAAGTGCGGTGTGTGCGACATTTAAAATGTTGTATTTTCATACAAAGTTGTTTATTGCATTCGATTTCGAGTTTATTTTCCGTGAAAAGCGATAATTCTAAAACAACGTTTCTCAGAATGTTTGCTATCGTTAAGGTCTCGTCTTGTTTAGATTGGCGTGCTTTTATTTCTGTTTTTGATGTGCATTCTTATAAATTGCTCATAGTATCTTGCCGGCCGTAAATAAATTGAACGTTTCTTCTTTTTACAATCGAAACAACTACCGAGCGCTAATAAAAAAAGAAACTTCTAAATATTTATATTTTTGTACCGTTAAACGTACGGTTTTCGCGAAGTGTATCTATGCGAACGTATCAATTAATCGAAAATTTATAATACATTAAAAAATTCACGGTTTATTTTCACCGATTCGGTGGTGATTTTTTTTCTTCTTTCGATTTCAAAACACGGATGACGATATCGTAAGCGTATGATAATTTCAATTTTAAATTGAAGGTCGATACGAAAACGTAACGCGCAATAATCAATGGTCGATCGTTGACGACGTGGGCACCAATATTGAATATTTCATACCAGAAAACTCTAATAATGACGCTCGATCGAATTATGACGAATTGGTTCGCGCCTCACAGTTTCAGAAGCTCTCTATCGGCTGCTGGACGAACGTTTCCAGAGAGAGACAAACACGAAAGTGTGGGCGGATCTTTCGTACGCGTGTCTTATTTACGAACGCGGTTCGCAAGTCGTGGGCGGCTCGAGGAATAAATATTATACATATATACGTATAATATAAAGGCGGGTGTGTCGATAGCGACTTTTAATTCGTGTTGTAGAATAGTGGATCGACGCCTTTGCACCTTTTAACCCTTTCCAGTTCTTGTCAAGACAGGCAAGACTGCGGCATCGTTTCGTTCAGAATCGTCAAGTTATTGCGAGAGGTGTATCATTACCATTAGTTGTGAGTACCTACTACATATATATAGTTATAAATATTGTTTAATTGTATTGTGTATGTTATTACATAAAGACTGGTTTTCTTTGTTATACGATGTTAAACAGCAAAAAAAAAAATTCGGGTGTGGCCAACCCATGACTTTATCCATATATTTGAGGAATACAAAGAGTAACGAAATTATTTTTTTAAGTACATACGTAAGTAAATAAAACGCATGCACACCACCACACCGACCAAAATACATACATAAATATCATGAAATTACTATATTGAGTGCGCGCGCGTATGTAAAATACGATCTTCGGCATATATTTAACTACCACTTCCGGTCAGCGGATTTTGATCAAAACCTTATCAACTCTTCATTTTTATATGAAAATTATAAATATAAATTTTCGACAAGATCGCCGAAGCAGTTTCAGAAATATTCTGTGGTAAACTTTTCGACAAAAAAAACCTACTTCCGGTTGACTGATTTTAATGATTTATTTTTTCCTAAATAGAAATTTCTCTCGGAATTACAACATTAGTAATATTGTGACGATACTACATATTTAAAAGGTCGAAAAAAAAATAAAAAAAAAAATCGTTCAAGAGTAAACTGCCATTTTCGCTAGTCAGAAGTTGACTAAAATCACAGTATATCCTACGGCTAACGTGAAAACTATAGATATGAAATTTCATCAAAATTCCCGGAGCCGTTTCGGAAATATTCTGCCGTAAACTTTTCGACGAAAAAAAAAACCTACTTCCGGTTGACTAATTTTAATTATTATTTTTTTTTAAATATCAATTTCTCTCAAAATTACAACATTACAATATTGTGACGATACTACATATTTAAAAGGTCGAAAAAAATAAAAAAACAAAAAATCGTTCAAGAGTAAACTGCCATTTTCGCTAGTCAGAAGTTGACTAAAATCACAGTATCTCTTACGGCTAACGTGAAAACTATAGATATGAAATTTGGACAAAATTCCCGGAGCCGTTTCGGAAATATTCTGTGGTAAAAGAATTTTAGAATTTTCTACAAGAAAAAAACCCTACTTCCGGTTGACTGATGTTGACCAAATTCCTTATGGCTTTTACACCTTACGTGAAAATAATAGATATGAAATTTCAGCTTGATAGCCTTGATAGTTTCGGAGAAAACACACATACAGACACACACACGCATAAGTACACAGACACACAGACATACAGACATACAGACATTTTTTAGAAATCATGAAAACGTGATCAGTGGATGATACTCGATACAAATCAGTCAAAATCTCGAGGTCGAATTTTCGCACGATCACAATACTTTATCCGATTAGGATAAAGTAAAAACAACTGTAAAGAAACTTTGTATAAACTCAAGTATAAACCATTGGTTCTAAACAGCCCAAAAACAGTCGCAATAAACTCCCTTGATTATTACACAATCTTAAGGGCTCCATTCACGTTGCGTGTTTTGCTATTGTACGATTCGACTTTTCCAACAGTTGAATCATTAAGATTTTCGATTCGTGTCGTGTCGTGCCCGCAGACTTTCAAATTTTCACTCCGTTTCGATTTCTCATAAATCTGAAACGATTTTTACATAAACTACAGTTTTATCTATAATATTCGCGGTGTGTCGGTCGTGAATGACGAATTTTCGCACCCTCAGATCGCATCATGAACAGTAACATTTACCAACACACGTAACGATTTTAGCTTCGATATTGAAAACGGAAAAGTAAATCGTACGAAAGTAACGCTGTGGCCGACTTGTCCGATCTCGCCTATAATTTATAATTTATAATTATAGTCCGATTATAATTTGCACACACACACACACACACGTAACGATTTTATTTTCGAACCACTAGTCAGAACAGGAATCGTTCGAAAAAACGTAACGCGTAGTTATTAACTCTTGGAGTTTAATACACCCTGTAGGTAAATTCTTTAGCTTGTTAAAATTGTTGTTTTAATACTTAAAAAATCAATTGATTCGGAACAAAACTAATTTGTGGTTTAATCTTAAGATTATATGCTAATTAATAGTCATAGAATTGTTTCACTACAAGTTATCTCAATTCTAGTGAGAACTTGATTTCGGTATAAGTTTATGCGCCAAAAATTATTATTGGAAGTTTTATAAAGCGTAAAGTCACCTTTGTGAAAACTGTTGCTTTTTGATGAAGGGTTCCTATGTTCCCAATACACTTTCGTAGGGCGTTTCGTTCTTTCGATATGCACGATAAATTCTCTTAAATAAACATAAAGTTCTGTCATGTGTACTCATTTATGATTTATACCTTTTTTTATAATTAGATTGTGGTAAATTATAGGCTATATGTACATATAAATTATATGGACCGCGAAATACGATGGTTGAATTTAATGCAAATTAAAGAACAAATATTCGAACAGCAATATTGAATTATTTGTCGTATTGCGTGGGCATGTTAAATTACAAATTTGACCAGTGGTCGCGATATTCAAATGCATTCGAATACAATTTAACAATTTCAAATAATCGCGAGATACATTCATAACATCAACAACTGGTTAGCATTGTCAAACGCGTGTAAAGTTTCTTGACAAGCGTTCGTCGAGACGACCGGTTGCAATCGATAGCGCTGTGACACTTCTTGACGTTTGACATATCGTATCACTCCATTGTTGAATATTGATGAAAATAAAAATACTGTAATATTTCGAGCAATTAATTGATTGTGTTAGTTTTCTTGTAGCAACAACGCAACGGTGAGGTCGCGTCAGCCCACGCACTCTGACTTCTGTATTAATCGGCCGATTTCTAGATTTCGTCTTGTACGTATTCGTTTGTTTTTGGAAGATCGCGATCCGCTTGTTATTGGTATACGCGATCGGTCCGTGTTTTTTGTTGTTATTAAACATTTGCTCGGTTGAGGTTAGTGTAGTTAGTGGTCTTCGTTTTGATTTAATGCAGCGTATTCAAATGTGCAAATATTGGCGTTGTTGTATGGATGTATTATATGTACATAGTACTACTTCATGGGAATTAATTTAGCTTTTAACACATTACATATATCTACTAATGGTATCGTTAATCTGATATATCGTAAAAGCAATGGCGTCGTATAGCTACAGATAGCGTGGGCGATCGAAATCCTTCGACGAAGTTCAAGGGCTCAGAAAATTTGGGTGGGTCTATTGTATTATTTTGATCTTTATAATATTGATTTTCATGGTGAGAGGTGGCTCGACGTAGCATTTTTCCATAGGCTTTGCGATTTATAGATAGTTGCGCAAGTGCGCAATAATATTGTGAAAAGACAATCGAAATCTGACCTACTAAATCTGTATGCCTACTAAACTTTTCACCCTCTTGCTTGTTGACTAGAATATTCTAACTTGCGAGTTTCGACCTTTTTCACGCTGCCGCTATTTGGGCATTGTAAGGTTATAATATCAAAGAAGACGTCTCATACAATTTCCAAGTTCCATATTGCAATAGTAAGAAAACGGCCTTTATCCTTAGACGAGCATTCGACCAATACGTGTACTTATTTTATCATGCAGTTTAAGGAAGATCATGTCAATAATCGCGTGCAACAAGTTAAAGTGCACTACTGTACTATGTATGTACATACATACAGTCGTCACACGCTAGCCTAAATTGTACATTTCGAGAAATGCTTTTCTTCTTACTCGCATTGTACCTATTGCCATTGGTTGGCAAAAAAAATGGCATCCGTTTTTTTTTCAACTTCGAGCTTCCACTCTTGAAGTATTTCTTTTCTAGAGTGGAATCCCCCCAGCCTCCTCATAATACTTAAATCACCGTTTTCATGGCAAATGGCTTAGGGCACTCATAATACTTTGCCGAATTTCTCTCAAGTTACAGTGCTTCCTTTTGAAGTATTCAAAATGAAGGGGGGGGGGAGGTGCAAACCTTCGTTGGATTTTATCAAGCCTGTCACTCGATGGCAAAATGCATGTACACTGGTCGCCTACTTTTTATACATAGCATCAAAACAAATAGTTCAAAGTTCACAAGTATGCATCAAGTGTTGACTGTTTTATTTTTTAATTTTACTATTTATTATTTCAATTTTCTAGTGTTAATTGATATGCGACATATGAACAACTTTTTTTTTTTTTTGTTTGCAGAATCAAGTCACAGCTGCGGTTCTTGGCGCGTGACGCTAGACCAGGACCTGGTGGACACCCTGAGCGCTATCTACCCGGAGTGGTTCAAGCCTCAGCAGCAGCAGCAGCAACAACAGCAACAGAGCCAACAGCAACAGCAGCCTCAGCAGCAGGCGATGGCGGGCGGTGTGGGGCAGCAATCAGCTCCGCCAGCGCCCCCGCCACCGCCTCCACCTCATCAGCGAACACCACGGATATCACCCCCTAAAGCCGTGGTGGACGCGAGTCCTTTGCAACAGGCCATGGACAAGAACAAAGAATGTGAGTCACGTACAATTTTAAATAGCCAGGCGATAACTTAGTGGTTAGAGCGTAGGTCCGGAGTTCGATCCCCCGTATGTCGAAATGATTTTCTCGGCAGTTTTTTCAAAATTAATTATCGTCATTGTCAAGATCTGAACATTACTAAATCGAGATCGGCCTTCTCCTGTTAGAATTTGTCAATTTATCCAACTTAGTATTGAAACGGTTCTACCAATATTGGCACCTCTTATCCATTATTCCTATGTTAATCTGTTATGGTCTTTCACAGTTTTTGAGACTCGCCCAATCTTTTTGGGAAAAGTGCTACGTTGGGGAGTACTGTGGTCCGAGCGGAGTCTTCCAAAAATTTCCTTTAAAATTTTTTTTTTTTTTTTGTTTTCTCTATTTATTTTATCAGTGGTGCGCGGTTGTTCCGGCTTTGCTGGACAACCGTCTGTCCCCAACGGAAAGGTTAATCTGCTATTGGGTATGGATCTTTGTGCTCTTACACCTGTTGGCTAACTTTCATCCACAAGAAAAACAAAAATTCTTCAACTCAGCCTGACATGTCGCGAGCTGAGGATCATCTTATTCCATGTCAATTTTTTTTTCAAATTTTATACCAGAGCCATTCTAATATTTGACAGCTCGTATTTTTTAAATGATACAATCCTTTCGACATTTTTAAATAAGTCCTGTTATTTTAATTTAATTGAAAATTTTCCTATACCTATAACCATAATGCTGATCGTAGTTGATGCGAATCACTGTATTCTACGTATGTCCAAAAATGCTGTATCCTGATTGGTCAACGGACAGTTGACCGAAGCAGTTGTATTTAATTATTTTTAACTTATTTCTTTAAATTACAAACTACGGCGCTATTGTGGACACGAAATAAAATTGATTTTTTGACGCAGAATAGAATTTGGCATTAATTTTTAATAAAAAGTGAACATATTTATAATATAATGATCCTCAAATCGCGATGTGTCAACCTTGATACTAACACCAGACCACATTATCGTTCGGGACTGGCTGGCCAATAGAACTTTCTGGTCTTAACGTTAGCACTCTTGCGCATTTCACTCAAAGCAATCAAAACAATTATGTTTGTCTGTTCTGGGTATTGATTCATTCCAGAGCAAGCCCCCTTATCGTCAATTCGACAATCCTTGTGCAATTATTGTTTAAGTGTACGCCTTCAACTGAAATGCAAGTTCAACTGCATCATGCACTCTGAAAACCACCGATATAGTCGAGCGCTATTGAACCGTCAATACACTGTGGTCTCCATAAAGTTTAAAAGTTTTTTTGTCTTGTCACAGCAATGAACAGATTTGTTGTATTGCCTTAATGTTATCCCGGATGTGACTCCTACTATTATCATCGGAGTTCACGATTGTATCAAAAAACATTTTTTTTTTGACTTCATCGCAGTGCCCCACCGCTCTGCAGCTCGAACGGTTCGCAAAACAGTTTCACGTCTAAAAAGATTGTATTGTATTTCGTCTCCAATTGCGCTCGGCAGACGCGATTACATAATACGCCCAACTGCAAACTGGGAGCCAAGAATTTTACCCCGGTGGTGTTCCGAGAGCAGTAATTAACAATTGCTTTGTAAACATCATCTGCGTTGATGGATGCAACGGATCATTTGCACTTTAAGCCGAGACAAAAGAGTCGCCTCTTGTATGATGATATAAGCGTCGCTTAACCTTTTTGGCACGGTGCGAAAGCGCGAAACGAAAGGCTGATGCGCCAATTTGGATACACAATTCATCTTTCATACAATGTATGTACTATCTATGTATATTCATAGGGAAAAACACTATATTACTGTGTTGATGCAAATGTAGTATGGACATTTGTATACGGACGGACGGGACGGTTGATAGCTGTAATTTCGTATGGGTAAACTGACGTTTTGTGTTGTTTTTTTTTTTTTTTTTTTTGTTTAACCTGTTGACTGAAGAGTGTACTTAGCACAGTTATTGGGCATGTGTTGAAGGGCTTCAGTGTTGTGTCAATGTTGGATATTGGGTCAGGCGGCGTCGACGCCGACACGGACGCACCGCGACGCCAACTTATTTTCGTCCGACAGCTGATCGGACGCGTGTCGTTCACCCTGACGCTCACCCGGCCACGTGGACATCGTAAACAAAGACCTCGCACACACACACCCCCCCACAATATTATGAAATGCGAAATTCGGATGAAAAGAGAGTGACGGGGGGGTTGGGGGGTCTCCGATTCGTATGATGCAAAAATTTCAAAAGCTTAGATCAGAGGTCTTCACCGAAACCAACCAGTAATACCTACTGTAAAGTCTGTATTGTAAAACGTAAAATGGACTAATATTTATGAATAAGTAACACATCATCATTTTCAGCCGTTCACCATCCATTGCTGGATGAAGGCCTCTCCAATCCTCTTCCATTCCCGTCTGTCTTGAGCAATCTGCATCCACTTGACTCCACACATTCTTCTCAATTCATTAGCCCATCTCCCACTCGGTCTACCTTGCTTTCTTTCACATCCTCTCGGATACCATTCCAGTATTTCTTGCCATCCATTCTTCTCGCTATGTGTCCACTCCAACTATTTCACACGTTCTGCAATATCTGCCACTTTGGTCATACTTCTTACCCATGTATTTATTTTGCGATCTCTTCTTGTTAAGCCAAGCATACCTCTTACCATGCTTCTCTGTGTGTACTGGATATTTCGTAGCATTCTTGAATTTAGCGTCCAAGTTTCACATCCATACGTCATAACTGGCAGTACGCATTGGTCGTATGCCTTCTTTTTTGAGCATAGCGGAATGTTGGATTTAAAAACTACGTTCATTATTTCTTCAAGTAACTATAAATATGAAAACCAATTGAATTGTGTGTGTGTGTGTGTGTGTGTGTGCAGAATTTGTTTACTCACCGCACTGCGATTCTGGAGTGTTTACCTTACGCGATTGATGATGATGATGAAGAAATCCTTACCGCGCGCGACCTCGCCTCTGTTAGGATTGCGAAAGAGCTGATATTTTTCACGTGTTTACTTGTCATATTTTGCGGCTGTAATTTTTGATTTCTAAACCTTTATCGCCCATAAATCCGACGTTTCTGGGAGGGGTTTTATTTTTTAATCTCGTTCCAACTATCTGTCAACGTGCTTCAACGCGACGGACGCTTCCACTCGTTGCATTCTATTTCTATTGTATTTTTGTATACGCACATACATACATACATACATATACTGGACTAGTTTATCGGCATTAAAATGCGTAATTTCACTCTCATAAGCCGCGCCCAAACAAAACTATCCGAAATAAAGTCGTGGCCGATTAATCAGCAACTGAAAATTTATTGTTTTATTTTATCTATTTAATATTTCTCGCGTGGGCTCCGTATTTATTATATTATATATATAGTTAGTTTCGAATACGAATTGCACTCGGCGATGTTTTCAATCGTCCGTTCATCTGCAACAACGTTGCAAAATTACATTCTGCTCACGGGTGCGCGCAAGAATTGTGATGCATTTAGTATTTCCCCTGCGTATAATTACACTATCTCGTATCTGAATCGAAGATATTATATATATATTATAATATAATTGTATAAGGACGTGATGTATATTTTATGCGTTTTAGGTGCATATTTATACATGTAATACAGCTGTAACGCTGACGATGTGAACGGACTAGATCTAATTACTTTTTCTACGCGTTTGCATATCATTTCCATGTACATATGTACATGCATACTTGTACTGTACTTCTTCTACCTCCATTGTCTATCGTTGCGCTTCACTCTGACAAACACTACCCATTTAGTCTATCGTCACGCAACTTTTTTCGTCGAATGTTTTTGTCATTGTTTACTTTGTGGGCGTTTTTGTGTACTGCGGATCTATTTTTATACTAGGAGTCTAGGTTTGACCATTGTGTCGATCGATTAGTTTTCGTAAGATGTGCCAAACGACCCGCAACGAACTTCCGACGTTGTTCGCGACTTCCGCAGCACGCGCGACGAACCGCTACTGCTACTTCGCTCTCTGAATGTCAATATCGGCAACAAGTTTGTCGACATGTGTTCGAAACTGTCCTAGACCTTGTCCTGGCGCGGTCCTGTCCTCCAGGACATCTCCCAAAGTGACACAGTCAGTTTGAATGGTGATTAACCGAGTGAGTTATCGTCCCTGCGATATTTACCATTTGACCACAGCCGTGACATTTAAACGTGATAAGCGATATCTCGACTCTCTGAATTGCGTTTATGAACAATTTTCCATACATTGCATTCGTTAATGTGATTCGTTTTAATTAGAAAGTGTTTCTGTGTAAATTTTATATGTCATACGCGGTCTATTTTCAAATTTATCGTATTTTTATCTGGAGAACGTTCAACTTTATGTATGAACTCGTTCATCTCTTCGTTAACGTTCACGCATAAATTTATAACTGTCATACGTTACATTATGACTGAATAATATATTAGTTTTGTATTAAGCGATGTGATACCGAGAAAAATTTTGTCGTAGTTTTTCGACCCGTCGATAAATCAAAGTATTTCGGAAAATTTCCTGCACCTAAAACGCGGCCAAAGTGCGTTTACTTTTATCAAACACGCACTTTTTCCGCATACACAAAACATATCAAATCACGTAATGCGATCTCCGGTTATGTAGCGCGTTTCATTCTGACTTTGTTTTTTGCCGAATCTCATATATTTTTTTTAATACGAAATTCTCACGATGCGGCTGATCATTCTTCAGCGTTATGGCCTGAATAACTTGTATTTTCTAGTTCACACGAATTTATGTCGAAAACCTGTGTATCCGTCTCCGGTGGGAATTTTGACCCATTATAAATCATTTTCCGTTTATAATTGATAGTGAGCTTTTACTTTATCCATATACCCACGTAGCATGATAAAGGATCGTTTTTATTGATGTGCAATTTTCGACTTTATTTCATTGGAGTGTTAAAATGTTGCGTCTTCGCCGCCGTAGGGAGATTAATTCGTCTGTCGCTTATTAGAGGGAAACGTGAAATTATGCGGATCGATATTTGGCACAGGTTATTCGCACGCGTTCGTTGCTCTTCAAGACGGCTCGCTATACTGCAGATGCGATGTGCTTCGCTTGATTCGACGAGTGACATGAATGTTTGCTCACCGAGATGTGTGCAAAAGGTTTTGGAACCATATCCCAGTGAGGTCCATCTAAAGCAATTCTTTACCATACTGCGTATATGAATAAAGTGAAAAGTGCCCAATTGAATACTTTCTTTCTAAAGAGAAAAAAATATTTGTAAAATTGCTTCCAATGTATATCACAATGCATGCGAATAATGGCATCGCACATTTTTAATCCCAATTACAGTTAAAAAATCGGTTGAATCGTTCCCCATTGTATATATGTAACTCGTATGTAGATGATTTTCTTTAAACTAGATTAACGGACACATTATTATATATATATTGTGCAACGAATGTTTTAATTTGAACGTACTCGTCGGAGCAAAACAATATTGCGCATTTATTTAAGATATCGTTATATGTATTTATGTGCACTTCTCAATTATCATTTTTTGTTTACAGCACTGAAGGTGAAGTTGATGATGAGGCGGCCATTAACTCAACTGGTGGCTCAAGGAATCATGCCCCGTAAGTTAACATTTATTTATTTTATTCACATATTGATAAGCACGGACTTACACACAGATACGTACACAACTTTTGAATCACTCATACGAATGTCAAAATCACAATTACACGTTAGTTGAAAAATTTGGCTAGCAACTATCTCGACATATCTAATTAGCACGTTCTTATCCGAAGTCATTCATGAGATCATAAACATCTCAGGTTCGATTCCCGCGAGGTGTAGTTAGTTATATTCTCCGGTGCGAGTATGAGGGTCCAAAATAATGTTGTGCATAATAAAGTCGCGCGTCTGAATTGTCTAATAATTTAATATAATTGATTTCAACGCGTACAAATGTCTTTTTATTTCTGTACCGAATCCGACCGGTGAATTTATGTGAAACCTCCGTGTTTTTTATTTTCATTCGAAAATTCCGTAGAAGAGTCACACTTGGCACACTGTCGCCGCCGTGAATTTTTCACCATTATGTCTATCTGATTGCGTCAGTTATGCAATTTTCTAGAACGACTTTTTTTTTTTCATCGCTTTGCCCCCGTCAAAACTGTTGTTTTCGACTGTTCACACGTATCCGTCCGGAAAATTGTACACATGTATTTGCGATTGCGAAAATTGTGTCAAGGAATTTTTCGCTCGCACTATTTGGGAAATTAATTTTTTTTAATTACAATTTAATGATAATCCATCGGTCGATTGTATCGTTCGTGATTACGCTAGTCGGATTGTACATGCGTGGACGATGGCGGTAGTAAATTTTCGATTTGATGCTTTCGCGCGTGGTCAGTTTGAGTTATAGCTATTCGCGCTTGGAGACTGGGAAATTTGGAAACGGTTGTATGCGACCGATCAGATTTGGCGTCGGCGTCTCGGGGGGGAAAACTCGAGAAAACATCATGTCCAGCTAGTTTCCCAATAGCACCCACAAACAATATATCAATTCTCGGCTGGGGCCAGCTCTTGTGTAACTTACCCGTCATAATCCCACGTAGCGTCGCCGACATCTCTGTCGCTGTATTTTCACCGTTGCAGACGATTTTCCCCGTCGATACTATAGGTACATACGATGATTCAATTATGACGACGAATTTTCCGCTTGTCGGCGGAAAATCGCAATAAATTCGCGCGCGAACGCGCTTAAAGTTCATTTAACGATCGGCAATTTGTGCATTTATAAATAAAGCGCGTTTGATGTTGCCGTGCGAGTTGGTCGATTTTGTATCGTGTCGGTCAATTAATTCGCGTTACTTTATAATATAATAATTTTATCGCTTTATTGGGCTGAAATTTTCCGAGTAATTTTCATTTGTGTGCTGTATCTGCACTTGTGCCATTGTGCGACGCGACGCACCTACTCGTATAATTTTATATTTTTGACTTTCAAAACACAGTTTTGTTTTACAAATTTATTGACTGTGTTGAGATAAATACTAATGAAATGCGATCAAAACGTGTATTTGAAGTATTTCCTGGAAATTACTTTGACCTTTCCGACTTGTTCCCACTTACGATAAAACGTGTTGTATTAAATCTGCATCCAATACTTATAGAGCCAGTTGCTTTGTATTGATGTTTCGAATTCACTATTTTAATTAAATTCTGATTGCTTAACACGAGCAATAAAATATGTACTTCATACTTTAATGTAGCGTAGTGTTTGATAGATTTTAAATAGCGTATTAAAAAATAAGCATGAAGATGTTTGGTGGGACTTCGACTGTACATTGGCTGACTTCAATTCTGATCACAAATGCTTGACGCCACAACCACCTCTAAACGCGACTTCAAATCATCTACAGCTCAAATTTGTACATTTAGACAAAAATAAAAATAAAAACTGACAAAGAACCAATCCTTATAAAGTCATTAAAATTTCGACTTTTTAAATTCGCTATTTTCGCATTTAGACGATTACTTATAAGTATTTTAAAGATTTCAAATATCACAATTAATAGCAAAAACATCTGACTATTGCTTCCAATAGTCATTTTGTACACAGAAGCACTAAAGTTTGAGTTACAAACCGTAAAAGTAAAAAAAAATCTAAAATTGTCCATTTTTTAAACGCTCATATCTCATAAACGAGAGCTAACCAACGAATTTCATTATCATATTCGGATTGAGTGGGTCAGAATTAGTGATAATTTTTGTGTCTCCGCTCGAGTAACTCAAAAACGCGATTTTTTGTTGCACAGTGCTATCAGGGACATGCATGTACATACATACATACATATGTAGGGAAAACTGAAAATTGGTGATAATTCTTCCCATTATATGTATGTATGTAGATACATACATACATGCAATTATAATATTTTATATTTCTTGTGAGGCATTTACTTCATATTGAAATTAAAAAGTGAAATTGGTTCTAGTGTAATTTTTCACTCTAAAATGTGTCCCATTGGAAAATTTCGTGAACTTTCACGATATTACAGTGATGACTCTTTGATCAATGGCCACACACGTCGCTAAGGACATTTGGACAACCCCGGGCACGTGTGACCGTGAATTTCGGGATCCGGGAACCGGGAACGAACGTTCCGCGATTATCCGCTAGCTGGGGAGTTAGAGCGTGGGTGTATGCGGCCATTATGCGCCAGGAATGTTGTTTACCGGCGAGAGCCGCTTTATTATTTTACTGGGACGCCGCTCCCGATCGGCAACACTATGTATTTCGCAACAGGCAGCGGCACCCAACCGTCTGCCACCACCCCCCTAGTCCTTGGATAACAGACACTCTTCTAAAGCAGGGAATCCCCCCCTATAGGTCAAACTCCACATCTGATTCATTCAATCAGAGATTTCAGCTGGGCATCTTCAATAGATGATATTGGTTATTGGTCATAGTTAGAAAGTCTCACTATTAACTGTTGTATCCAAATTTAATGCTGTCTTACTCCCCGGGTGCAATTTTCATGTGTGAAGCTATTGCATCTAGTTAGCTTTCATTGTTTGTGGCCACCTGTTTTGTACGAGACTATTTAGTGTGAAAACTCAAAAGTCTGCCAACATTATTTATCGAACATCTGCCAACGTTATCTAAACTGTAATTCAACAGAGCCAAAAAGTTACACGCCCGTTTCCTGGCGCCTCCTCCACGCTCAAGACAATAATTTTTTTCGAACGCGATAAAAAAAATGTCTTTTATTTTTTGTAGGGACACGTACGAAAATAAATTTGTAACATCACTACTGTTCTTTTCGATTATGCCTATTGACAAATTCTTCTTTTTGTTTACTTTTCAGCATTGAAAACACCACCTGCCTTTCACGAGCAAAGGAAGCAATTAGAGAGAGCAAAAACTAGCGATCTTCTAAAAGTGAAAATACAAAAGCGTCCAGACAGACAAGAACTTGAACGGAGACACATATTGCAACAACAGGTATAATTCAACTTGCATTCTGTTTGTATGGTATATATTAATTCATTGTTTTATTAATCAATTTCTTTGAATTTAATTGTAGGAAGGGCACGTTGATCCAAGCTTGGCAGAGAAGCAACGTATGCTCAAAAAAGCTAGATTAGCTGATCAATTGAATGATCAATTGTCACACAGGCCAGGACCTTTAGAGTTAATACAGAAGAACATACTACATACGGAAGAGCCTATAGAAAGAGCCGTCAAAGAAGGACTTGTACCGTTTAAGGCAACGTGTGAAGGCTCTTTACGGCGACCGGAACATCCGTGTAGCTATCAAACTGTAGATGAAGATTCTCCGGTCGAAGAAGGATCTCCTCCTTTACAGTTGGCTCTTAGTCCTCCGACGACATTGGTGGTCACGTCTACGCCTGTACAATTCCACGCAGTGATACCGTCGCCTACTATATCTCTTGCCGACTTATGTCAAACTACACTCTTGCCCCTCGCACCAAGTCCCGTCAGCATCACTTCATCTACTTCAACATTATCACCGTTGAGTTCGGCTGCTTCCCCTCCCGCATCGATAACTCCACGACCGACCCCTTCACCGTTACACATTTCGTCACAAATTCAAATTCAGCGGTCCGATGCACCTGGGAAAGATAAAAATCGAAAGAAATCTAAATCGAAAGCAGCACCGAAAGCCAGAACAATCAAGTTTCATGAATATAAAGGACCACCAAATGCCCATAAAAGTTCATCACCACCGGGAATGACAGCCCAAGGAGAAACCTCATATGAATTATTACTAAGACAGCAACAACTGTTTCTTCAGTGGCAGTTGGAGTCCCAACACAAATACCCACAATTGATTCTACCTGCTCCTCACAAACACACACATATAGCAGCATCACCTGCATCTAGTATTGCTCCTGACTCTCCAGAATCATCATCTTCATCACATCCTCATAGAGTAAGTTTTTTTATAGTGAGATTTTTTATTGAACCTATTGAAATAACTAAAAAATATATTATAAATTATGTTATTTTTTTTGCAGATTCCTACACCGCCACCTCCCCCACCTCCAACTCCAGGAAGACTGGAAGATATGAAAGTGTCAGATTTAAAAGCTGAATTAAAACGCAGAAATTTGCCAGTATCGGGTGCTAAACCACATCTGATAGAAAGGCTCCGACCATTCATTACAGATTCCAGCAATTCACACGCATCAATTCATGGCAAAGATGATCATCATGACAAACTAAGCAATAGTGTAGAAAGTTTGAATCACTCGTTGCAATCACCTGTAACGTCTCCAGAAAGTCAAGCGGAAGCTATGGATGTAGAATCTCAACCACCTACACCACAACCTCTAGCGGGTGTAGCAACGCCTTTGTCTGGTGAAGACATCGTGAGAGAACAGCAACGAAAAATCGAAGAGCTTCAACGGGAGTTGCAAAAATCGCAGTTACAACTTCAGCAAATCAAGGCACAAGCGCAGGGAACTCGTCAAGAACCTCCACAAGATGCACGCCACAATCGTAAATTAGCTATTCACCATTTGCAAGCTAAAATTCAAAGTCATCAATTGGCTTTGCATATTCAACAGCTGCAGGAATTGCAAGCGTTGCAAGGTCAAAATGGTGCAACGGCAGAACGGCGGCAACAAGAGCATAGGGAGTTTCAAAGGAGACATAGTCCTGGACCTACGTTGCCGCCGCCTCCACCTCCAATTGTACAGATACAAACGTCGACAACACCTGCACCTCCCGCCGAAGTACCTCGGTATGTTTTGTCACCGAAGCCAGAACAATTGCTTCAATTAATTACCACTCAGGCGAGCGGCGAAAGCGTCAAGATGCAATTTACTCTGAAAGATGGCCTAAACGGACTGAATGGTCTTAATGGAATAAATGGTAAAAATAATGTGGGACTAGTATTGAATGGAGTGAAAGTTGTTCCTATAACGATATTACCCTCAAATCCACCACCGCAATACGAGGAAGCAACTAGAAATAAACCACCTCCACCTCCTCCGCTTCCACCGCCACCTCAAGCAACATCACCCACTGTCAAAAACCAAACGGTAGATGATGTGCTGGAAATTCTAATTAAAAATGGCGAGCTGCCTGCTTCAGCCGCTCAGCTTCCTCATCATCATTTATCCGATATTATCAATCAGAGTACGGACTTCTTGAATCAAAACGATTTGCAAGATGATCACAATCTCAATCAAACATTAAATGAAAATGATCTCATAGTGCAGAATAATTTGCAAGATAATGTCACCGAGATTATTAGTCAAAATCATCTGCACGATGCTTTAATTGATCACAGTATTCACGACGATTTTCTAAGTCAGAACAGTTCTCAAAATGAAATAATTAATCAAAACAGTATTACCAACGATCTTCTTAATAATGAAAATATGCATAACAGCATGTTAAATCAAAGAAACATTTTATTGAATCAACACAACAGTATCCATTCAGAATTGAGCAATGAAGTGTCGGATCACATAGATGAAAGTAGTGTTTTGGATGATTTGATCAATGAAAACAGCATGGATTCAGTGAGCCACGTTAATTTGCAAAACTCTCTCATCGGCCAGGTGCACAATGACTTTGGACATTTGTCAGAATTGACAAATAACAATCACCTGTCACATATAAAACTTGAAAAATTACCAACACGCATACACATTTTTCGAGATGACGATATGTCGAATGATCAACACGCACATCTCGTCACCGATTTTGATTCTTTATCAAACCAGCGACTCATCGAAGAGAATGATAATAGTAATTTATTCAAATCTGAAATTTTATCCGATGACTGTATGTCGGCTCACGTTCCAGATAATTGCGATATGGATACGAACCGAGATCATAGTCAGATGGACGAAGGATTTAATTTGGAGCACTTGCTCGGCGATGATGCGAATGATGGCTTAGATTTGAAAGAGTTGGGATTGGATCTTGAAGGATTGGATTCTATGGATTTTTCCCAGTCCGATTGCACTGGAACAACCCACTTGACAGGTGGCAGCGAAGTGATGGATATGGACGAGTGGCTGGATAGCTTATGGGGAAATGAAGCAGCACAGCAATGCGATCCATTGTTAGGTGGTCCACCTCGAGCGTCTAGATCGGCACCGGCACCTCGTCCTCCACCGCATTTTTCGTGGGATAAAGTGGATTTCGCCACCACTTGACCGACACTCCCATTGGATAGTTCTATAATAGTCGACTTTTGGGATCAAATAGCGAAAAAATCATTCGAGGTTGTGGCTTCATAAAACGTAGTTGTATTTAATCAAAAAATGTGTCTTACGTAGTAGGAGTTTTAGATGCGGGGCAAGTGATGCTAGAGGAAAATTGGTGCTGAATTTTGTTATAATTTAAAAAATATCAGGACTAAATTTCCACTTAAAATGCGGTGTGATGGTTTGAACGGTTTGAACGTTGAATTATCAGACGAAATCTTTGTGTGACAACAATTGCAACCTAAATCATGTAGGACGATTACCATTTTGAACTTTTGTTGGTGTGATTTACGATATTGTATTTTCACTTCATTTATATAATATTAAAAAAAAACCCAGTGTGTACTTAAATAAATTGCCATTAGGTTAAGTGAACTAATAATGAAATGCTTCCAATATAATTATTATTTCATAGTTATTGTGTAAAAATCGATGAGCGCTAATCTTAGCACTTAAGCTGTACTAAACATTTTATTTTCAAGCTTTTTGAAATATTTAATATTTTGTTTGTGCGCTTGAAAGTCACTTAAAATCAAACAGGTCATCTTATAAAGTGATAATGTTACTTTAAAATTTAAAAAAAATTGTCATTCTCTGTATGTATGTAGGTTTAAGTTTTTTTGCCGCCAGTTTTCCATTCAGTTTTGCGTGCGTGTGATAAATTAATATAATTTAAGATGTTGAACTAAATTATATTTTAATTATATTACATATATACATATATATTATATAACCGTCATTATGAATTTTATTATGTTAGATGTACGGTTTAACTTGTTATTAATTGCATAAAGCTTTTGTTGTTGCTGCATTCCTCCCGCCGACCAAGAGACATAGGAAGAATATTAAAATATTATTATAACGATCCAGTGAGTGGAGTGAGACCAATGTTTAGACAAAACTTGGCACAATTTTATTATGATTTCGTGTTGATGCATCTGGGCCTGGCTCCATTCGCTAATTGAGACATTCCAATCTTAATAGAAAAATGAATATTTTGTTGCTTGGTGCCATTCTTTACGCGCGAACACATCGCAAATGCATGATATTTGTTATATGCAATGAGTAATCTTGAAAATGTTGAGCTTTCGTTGAGAAACTGTACAAGTATTGAATTGAACTAAATATATCTTATACAAAATTCAATGCTTTTCAAAACGTTAACATTGTATGGTGGAGTGTATTGTGGACTTGAATAACACGGGATCTGAAATAATGATTCTCGTGAAACTGCTTTTGTAAATGCTAAACCCGAGTCAAAGTTCAAAATGTGCTCTGCTGGTGGTCACTGTCGTTGTGGGAATGGCACCACTTGCACACCAGTCAAGGGTGGGACCAGCCTGGGAACAAATAGACGTTATTAAATTGGTTAGAAAGAGAGAGAAAGAAAAATTTTGAAACAACCTTTTTTTTAGAAATAACGTCTTTTGAAAAGAACACAGTTCTTTCGATAAACTTTTATTTTTATCTCTACTATTTCATGTTTACAATTTGTATGGTGTAAATTTTCTACATCTGGTAGTATTGTGAATACACATAATAGAATATACAGTGGCAAGCTCATTTAAATTATTGCAATGTGCATTAACTGTTTTTTAGTATTCAACGCTCACATTTTCGTTTCTTTTTTTACCAATTTATTTTATTTTGCATTTATTTACCAAATTTTGGCTCCTAAACAATCATACAAAATGTTGATGAATACAATTCAATGTTTACGTATTTAAAAAAGAAGTAAATCATTTTGAATTTCATTCAATTTTATGAATGAATTGTATTTTTGTCTACTACTTACATTATTATAAGTTTTACTTGTTTAATTATGAGATTTATGTAATTGACTTTAATATCGAGTTTATATGCGGGTCATATTGTTTTTCATACGAAATTTCATTGTTAAATTATTTTATAATTATTAATGTAAATTATGGTTTTTTTCAACGTAAACAATCAGTTTCCTTTTTATTTTCTTTTCTTACTAAGATTACAACCTATTTATTTATATTATTATCGAAATAATGAATGTCATCATGAACTATTTATCATCACACAGTCGAATCGATTCACATGAGATACGCATATGACACGTATCGTTATTAATCATCGCGTAGAAGTAATTTAATTTTTAACACTATTTATTGTTTTAAACTTTTGAACGATTAAAAGTTTTGTGCCAAACCCAATCCATCACAATATAGCATGACGTGTAAACTTAAGTTTTTTTTTCTTCTGTTATTCGCATGACATTTTTAGATAACGATCATCGATAGTATTTATTATATCGTAATTCTTTTGGCATATAGTAATAATAATAATAATATTAATAATTCCATATAACACCAATTGCAATCATGCTAATATTATCGGCTAGCGTAATGTTTAAATTATTATATTATTAGTTCATGCTAGAGTTTTAAATCAGTAGCATACATTTATATATCTATATAAATTAAAATAACGTCATTAAATGAACTGGAACTGAAGTACGTTTTGATCTTGTCCGTCAGTTGATCGAGGATGCACTTAAATACATAATAAAATAAAATGAATGTGAACGTTAGTGAATTGGGCTTATTACTGTTTGTAAGACCATACTGTTTAAAAGGAGATTATGTAAATCATTAGTGTTTTTAATATTATTCATAATAATATGTATATTATTTGAGCCATGTACATACATTTTTTTTTTCCCCGCCTTTGTATTTTAAGGATATGTTGGAAAATTATAATTTTAACTTATAATATACATTGTGTATGTTGTTTATCTATCATTTTATTTCAAATACCCATCACCTAACATTAACATGATTTTAACACGTGGCGTAAAGGCTTCACGTGTTACAATTAGTCCTGAAGTAACCTGTCGATAAATTCATAATAAGCCTAGTCCCCAAATCCCCACAGAACTCAGAGCTAGCAAAGGTTTCGATTAAATATGCAATCTCGTAATTGAAGTTAATCTTGGCGTTAATTGAATTAAATTTCCTTTTTATACCTCGATTAAGATATAATATGTTCAGGATAATAGATTTATCAACTCTTGATGAATCTGTCTTATATTCATCTTAATTCATATATGTATATGTACATACGTATATATGTATGTATGTAAGTGCCTTTATATTATATTAAATTCTTCATATTTACTAGCGACATAGATCTTTATTAATTTCTTTGACATTGCAAAGATTCATTCGAGGCAATTTTCAGTCGTACATTTTGACTTCGTTTTCTGCCAAGTGAAATGGGGTCACGAATTCGAATTAAAGCTCATTTGCATCATCCTTTAATTATTAGTGATCCCCGCGGGAGTCATCGAACGCGTCCTGTCTCATTCCTCAGCATCCCGACAGGACCCGAATTTTATACTTTGAATTTATTTAAAATCACCGCCAAAGTCGCTGTGCGTTTGAAACGTCAAGGTGATGTATACGCACGATTTGTGATTGTGACCTAGCGACCTTTTCAATTCTCTCAAAATTGACACAAAACGATTTAACTTACAGAACTCAACGATTCCATTGTGTTTTTTGGCAGGTCGCTGTCGTTAAATATGTACGAAGGAAAAAAAGTTTTCTTTTGGCCTCAATCTTAGAAATGTCGAGGTCGTTTTTTTTTTTTTCATTCTTTCAGCTCGTCGTTAATTGTCAATGTCGAATTTTCAGCCAAAACCGCTATTTGAAGAGTGCGTGTGTTTATTTTTATCGCCAAATAATTTTTTTTTCGGTTTACTTGTCGGTGAGCACACAAAGGTCAAAATATAGAATAAAAATACGAGTCACCTGTTATTCGCGTCGCGTTTTCCTTTTATTCGATTTAGTCGTTTTTTTTTCCAGCTCCGTACCACCTATCATGGGGGTAAAAAAAAAACGAAGATTTTCCCTCTGACGTCTCTTTTTTTAAATCCGAAAATCTAATATATAAAAAAAAGGAGATTTTGGATTCAATATTTGTAGAATATTTTCTGTATTTTCTTTCGAGATTTCCACACTGTGCGTACTTTCAAAGCCGAAAAAAAAGTCTATGCGAAATTTAGGCGGTTAAAATCTCCGACAAAGTAAGAAGTTCATCCTGTTATCCTTTGATCCTATCTACAATAGTAGATACAAGGGCGGCCGCACACCGAACCATCAAATGCTCGAAACTCGAATCAAATCGTCCACGTTATTAAGTGTGCGATATTCGTTCCATACTATTTATTACATATAAAGAGAATGCTGATCTTTCGTGCACAAGTCGTAAGGATTTTACGATTGCAGTGTATGTACATATGTACAGCAAATTTTAATGGCAAACGCTCGCACTTCCACGCATTCATCTGTCGAGTAGTACATAATAACGTACATACATATGTATGTATGTATATACATACTGCCGCGTGTCTCAGTTGTCTGCCAAGATCGTTTCTAGCCAATTTATTTCGCGAACTTGAATTTCATACGACCGTTTCGAATCTCGCATAAATATGAAATACTAGCTTGAAGTACCTATAATTATTGGCTATAGTCATCGAAATTCGATATATGAAGATTTGAGAAACGCTGAACGGGACTCCAAACTATTTTTTAACCAATTAAACTGACAATCGATAAAAATTAAAGAGATGTCGAAACAATTGAAGTATTCGACATTCTTCTTCTATAATTAACGATTATGTAGAGTAGATCCCTGTCTGTGAGCCTTCTATTAACTATGTACATATGTACTATGTATTTTAGTGAGTGGCCTATCTTTCCATGATCGCAACCACCAATAACTCGATTTACGGAATTGATACGTTCCTGAAAAGTTGTATCTAAATCGAAATTCCAACACCGAAAAGAAAATGTTCACCAGAAAATTGAAAATATGTATGTACCTATATATAAAATATAAAAAAAAAATCGATTATTTATTAACATATAGAATTTATTCATTTTGCATGTGTATAAAACAACCCGTTGACAGTCTCATCGAATGGTTATCAATTATGAATATAGAGCATTTACATATTAAAGCGTAGGTACATATGTACATGTGTAGGTTGCCGAGTCGAGCTACGCGCTCAAATCTATTATAAATTACATTGAAAATATGAGACTATTTTAATTAAATACAATAATATACAGATACTGCACGAGTCTAAAGCCATTCCATTATCAAGAGCTAAGTAATATGTATACCTACTTAATAAAATTCCACGCTAAATCTAGCCCCTAGCCCGTTTGTCAGTACATTTTACAACGCTCGCACATTTTTTAACTATAAGGAGTATGTATACATACATACATAGTGGTGTGCTATTTAACGCATTACAAATTACTTGGCTTCCGTATAAATGGGCCCCAATCATAGGCAACTTTCAATTTTCAAATAAATAAAATTTGTAACGCTTTAAATAGCTCCTCACTATACATATAATATATATGTATATGTAGGAGTACATATTATGTACTCCTGGTAATTGAAAAATGTGCGAGCGTTCTACAGCTAGGCCATCCCAGCCAGCCAGGTAGATTCCTACGCTATTATGCATGTATACTTTTATTTATTTGAAATACATGGGTAGGTGGCATAGCCAATGGAGCCCAGGATTCTATATAATAATGTATAATATATGCAACGCACACATATGTATGTATAAGAACTGGAAAATAAGTATGAAAGTGAGAAAATGTCGAATTTTGAACTAAAATTTTCAAATTCACATAAAGAGCATCTTTAAATCAAGGGATAGGTGTATGTACATACATACATATGTACATATGTATAAAGTGTTCTATTATTCCGATTCAGTCGTCGAAACGGAAATGTGTGTAGCAGCTAATAGCTAATTAAAAGAAAAATTTCAAAGAAAACTATCAAAACAAAGGTTGTATGAAATATCAGTCAAAGGACTAAGGTTAAACTTGATTAAAATCACAATACATATTATATAAAACAATACTCTATACGCGGTATATGTACCTCGTAGATGGATAAAGAAAAAATGAGCTACATATGTACTTTATCGACCTAAAAATCATTACGCATCAGAGCTGAGTCATCCTATTTAACGAGTAGAGTAAATGTTTATAAAACTGCCATCACGGACACTGATACCCTCATTATTTTACGTTGAATTTATCACAAAGCAATGATGTATGTATGTATGTATATATGTAGATATACTCTCTTGTCTGTCGAAGGGTAGTTTGCTTTGATCATAGGAAAAAAATTTAAAATGTCAGGTGTCGGACAGGTGATGGACAAATCAAATGATGGTGCTGCAGCCAGGTGTGGTTATTATCGATCGTATCAGGACGCCATTTGGTAGTCACGTGGGGCGCACGCGCGCCACACCTGTAGAGCCACAGCTTCCTGCACACCTCAACACACAACGGTGTCAGCGCTTCTTGAACCCTGGGGCGCTTTCGTCGCTTCATTGCGTTTGAATTTTGAAAGACCAAAAAGCGGTCTGTATTAAATGGCGGTCTTTAGCTCGATTCGATCCAGGCTTAAAGTATATCCATTTCGGTGATACGAATGTTGTGACTAGTAATTTTAGTCTAATCAAAGAAAATTAGATGTTATCTGTACATATCTGGAAAATTTCATTAGTAAAGGCCCGAACACACCTAGGCGAAATCGCTTGCGAAAACTTTCGCGCAATATCGTCGTTGATTCGCACCGATGCGAATGGGACGACGATAGTTTTCGCAAGCGATTTCGCTTCGGCGTGTGAGCGCCTTTTCATATAAATCACTGTCGAGCGTTTTGATAATATTAATACTTTTAAATTATTATTCTGTTCGCTAGTTAAAAGCAAACTAGAATATAATTATATAGTTTGGTCAGCTCATTTTGCCATGCATTAGTATTCAACTTTAGTATGCAACTTTTGAAAAACATTATTTTTAAACGTTATGATTCTCGTCTGTCATAATTAAAAATGATAAAATTAATTTATAGAATCATAAAATATTAAAATCTCTAATAGATAGTCATATTCGTATTCATTCGACTCTTCGCTTAAAAGTACCGGTACGTGTTACCCGTTCTCGTTTTTTTTTTATTAGATTGTGAAAGTATTTCACGTAATAATTATTACCTTCATTCTCCCATCCCTAGAATGGGATTAGATGTGGCAATAAATACTCCGAATTTATTGATTTTTTAACATTAATCTGTCGTCCCCAAGGCGACGACTTATTATTTCTTTTATTAATAAGTTTTTTTTCTAATTTAATATATTATGTATTTTATACGTAAAAGCCCTAACAGGCGTTTATTAAATAAATAAATATATCTTTCATTCCGTTTCGATCGTTTATGTATATATGTATGTATATAAATTAGTCGTACAATATGTATATGTATTTGACTCTTCGTTATTTCCTGTAAAATTTTGCTTTTCTGTAAAATAGCACTGATTGTAGATATTGAAACTTTTGTTTTTCAACTATTGGGTGTCGTTACTCTTTAGGACTTTGGAACTTATACTAATAATTTTGTAAAATATACTATATAAAAGGAATTGAAACCGATATGTCTATCAATCAATATTCGCTATGACGACTAGAAGTGACTTGTTTGTTACTTACATATAATAATAATACCGGAGGCTATACTTTTCATACACAAAAGAGTAAATAATAGGTCTTGTTAGTATATGCTCAAATTCCCAGGTGAAATCGATGTATTGTATACATTGTAACATTCATTATAATCACATTTGTTGATTTTTCAAACAATCACAATATGAGTATTGGATGTGTGTGTATGTACATAACTACATACATACATATTTACGAGAGCGCCTCAGATTGGCATTCCTATTCCTATACGATTAATAATAACCGTTCACGTCAACATAAATACCCGTTGAATCGAGTGCAATCGCTTCGTGTTATTTTTTTTTTTCGCCTTCTTCCCTCGTTTTCCTCTCAAGAGCACACATAACGTCGGAAATTCTCTGAAAACTGAGTTACGAACGAACGGAAGCTGTCATCGCGAAAGCATCTAGGGCGAAAGACCTATTAGTCGATATCGTATCGGAGTCTAATCAAACGAGGGCCCACAGTCGCTCATAAATACCCGGGAGCTGATACCGGAATATATAACGCGCTTTCGAATAGTGGTATATTAAAGCTTTCGATAGAGTACCTTAAGCCCTACCTGTCCCCCGACCCACACTTCCGGTTGAAATCTGAGCTTAACGTAGGTACGAATCAATACAATAATGGATCACCCGCCAAGTTAACCGGTTCGTTTTAATTCACTGCGATGAAATAATCATCACAGACACTATAATTGTCAGTGGAAAACAAAGCACATAACAAAGCTCGCGAATAAAAAGCGATCCATTGTCGACGACAGATGTAGGCTGAAATAAAAAAAAAGTAATCATAATTTATGAATTGTATTACGAATGCGGGGACGTGTTCAATAAATTTGTTTTGTGAAATGTTATCGTCGATCTTGAAATGGCTGATGATTGATTGAAGGTTTTGTGCGCGTGTTTGAATGACGCAAATAAAAGTAGCCGCACATCGAAGCTTTTACATATCGGTTTTCAGTTTAAAGAATTCACTGAATATAATTATAAAACAAAAACTTTAAGTTAGTCCCTCGTGTACCCCGTAAGTTTGTAGGATCATAGGAATTATTTCTGCTAAGTTTACACATCTGTTCTTAAGTCTGTTCAGTCAAATATAGTATAATGAATGAACAAGAAACCTGCAAACAGATTCCAATTCAATTTTATGATTAGATGTATCTAGTAACGTAACGTGTATTTGATGTTTTTATATTACTTATCTTTTGAATAGAATCCACGTGACGTTTTCCGGTCAGCGGTCCGTATTTTTCACAAAAAAATAACAATTTTTTAATTAAAACCCACAAAATGGAAACTCTCGTCCGTCGCAGCTAAAAGCACAATGGAAAAGTTATATTTGTTGCTCAGTTTGTTTATTAATTGAAAGTTCAGTTTAATTATCCGACCGTTTTGCGCGTCGAATTCTGAAGAGGTGCTTTTTGTGAGTTTTCCACCGATAGGTTTTCCGAGACGCGGGGCGTTGATTTTTCGTAAAAGAATTCCGTCAAACACGACGGTATAAAATAGCGACGGGGGATTTTCCTTTTCGCATTGTTTGAAATTCTGTAAATTAACGGTATCCCACCCACTCACCCCACCATCGTCGTTCTGTGTAATCTACCCAAAAAAATTTTTTACATCAAAAATTCAATTGACTATTGTTTTTCTTTTGGAGAAAAGTCCGTGAAATTTCGCAAAAATCCATTTAAATCAATGGAAGAAAATTCAGCTTTATTATTCAATTCCTGTTTTTTTTTGTTCCAGTGAAAATTTCATGAAAGTATTGTAAGATATGATTCTGTCAATTTATTTTTAATTTCTTGCCAAACGCTGCCCAAAAATGTTACACCAATACTGACAATGAGATAAATTTAACATCTATTTAATGAATACTAAACAAAGTGTAATCTTATGATTTATCTCAAGCTTTTACGCTCTTGCCCATGATATACCAACAAATACATACATGTACCTACAATAGTAACTGTAAGAGATATATGTAGTTATTACATCACCGTTTAATTCGATCAACGTATTGTTTTTGATGTTCCAAATCGATAAGGATCAGTCATAATGATCGATGATGACAATAAACGGAATTAATTTTCGAGATAACGCTAATTGTTTTACGGTATGCAATATTGAAAACGGTTTTGGTACTAACATGCATATATGTTTTTATGCGTGCGTAAAACGTACAATTACACGAAAATTTATTGAGCGAAAGTACACTCGAATATAATCTCGGTAAATCAACTTTATCGACTCGCATATCATTTACGTACGAACTGTAAGCGAAACGAGCAAACGCTTGACCTAGCTCGTCTTTGAAAACAGCTTTAAAAGGCTCCTGTAACGAGAAGACTTTTCACATTTACCATTATAAAGTGTCTCTTACTAACAAACATTAACGAGAAAATTGTATTATGTATTTACAACTGCACGCTGCATTGTGAACGTTAACGAGATTCAACCCTTTAAATTTCCCCGAACACCGCGTAATCATCCCGTGTTCACAGACGTCACGAACGTCTTCTGCATTTTATTTACATTACGTAAATGTTTAGGTTTCATTCGTCTTCTCGGTATTTGCGTCTGCTTGTTATTGTACTCTCGAGAGTGTTCAGAACAGCTTCAACGTGATTCGTCTTCGATTGAAACAATACTGTTTATTTACATACAGTATTAAAATATTAAATTTAAATTGAATGTACCTATAAGTACTTGGCAATACGAGAAATTTTCATTTGATGGACAAAAAAGCCTATTGTATATATGTATGTACATATTTATTTATTTATTTTATATAATAATAGCTAATTAGCTAATTTAACTAACATCTATTATATATTTATAACAACTACATAAATCTATGTAGTAGTACACATTATACACTATACTTATACATATCTACTATCAGATATGCATAGATATCAAGAATGCATTTATGGTTTTAGAAGACCTGACGCACTCAGGTAGGGCATTATATGTATGTATGTACATACATTAACAGACCCCTATGAAAAACACCACCAGCTGTCTTCGTTTTCCTTACTCTACCTACAACTAAATGGTTCTTATTTCTAGTACGATAACTGTGGATATCACTATTTCAAACTATACTATAATTCTTAAAATAATTTGGCAATAACTTATGATCTAACTTATAAACAAAAGACAATGTGCTTAACTTTAAACAATTTCTAACAGTCACCCATCCCAATTCATCTAACATACTTCTAATACTTTTTAGCCTACCAACATTCAAAATACCTCTCATAGCTCTGTTTTGTAACCTTTACATTTTATCTGAATCTTGACCACTGAACATAGATAGTAAGTACAGTGGCACAATAAACCACATGTAGCAAGACAATTGTATAATAAACTAAAACCTTACTTTTTCTACTTAAAATATTTCTTAACCTACATAAAACACCAACTTTTCTAGCCATTTTTTAAAATATATATACAGCATGTACCTTAAAGTTCAGCTTAAAGTTATGCTTTCAAACATTCAAAAATCAAACTACGAAGCCGGTCAATTTCGAATCCAGCAAGTTCCTTCGCACATTTAGAATTTCACCTTTTAAGACGGAATACGCCGTACCTACTGTCTGTCAAAAATTTACAAATACGCAAAACCCCCGAGGACATCTCTAAGGGTGGATTTATCGGTCGAGCTTTACAACCCTTTCGTCGCCAACTTTCCAGACGTTTCGCACCAGACCAAAAACGAAATCGCGCGTGTGTATTATTCAGCGGTTGTTTTGTTTCGTTATTCCCTCGTTTAATTTGGAAGCTTTCACCGCGTATACTCGCTTGCATGTACCTTTGGTGTGCGAGCGATGAAAGCCTTAATAACAGGCGCGTTTAATATGTATGAAGGTTTTGACTCGTTCGTTGCAGTGTGTTTTGTGCGGAATACCAAAAAAACCGCACGTCTGCAATGCGATGCCGCAGCATCGAAACGATCTAAGGTCAAACTGAATCCTCTCCGGGGAACGTGACGTGTTAATTTTTCAAACGTACGAATTTTCAACTGAATAATTGATCGGTGTTCAGTTTCACCCCGTGCCTTGAAAGCATCACGTGTCGAATATATGCCTTACTTGAAACTTGAACCGTCCAATTGATGTACAATATTCATATTTTCATAATGATGTACTTATGTATATACTGTAAGCATTATAAAAATTGAGAGAACATCTCTTGTTAGTCTCCCTGTTCGTTTTATGTACCTATATATACGAATATCTATGTAGAGGCGGATTAGAATTAGGGTCTGGAATTTAATGACATATTCATTGTTTAGGGCTTTGGGTTATGGAGATGACAATTCAGTCGTACATTGGAGGTAGCCGAATACATACATGTAAGTCATAACATCTATGTATGGGCGTGTGTGCAATAATGGAGGGATATTTTAGCGTCGACAAACGCACGGTTTATAATTAAGCGGCGTTCGATTCGCCGAATATATTGACAAAAGTGGTAAGTTAAAATCTAATCGTTTAACCCGAACCGAATCAATACAATAAGGGTCCGTTCAGAATATACTACCCCGCTGTGGATACAATCGAATACACAGAAATGAGCTTCGCATTGTTTGCCTTTCAGTTATCATCTCTCAGGGTTAATGGAATAACGAGCTCAACCCTCGTCTAATTTATGGGGAAGGGCTTGGAGGGGAAAGGAGGCACGGCACGATTCGCTAATGGAAAATCTCAACAATTATCCGGAAGGGCTTTGTAAATACGGTGTCCTCCGCCATTGCCGTGCGTCGTCGATCTAAATCGACGCGAAAGAAGGGCCAGAAGACGGAAAAAAAAGTGATACAGGTACAAGTTAACAATGGCGTTCATATTCGTATAGGTATTTATATTCCGAGCACGCGCGTGTGTGCCCATCGGTGGAGACTCTATCCGACCTGAAGGGTCAATTATGGCCCTGTCGAATATCGGATTTTGCGCGAATGTGGTGCGGGTAGAGAAGAGGTTATTGTCGCCGGTCGCACGAGGGTTACAGATACGGCATAATTGAAAACGAGAACCCCGGGGACGCCATGCCGTTCGGGCGTCGTTATTTTCCGTGGGAAATTTTTACCCTTTGAGGGTTTCTCTCTGGAAAACCGAAACGTCCGTCGCTTTCCCGTTGCGAATGATCAACTGCAGTGGTGTATGTATTTTAAAGTTTGCTTTGGTTGGTATATGTACACTAGGGTGGAGCGGTCTTGTATGAACAATTTTTTTACTTTATTTTGAATAATACGTAATATCAAAAAGCTTGGGTGTGGGATTAGTGCTCTATCACATCCACATCATAACTGCAAAATTTCTCCTAAAAATATTAATGTTTGGTACTGCCCCAAGCTGCTTGAATATTGGGAAAAAATATAAAATCTACCTATGGTTAGTAGTGAAGCATATTGTAGCAATATTATAAATTGGAAAAAGGTAATAGAGTCTCCTCACAACAAAGTCATAGATGAGGAGACTATTTTACAAGCTAATGCCGATCAAAAAGTAATAAATAGTCATTTTACCTAAGATAAAGATTTTTCCTTGCCACACATTGAAAATTGTGACAGAAATCTCTGCTACTGTTGGTGGAGATGGTTTCATGAAAACGACACTCTAATCACGAAAAATAATGCCTATTTTCAACACAAAAAAAGAGATTTTCTTGTGGGATGCCGGTATGATATTTTCTTTGTTTTTTGTTCTTAATTAGTAACATATGTATTACTTGTTTGCATTGTCTTAAATCAAATAAACGACAAGAAATGTAATGTTAATAATTATCTGCGTTTTAATACCGCTACATGGACATTCCACTTTTAGCTAAAAACACATTCCTTCTAAATTTTTGACTCTATTGGGGCAGTATAAAGAGTTAGAACAGCGGTCGGGAACCGGCGGCTACGGAGCCGCATGCGGCTCTTTGTATGAAAACCTGCGGCTCTCGCTGTCATCTAACGTTTCGCGTGAAACACAATTCTTTGACACAATTTAAACAAAATCAAAATAAATCCGATGTCCACAACTTCATGGCTATTAAAAGGTTTCAGATTGTTTTTCAGATAAAATACTTTTTAATAATAAACTGTCTAACATTAAGAAATACCACGAAGATAACTTATTTCTTACATTAATCAATTTCATAAAGGAGTAACGTTTAATTTAATTTTGAATATGTAATCCGAAAACAGTATGTTGCGGTTCCATAACTTGCAAATTTTGAAGGGTTTTCCCTGATTTGGCTTTTAGCTCGAAAAAGGTTTCCAACCACTGAGTTAGAATATCAAAACATAATTACACCGTTTTGTTTTTATACCCATGGAGCAACTTTCCAAGCCCCAAGCATTTTGATTTTCAAAAAAAAAAAAAAAACGCTCCACCCCAATGTACATACATACATACATACACGTGCAATCGATTTGAATGAAACATTTATATTCAATACTAATGTTCTATGTAGCTACAATGCCATTTACCCAATAAGTATGTTGTGAGGTCAGATAAATTTATGTTTTCCTTTATAAATAGATGCCTTAAGAATGTAGTGGTACAAATAGTTGTAAAACTACTTTATATTTTAATGGTCGAGGCAAACAACTTCAAATGCATTGAATCCGTATTTATTTGTCACATCTCACATGCCACGTTCTTTCTTACATAGAAAGGCAGAATAGTAAGTACATAAGAATTTTCGGATCCTGTCAGTCAATATTTGCAGTAATGGAATTGTCTAAACACCATTTTTTTTTTGAAAGAAAAAAAATGTTCATCTATTATTTCCATCGGAAATTTGTGCATTTCACTGAAAAAGTAGTAAAAATATTAGCAATTACTATTGTGATTTAAATCTGAATAAATTTGGTTAATTTTAAAAATTAAGATACAACATTTGCTATGACAAAATATTCAAACAAAAGTGAAATTGTGCGGAAAATTATTGCAAATAAAAACACTCTGTCTGTAGTATGGCATGTAATGATTTCATTAAAATCGGCCAAATGGAAATGTTAGTTTGCTTTTCCGACACATTTAATTTGAGTTGTCTTTTCCGCATAAAGCGTGATTGTTATGATGTTGTTTTCCAAAAAATACACGTCTAAAACTGAAACGCTACTACGGTGATGAAAAATAAACATTTTAATGTTCAAACCGTCCTTTTTTTTCGTTTACTTTAAAATGTATTTTTTTCATCAACGTGGCGCTATTAGTTTCGAAAATATGAATGTTTTAAAACAACACCAGTTTTTTTATGTCACTGTTGTATAATAATTACTGTATTTCGTACATATATATGTATGTATGTATGTACATATATGAAAATTGAATTTCACACTAAAAGCGATTATGTAAAGTTTCGTCAAGTTACAATAGTGATCATGCTAAGATTGGTTATAAATCTAATACACAACTCATGTTGGTAACAGTATTAAGCGTTATATCCATTATTGCATACAAGTGTATAATACTATAGTGCTCTTAGAGGAAAATGAACCAATGGCGTCCTAATCAGCGGGAGTGCGCAGCAGTGCGTTAATTCGCTAAATCACCATACGTGTATGTATGTACATATTATATGTACATAATATGTATGTACATACATACAACACGCCACAGAGCGGTCGACGTTAAAATTTACAGCTTTCGGTGATATCAGAGAGCTTTCGCCTGTCTATCGATTGTGTCAGTTCACATTGAGCTTTTGCCCTGCAGCAGCTTTCGACTGTCGACAGCGAACTGACTCGCGAACGTCAGTATAAATACGAATCATTCACTTTACCCGACCCACACGAGAGGAGAGCTCTTTCCGTTCTATTAATTAATTTATTTCGCAATGTGGTAAAAATGGAAATGAACTGTATCGACAGCGTAATCGATACTGTAAATTGCGCCAGTGCGTTCGTTTGAATGTTCATCGTGTAAATAATAGTTCGTAAGCTCGTATAGTAAATTGTGTATGAGACACGTATGGCACGAAAACAATCGCGGGCGGTTTTCAATTAACCGACCCGAAACCTTATATTTTTTCCGGATAAAGTCATCCGGTGGAATAAAGGGATTCTATTTAATTAAGGGTCGGAGTCGACCTACCCTGGCCCCCTGTTTACGCTCCTCGTCCCATCGGAAATTTTCCGCGAAAAACGTGAAATGCGAGCTTTTCGTTCGTCCAAAAATCAAAAGTCTCTCTCTATCTTTCGCTCGTGTTTGACTTATTTTCGTTAATTAATTGAACGCGTCTGTCGGACTCGAATTACTTGAAAATCGGCCTTATCCATCATTCACGTAATCCATACGCCTGAAAATAATCTAGAGATCGAGTTCTATTTTGAAATTATTTTAAAAGCGAAAATTAAAATAAGACGCAATTTTAATTCATAAAAAAATGATCAATCAATTATATGTACGTCTGTATTACTTATTGTATTATGTGGAATTTATTTTATTTTATATTGTACTTTATGAGCCGTATTTTACTTAATTATGTACTTAAAATTAAAATTAAAATAAAATTCCTGTCTGTCTTGACCAATTTGCATCCACTTGACACCACACATTTGTCTCAATTCATCAGCCCATCGTCCACTCGGTCTACCTCGCTTTCTATCACATTCTCTCGGATACCATTCCAGTATTTCTCGCGCTCATCTGCCATACTTTCTTCTTGCTATGTGTCCACTCCAACTTTTTCACACGTTCCGCTATATCTGCCGCTTTGGTCATACTTCTTACCCATGTATTCCTCTTACGATCTCTTTGTATTATACCAAGCATACATCTTTCCATGCTTCTCTGTGTGCTACTAGGTATACGGATAATACAGTAATGTCAAAAAGTCTCTGGTGCTCAAATATTTATAAGTTGACTAGCTGACCCGGCATGCGTTGTAATGCCCGATCCCGTTTCCGTTCCCGTTCCCGTTCCCGTTCCAGATCCCGTTCCCGATCCCGGTCTCGATCCCGTTCGCGTTCCCGTTCCTAGTACGTTATCTGACACGTGAGCAGACCCGATCCCGATCCCGTTTTTCCCAGATTTTTTTTCATAGGAACCATCCCCGGCATGATCACAATAGCACAAAAATAAAACCGGGACTTTAACTATCCACCCGATACAAAATATATCATGAATTACGAATGACTGTATTATATCTAATCTGGTATAGTAAGCTGTCGATTTTCCCGTCTTTCTAAAACCCATTCTAAAGTAGCTAGCCGCCTCACAGAATCATAGGTGTACATATGTACATACATATATGTATTTAATGCAAAAGATCTCTCACCTAACATAAGCGAATTGGTTCAATTGTTTCACAGGTAAAGGACGAAGGATAAGGCAACCACCTCAGGGGCGGCAGGGTGCCGCCCCTTCCCCTTCCAATCCTAGCTGAAGGCTCTAGCGCGTCCCTGCCATCAGTTCACGTCGAGCCCCCGATACGAGCGGTCGCAACAAAACCCCTAAACCACTTCGACAGGCAAAGAGTTAACTCGTAAACCACAATTTACCAGATCTACATCACAGGCTGAGAGACTCGACAGGGGACAGGCGTGGCAGGAAAGCTCTAGCGTCGTCGAAGTCGTCGAGTATCAACAAGTGGGGGGGAGCGGGGAAAAACTTTGTGAAAAGTCACCGATTTTCCCGAACATCTGGCACGCATTTTCCCGAACATCAAACCGTGAGTTTTTCATCGTCGATTACTATTATAGTAAATAGTATGTATTGTTTCGAATGTCTGTCGGGAGTTGCGACACTCCTTGTTGACGTTTTCCGATCACGTATGTATGTAGGTATAAGCGTTTCGTTTGTGCGAATGTCTTATATGTAAGTATATGTATATTAAAAGTAATCTTACGAGTCGTATACAATTTAACAATCAAGCGTACATAATGTTTTGTACAAAAAATAAAATAAAATGTTTTTAATACTGAATGTGCCACAGAATAGTAAAAAAGAAAGGGTTAGTATTATTTATTCCGTGTATAAATTACACGGATATACTGAAAATTCAACTACAGTACCAATAAATAATTAAAGTTAGATATGTATTTACAAATGAATAAATTTATCGTCGTATTTTTCATGTATAAAAACGTGAATGTTATAGTGGCATATTAAATTTTATTTCAACTCCGTCTGGTTTTTTTTTTAGGTAAATCAAACCTGTGCCAATTTCAAAATATGATTCAATTAGGTCGTATTAAAGTTATTTACGCCCTTTTCCAACGAATCACTTCGAATGTGAGGCGTATAATTTTACATATTAATATTTTTAGTCAATTTAACTTGGATGGCGTTCGTCAATTACGAAAAATAAGTTTAATAGTATTTAAATATTTCATGTTGTAGAAATTAGTACTGTCGTAGATTTATATACATATACGGCATGTTTAAAAATATTTTAATAAATAAAACCTGCCCGCTTTGTTCGCGGTACGATTATTTTTTTTATTGGTAGGTCGTGGGCGTACAACTTTCTGAAATGAATGATTCGAGTATTTAAAGTGTCGTTTAAGAAAAATGAAATCGCATCAAAACGACAAAAAACAAAATGCTCGGCGTTTCGACAAAAAAGGTACACGTGTAGGATGTTTCGGTTTTTTGTGAGTGTGCTACGGCGCGAAGCAAACGCTTCAGCGGTCTTGAAAAGCTCGTTCGAAGCAGCTTAAATACGAAGAAAGACTTTGTTGTAGTGCTTTAGGTCGAACGCCGAAGAGGAAAGGGAGGAAGATGTGGAAAGGGGGAGGAAGGGGTCGAATTTAGCCAAGTCGACGTTACTCGGTTGTCTGCGGGAGGAGATACGTTTTCTTTAACCGCGATTTTCAGCTGTTGCCCCTACGCCATCTGTGGCGATTATACGCTCAGTTTGGCTGAAAAGCGACGAAGAACATTTGCTTAATGCTTCCACGAAAAGGTTCAACGGGAAAAATAACGAGGAAATATTGTTTTCGTCCGAAATCTCAGTCGTAGAAAATGCTCCCTTTGTCCATTTGCTACTGCGCGACACGTGGCCGATAGAAATTGAATTAATTTTCTTTCTATAACCATTGTTATTCTACGGTAGACTTATCATATTATTGTAGACATTTACAATATGGCCTTATATTAATTATTTGTATCGAAAAGTTGATGTGTAAAATAATTGGAATTCAATCAAATAATAATCGACAATGGCAATAACGAATACGCTTCCAATTATGTTGTTTAATAATAATTAAAATGCGTAAAATTTCCTTTGTCAGGTGCGAATTTCCCAAAAGTCTCACACAGATACGTTTAAAATTTGACTTGAGCACTGGTGATTTTTGAAAGAAATCGATACACCTATACAGTGTTCATTCCGTGTTTGTGTTTTTAAGAATGTAACATTAGAAAATGGAAATGGATCAACGTACAGTACACCTACATACGTGTTTGCGAACGTTGTTTTTGCTGTAACGTGACAAAGTGTAGTTTGAGATACGCGACACGAGCGGAAAAATTGTTTCGCATGTGAAAACAATAGAGACGTGTTTTAACGCAAAAACAAACCGAAAAAATAAAGTCGCGTAAGAGGTGCGAATAATAAGGTGATAATATTATTTTTTTTCCCGCCGACGGAAACCTTCACCTTTTCGCGCGATACGTGGTCAGATTGTATTATATGTACAATGCTAATTATTTATTATTTATTATACGTACCAAAAATAAACGTTCGCGTATTGATTTTGGCGGCCGGGTTGTTATGTTGTTACATTGGACGGAACAATTCAAAAATATCGCACAAAATGAAAACCGCAAATTCCCTGGCATGCGGTGGTAACGCACCGGCAATTTAACAAAATTAAACAATTCGCGAATATTTTTAATTGGGCGATAAGTTCGAATATTTCGCCGTTTCTCAAATTTTTACAGGTGTGATTTAATATTTCAGTTTGAATAGCCTCTCGGTATTTTATTTTAGCCGAATGAGTGGAAACAAAACAATGTGGTTTGTATTGAAGTAATTTATATCACCTACACTTTGGGAAGCTTTGTTGGGTTGCGTGTAGAGCTGAATATTCGATGTTCGTGCAGCGGTTGGTGCATGCAGCTAGCATAGCGGGTCGCCTGTTGCATGTCGGTGGGCTGAAACCGGGTGAGTTTCAGCTATAAAATACTGAAACTATACCAATGGGGATGTTGGGGGACTTTAGGGGTGGTTGGGGAGCTCCACAGGGTTGAAGCTGCTTGTATGATAATGGTGATCTGCTACAGTTCCCTGAATTACGCGGCTTCCGCGGATTCGCGATCGCAATAATTCCCATCGAAATTATTATCGTACATTGCGACACGTTGCCTGAAATGTGTGTGCTTTTAATATAAAATTAATTTTATCGAATGAAACAATTTCGTTGAACAATAACTTTGTTGTGATAATTCATATCGAGCCTTCTAGACAATTTTTTTTTAAGTAAGACTTCTTTTCGCTCGGTAGAGTAAAAACGGTTCATCTAACGTTCTATACAAACGGAGCGAGCGATAAGCTGTAACGCATATCCCCACTCCTTCAGTTTGGATGTAGGCTATTGCCCTCTCTTTTGCTCTTTCGCGTTCGTGCGAGAGAGAGATCCGCCCGGAAAATTCGAGCGTCCCTCTGCACCCCGCACCGCCTCTCAGTGTAGTAAAAATGTTTCATCGAAGCGTGGTACGACACGAAAACCAGTAACGGCCAGTGGCCAGCGGGTACCCCCACTCCTCGGCTAGACGTCAGGTACAGGTCACGCAGGCCACAAACACACACAGATTGCGCGTGTGTAGTGTCTGTAAATAGGCGAATAATACGAATTTTCACTACATGCAACAATAACTTTCGCGCGCGTACACGTTACGAGTGTAACAGCGACACTATTGCTTTGTGAAATTACAGCATGTTTCTTCAGTCCAATCATTATCAAGATGCATATGTGTGTGTGTTGGGGTCGCCTCAACTTTCGCCTCATTTGTGTACACAATTCTTTCACATTCACATCTGTATTCCTTATTGTACATTGTACTTGCTTAAATTGCAAAAAAGTTTTACTTCTATAGTGAGTAGCGGCTACTCACTGCGATTTTTTATGTGTCGCGAATAATAAAAACAAATAGGCGTTGTGACATAAACGAATTATAAATTTAATATTGTGGAAACGGACGAAGAATATTACAAGACGGCCACTCACGTTCGTTAATATTTACAGAATGAAATTTCGATATTAATTAAATTTTCCGAGGGTTGCTAAAGCCCTCGTCGACCGTTTCGGTTTGAAATTTTTCTTGAGAGCTATTTTTTATTTAACGTTTTTTATGGTTGGTTGTATGTGAAATTTTCAGTATGTTGGATTGGAGAAATTTACTTTTCTCAAGAGACGTCAAAAGACAAAGGAAAATTTAACGCTTTTTCTTTACATATCTTTGTCATAATATTGATACGGCGTCGAGTCGCATCTCCTTTTTGTCTTTTTCAATTCAATACGACTTTTCCCCCGCATCGTTTTTTTGTTGAAAATGAGTTTCTATTTTGCGAAAATGAAAATTCACATTTTCTCCATTCTTGCATGTACACACAATACAATGTACATACATACGTACATATGTATATGTATTGTATGTACATGTACATATTGTATATAATATATATGTTTTTCCATCTTATTATGTTAAAAGCCGGATTATAAACCGTTTTGACGTTGACATGTGTTCAAAAACTTTAAAGCTCAAGCAAAAAAATAATAGCATATTTACTTTATTTAATACACATACATGCATGTGTATACATATATGTATGTGCTATATACCTCGACCTATGTACTTATTTGTACTTCGGAGGCAAGTGAAATAATTTTCAAAATTGCCTAAATGTAAATAGCCCACGGCATTCAAATTATACTACTCGAGTCCGTCTAAAGAAGCGTAATAATAAAATTTCATGTTCGTATACAGGTTTATTAGTTGAGTGAAAAAATTCCTTTCTCGGATTTTCATACTCTTATTTCTTTTACAGAATATCTTTAACCGTCAGTTTGTTTAAGAAATATCAGTACCCTTTTATTTTATTTTTATTCGAGAATAACATTCCAGCTTTTTTCGATTTGTTATGTTCGTAATTTTGTTGTTCTACTTTTACAATAGATTGTCATACAGTATTCGATTGGCTTTTTACTTTATCCTAATCGGATAAAGTATTGTGATCGTGCGAAAATTCGACCTCGAGATTTTGACTGATTTGTATCAGGTATCATCCCCTGATCACGTTTTCATGATTTCTAAAAAATGTCTGTATGTCTGTATGTCTGTGTACTTATGTGTGTGTGTGTCTGTATGCGTGTTTTCTCCAAAACTGTCAAGTCTATCAAGCTGAAATTTCATATCTATTATTTCCACGTAAGGTGTAAGAGCCATAACGAATTTGGTCAACATCAGTAAACCGGAAGTAGGGTTTTTTTCTTGTAGAAAATACTAAAATTCTTTTACCACAGAATATTTCGAAACGGCTCGGGAATTTTGTCCAAATTTCATATCTATAGTTTTCACGTTAGCCATAAGACATACTGTGATTTTTTGGTCAATATCTGACTACCGGAAATGGCAGTTTACTCTTGAACGATTTTTTTTTTTTTTTCGGCCTTTTAAATATGTGGTATCGTCACAATATTGTAATGTTGTAATTTTGAGAGAAATTTGTATTTAAAAAAAAAAAAAATAAATTAATAAAATTTCAACCGGAAGTAGACTTTTTTTTTTTTTTTTGTTGAAAAGTTTACCGCAAAATATTTCCGAAACCGCACCGGGAATTTTCTCGAAATTTCATATCTATAGTTTTAACGTTAGCCTTAAGAGATACTGTGATTTTAGTCAACTTCTGACTACCGAAAATGGCAGTTTACTCTTGAACGATTTTTTTTTTTTTTTTTATTTTTTTCGACCTTTTAAATATGTAGTATCGTCATAATATTGTAATGTTGTAATTTTGGAGAATTTGATATTTAAAAAAAAAAAAAAAAAAAAAATTAATAAAATTAGTCAACCGGAAGTAGGTTTTTTTTTATTTTTTGTTTAAAAGTTTACCGCAGAATATTTCCGAAACTGCATCGGCGATTTCGTCGAAATTTCATATCTATAGTTTTCACGTTATTTGTAAGAGATACTGTAATTTTAGTCAACTTCTGATGACCGAAAGTGGCAGTTTTTCCTATTTGAATATATGCCGAAGATCGTATTTTACATACGCGCGCGCACTCAACACAGTGATTCTATGATATGTACATATGTATGTATGTATGTTGGTTAGTGTGGTGGTATGCATGCGTTTTATTAACTTACGTACTTAAAAAATTAATTTCGTTACTCTTTGTATTCCTCAAATATATGGATAAAGTCATGGGTTGGCCACACCCGTTTTTTTTTTAATATTATTTATTCAAATATTAAAATATTCCAACGTTTCGTTTTTCGATATTCCCCTCTTCCCTTGCAAATATGTACATATAAATGTATAGCGAATCATTTTTGGTTTATTGATATATATGTATAATAAATGACGATACCTACTACTTATACTTAAAGTGGAGCTTGGCATTTGCAACATGCATTATAGATTAGAGTTTCAGTCGCATGTCATGTTAATAGGGTGTCAAATAATAACCCTTTGGACCTGTGCCATTCGACAACATCCCTCTAATAATGCCCACCTACACGATCCACGTCGTTCGAATACGCTTAAACAATTAACCGAACACCCTGTATCTTTCACACATACATACACACAAAATGGGTATTCACGTGTGTTTTGTTAGACGGCTGCTGTATGTATAATCTGCCGTTGGCAGGCTGCATATTATCCTACTACCTGTATTGTTTCAAGCTCCATTGTTACACAAAACGCCACTGTGTGTTGTTGTAAGAGTAAAAAGCCCTCATACAACACATTTCTAATGGTCGTTTGAACTTTAAATTTACATTTGCGTAACCGGTAACGGTTTCCTTTGCGAATTTAATTCTTCGCACAGAGATTAGCCATGTACGGCGCGAGCTTTCTCGAACGTAACACCTTCGATTCTCTTTACGAGCTTCGCACAATAATATATCGAATGAAAACAATAATTATTGTGTTCAAACACACCTCGCCGGCTGTTTTGCATCAATATTTATTGTGTATTAACTTTGAACGAAAGTGCATCCCGCGACGGCAAAATTTCCGTATTGCGACACGAGTGATCGGAAGCAATGCATAAATTTCGCGTTGTCGTTTTAACCTTTTCGCGCAGCGCTGACACTAATCCAATCGAGCGTGTGCTTTTCAGAATAAATTTCATAAACTCATCGTGCATACATAATAATATCTGAGCGCTTTTCCATATCTCGAATTTCGCTTAGCAGATGAAAAACGGCGGCTCGCGAGCATCTCGTCTTATTTGACGTTCGTTATCGCCCTTTGAGAGTTTTGCGACGGATCGGATTTTGCTGGCGAAGTAAACCGAGCCGAATATTACAGGGTACAAAAGTGAAAAGGACGCTGCTGCCATTATCATAATATTGCCTTACATCAGTTTACACTGAGAGCTGTTTAAAATTCGACATTCGACATATGAAATTGTATATTCAAGCGATATTTTCTGTGTGATCCATTTATGTTCAAGTCTAGACTGTTTGTTTGTACTGCGGAGATGGACAGTTAAATCACTTCTTATCATATGCAATGAATTACCAGTCTCGGATATCTCTCTATTTACGTCTCGTTAATAGTAAATGCGAAGATAATGGCACCAACTCGTGTTATTTCCCGAATTTGACATGTGAAATTCATGATTTGACTACCTTTGATTTATTGCGTGTGTAAATATGTTGCGGTCAAAGGTTCATTCAACGTTATTCGAATATACGTACGTACCTTTCCAGTTTTGAGAGATTGACATTGTACATATATGTACTTACTTATAGCGCAAATTGGTTCTATGTATAGCTCGTAGTGTGTGAAATAGTAGGTCGGAAAAATCGCGGCGACTTTTCCCGGTGGCGGAAATTTCAATACGTCCTTTTTCCATCTTATCGAATCGACCGCTGTCATTCAAAAAAAGAACCTTTTCAGATTTTCATCTCCGACTGCACCCTTAAAAAAAAAAACGCCAAAGGCTTACTCTACACTCCCATTTCAATTTTGTCCTTTGCGTCGAATATTTTCCGCGTGGTGTGAGCGTCCACGCGTCACGATTTTCAAAATTTAATTTGCGGTGAAACGAAAAGGATAAATGGGAAAAAAATTGCGCAAGGATGATCTGATTACGCGGAGAGACTCGCTTTTCATGTAAATTAGCGCTTTTCGCACAGTATTCGCCCCGTTTTTTCCCCGCGTAAGTACGTTATCGGTTTTCAACGATACGCCGACTAAATAAAGCATATGACAATATCGTTAAATGTACATACGATATTTGAGAAATATTTATTTCTCGCGGACGTTTGAGTCTTTATTTGGGAAGTAGGAAATTTCGTTCGGAGGTTAAAAATAGTCGCGATTTCAAAATCAGAGTGCTCTTAAGGGAAATACCAATTAAAATGACAAAGTGTTGTCGTTTTTTCGGTGGGAAAAGGACAGATTACAAACCTGCCAAAACTCAACGTCTGCCATTCGAATGAGTCTCTGCGAAGTCCTTGAACGCGAAAGCTCCGCGGCTTATACGTTCGGAATTAAAATTTATAGGGCTTTAACCCTCTAGGCGAAATTAAAATGGAACCTTTCGTTTCCTCGAGAAACTTAAGAATTTTAATATTACAGATTTTTGATCTCGCTCATTGATCCCCCGTTCTACCTCCGACCCAAAAGCGCTTTTATTTATTTTACGCTCGTGTTTTGTTATAGTGTGTGTTCGTGCACGCCTAGGATAAAAATAAAATTCGTTCAAACGAACGTACAATAAAAATATAAAATAAAAATCGTAATGAGAGTCGTTGAAAAGGTTCAATAAATAATTCAATTCCTGGGAAATGTACGTGCCGACAGAAGTAATGAGGAGCTTTCGCGTGTGAAGGCAGGGAAAGGTATGTGGGGGGAGGGAGGGGGGGTAATTTATATTTTATTTTGCAGCATCACGATCGGTCGTTTCAATTGGAACAACACTCGAACGTATCTGTTGAATTTCAACAACATTTAAATACATTTTTCAACGAGGAGTACTTTGGGGTAATCAACAGGTGCGTGTGTATAAATATTCTGCCTTGATTTGTACTGTGTTTTGTCTCACATAAATTATTAATTCGATTCTGTTTATTCTGCAACGTACGTAGAATTACTAAATCGGCCAGACTGTGTCGAGTAATAAATAAGCGATAAATTAGTAAAATCAAAACGGACTCGTCACCAGTGAGGAAGATACATATGTACATAGAAGGGGTGAATAGGAAGACGGCAAACCTAATAAAGGCAACCTTATGGTTTTGCGAAAGCGAAAAGGGCAAATGAGAATGGGCCGTAAAGGATCCTTCTTGACACTTATAGTTCTCAGAACTTATTAGTGTCTAATTAGACGCGTCAGGGATCGTGACCCCCGTTAAATGGAAAATTCTCGATTTATATTCCAAACGAGATTTTCGTGTATACAAATTTATGCGTTTATCTACACATTTAATTCGCTATTTTCGTACAGCGTAAGAGGAGAGGGATCCCGACTAACAATCGCGGGGATTTATCCCTTCTTAAAAAAAGGGAAAATCTCATTTCTCGAGAAGCTCAATCTCGGGAGATCCCCTCCGGACGGCAACTAATTTCAGTGCCCCACGTGAGATCTAAAGGCTCTCCCTCTCTCCTTCCATCCGAGCAAATGGAATGAATTATGCAGGAGAAATATGCGCAGAGGACAAATAATGGAAGACAACGATGGAGAAAGGACCGCCGGGGTCGAGATAATGATAGGGCACCATCACATCTGGGTGATATAGACCCCTCTGCTCAGCGATAAGTGGATTATATCTCGTCACAAACGAAATACGCACTCAGATCGCGCGACAGCGATTTGAAAGCAATGGAAAATATGCAGATTTAAGCCGAAAAGTGGCTTTTAATTCAGTCATTTGAATATTTCCCGCTCGGAACTTTCCAGCCAATTGGGCGTGCATCAGCAAAAGTACGAAAACTCACTAGCAAATATGTCGCGCTAATTGGACGAATTGCTGAAACTCGAAGTAAACCGAGCAAGATCATAATACACGCGACAGGTAATACGATAGCGATAAACCCCCTGCATAAAATTAGTATCTTGGGCTCGGTTTGCGAGTTACGTATGTGTGTGGACGAGACTTTACGCGACTTTATTCGCTCATATGCGAACCGTAAAGGCATGCGTTAGGTTGACGGCCAATTACTGAGAGATGGAGGTAACTCAACGACGCATCCTTAAAAGCCTCCTAAAACTAATTGCCATTTAACGCAGTAATTGTTTCACCGTACTCACCCCCCCCAGTTGATTTTTTGATTCAATCACCGTTGGCGTGTTCGGCGAACTATCGACTCCACGTACATATGTATGTATATATATGTACATATTGTACATAGATAATGTACAGGTTATTATTAAATTAAACTTTGAACTTTGTGTGAAAATGTTTTCTCGATTTTTTTTTGTCAAATCGCGCTCTCATTATTATGTTTCGATGGGATTTAAAAACTCTCGACCTTCAAAAATCCGTTTTAAATTGGAGTTTTCGTTTAAAAATCTTATATTAAAAAAATAAAAACGTATACGCAGAGACAAGTTAATACGCAATTTTTCACGCGATAATAAGAAAATGTTGGAAAAATTGATCTTCCGTTCGAGAAAAGCGTCTCGTAACGAGGAAAATATCAACCACTTTGAAAAATTTATATACCCGTACCTCATTATACTAGCAGTGTACGTTTATTGATCGATAACGCAAATTTTATACAATATTTTTTAAACGAAACCATTCGAATTTGTGTCCATGTTTAATTTAGATTTGTTTGTACAGCGGTCGCCAACCGGTGATCCGCGGACTACTGATGGTCCGCGAGAGAATTTTAGTGGTCTGCATTTTTTATGATCATCATCATATTCAGCCGTTCACCATTCACTGCTGGATAAAGGCCTCTCCAATCCTCTTCCATTCCTGTCTGTCTTGAGCAATCTGCATCCACTTGACTCCACACATTCTTCTCAATTCATCGGCCCATCGTCCACTCGGTCTACTTTGCTTTCTTTCACATCCTCTCGGATGCCATTCCAGTATTTCTCCCGTTCATCTGCCATCCATTCTTCTCGCTATGTGTTTACTTCAACTTTTTCACACGTTCTGCTATATCTGCCACTTTGGTCATATTTCTTACCCATGTATTCCTCTTACGATCTCTTCTTGTTATACCAAGCATACATCTTTCCATGCCTATCTCTCTGTGCACTGGATCTTACGTAGCATTCTTGAATTTAGCATCCAAGTTTCACATCCATACGTCATAGCTGGCAGTTTTCATAATGAATAAATCGTTTATTTATTATAATTTTTCTATCATTATAAGGCGATATCCAATTTTTTGCAAATCACTTGGAGTGCAAATACAAGTGTAATTACCATTTTATGTTTAGAATGTTACTTTTATGGAAAAATCATGGTAGTGGTCCGCGGGATTCGAGATTTTGAGTTTAGTGGCCCGTGAGGTTCAAAAGCTGAACTAGTAAATTTTGTGGAGCTGAATTGAAAAACAATCTATGTATGTTGCTCGTTAAACCTTATAAACTCTATCGTAGTTGTGTAAAATAATGGAAATATTTAAATTGTTAACATTTAACGCGATAAAACCGATATGAGCGTACAAAAGTTTTACCAAGTTGCTTAATCATGTTTTATTTATGTAGATTGAAAGAGATTTTTACGCTTGCTAAAATTTGTAGTCCCCCTAATATTTTATTGAATCACTCGAATAAAATCGTTATTATATACAATAATCTTATGTATGTATGTATATCGCGTATGCTTATTTAATTGTCGCAAATTTCACGCAACATCGAGCTTTCGCGTTACACACCGGTGACGCGCGAGCGTGCGAAAGCTCGCGCGGTGAACCGTAAAATTGCGTTCTCGTGGCGAACTTCACCTCATTAAAAAAATATATATATATACACAATGGCAAATATATGTATGTACATATGTACGAGATGTAGTACGCGGAGAGATGAGCGTCCCGATTTCCTGCATTCGCCATAAATATGTACGCGGCCCCATTTTATGCGCGTGCAAAGTTCGCATAAATTATGCGACCGCGCCGAAACAATTTACGTCCGGGTCCAAAAAGCTCGCGGGGAAACTTTTCGCAAACTGAACGAACTCTCTCATAGCAACTCGCGAATTTTCTATTTCGAGAAAGGGTGCGGTGGTGTAAAGGCGCGATTTTCGCCCTTTGAAATCGGGTCGAAAAGGCGCACGATCGTAAAACATCATAAAGTGTGATGAATGTTATCTTTTGAATTGAGCTTGTTGCTTATGGAAGTTGATCGACCTATGAGTTTGTTCACTTTTTACATTACAACCATTAAGTTTTCTGTATGAATTCAATCTACATATATGTATATGGAATTTATTCGGTTATAAATACGTACATATGTGTAGAAATTTATAGTAATTGCTACTTCCTGGAAGTAGCCACTATACTAGAATATAATATGAGAGCGATTTTCAACGTATTTTATAACAGCAACTGCACAAACAATGCGCATTTAAGTTCAGAAAATCACATCAAATCCATCTATGCGTGTATATTATATGTATGTACATATGTATATACGTTATAATATAAAATACAGTGTTAAATTGTTAGCGATTTGAGTTATCCGATCCGTACACTGTGCCGATTTTCACCAAACTTCAAAATAATCTTGAATAGATTTCCAAGCTATTTTTATTTTATTAACTTTATAAAAACCTTTACCTTTACTTTTTATATAAACTAAATAGTTTGGTTTGACAGCCTTTACCTCCTTTTTAAAATTGCCTTGAATTGTTACTCCAGAAAATTACGTAATCTTGATTTGTTACACTTATAGTCCTTAACTTCAAATTTCTATCACAATTCATTTATTTTTAGAACATGTAAGCTTTTAACAAAATTCGAAGCTCTATCGATACATTCTCTTTCAAACTTTCAACAACAATAGTGACAATTGTTTAACTACAGAGTAGTCAGGATTTGGGAAGAAGCTGGGACAGAGACTGCCACACAAATGGTGGTATCAAATTGGATGGACTCGATTGAGTGTTTTTAGATTTTAAGAGAGCATTTGAGATAATAGTAAAACTTATTAGTGAAGAAATTGAGTAGCTTTGGTATCGTTGGGAGTGTGTTAAGCTAATTTAAGTGCTATTTATTTAATGGGAAGCAAAGAGTGAAATTAAGTTATGCGGTATTTAGTGAATTGTCTAATATGATGCTTTTCCTTAGGGATTTAATTTAAATATAAATGATATTGTTAAGGTAGTATGTATGTTGATAAGTGTAAAGTTCGTTTATTTACAAATATAGTAGACAAAATACAGATGTAATAATATAAATATTAAATATTTTACAAAATTGGTTGTGTAACAATAAATTAAAATAAAATATTGATCAAACGAAAGCCATGATAACTAATTATAACAATCTTAATAATACTAATTTAAATATAAATATACTTGCTTGATAGAAGTTTATAAATAGTTTTAAATATTTAGGAATAATAAATACTTGATCATAAGCTAGATTTTAAATTACACGGAGATATGGTTATAAAAAAGGCAGCGAAAAAAATAGCATTATTATGTAGATTGAGAAAATTATTATCCAAAAATACAAATATATTAATTTATAATGCAATTGTTCGTCCACATTTGATATATAAACATTTTATATTGTGGGTCTTTTTTAAATTTAGTAAATAGGTCAATTAAAGACAGGATGCAAAAATTGCAAAATAGAGCTGTGCAGTGTTTTCAATGTAAACAGATTAACTAGTATAGAAAATATTTTGAATGAATTGAATGTACATAAGTGAAACGTTTACAGTGTGCGTATTAGTTTATATTTTTAAGTTAGATAAGAATTTGTTACCAAAATATTTTGATAAGCACATAGGTATAATAATACTGGGAGTAAAAATAAGTTAATGTTAAGAATTTAAAATTAAGTAGACCTAGAAAAAGTATCCTTTTTGCAGGGGTGTTGTTGAATTCAATGGACTGCCAGATGGTCTTAGACAAATAAATCAAATTGACAGATTCATTGCAGCCTTAAAACAACACCTCTGTACATGTGCTAATATAATTATGTAAGTTTATTGTGTAATTTTAGCTTTAATTTACTTTTTATTCGTAATTATGTACACCTTTCCGATCCCTAATCCCACTCACACCTAAAATTTCCTGCCAAATTTTCCTCTACCCTTATATTATTAGTATGTATTTACTACTTGTTCACAATTAAGTTTTTTCTAAGATATGTTATTTTTCTGAAAAATATTATTGGCCTCTAAGAGCTTATGAATATGACGCTATTTTATAAGAGTTTAACTGGTCGCAGTCTGAAATGTAGTCGCAAACTAAAAGCTTTATATGATAAAATCAAACCATTTTTGCGATACCAATTTGTAATTTGTATGTACATATGTATGATAAATGCATTCTGGATTTCGAAACAATAAATTCATTGAGTATTAACCTTCTAAAAGTCCAAATTTTTGACGCTTTGCAAATTTACCTTATATCTTCGACCTCCAATAAAAAAATAATTATTTTTATCGTATCGGGGGCACGTTTAACGAGCGGAGCCGAACGCGTTAATCAGAAGGGTGAGCTTGCGATAATATCGAACAAAATACGAATACGACAATAAACGAATTGATTTATAGCCATTTTACGAGCGCAAATGACGGCCCTTGTAACGGAAAACATACATATGTACATATAGAAAAAAAAATGTTAATGTTCCGCAACAGTTACGTCAGATTTGCGAGCCCTTCTCTCCACATGATATACGACAAACATTGCGGCGTTGATTAGATTAGACGCTTATCTATCAATATTTAATTTTTGTGTTATCTTCCCACGCGTTAAATATCATACATATACATACATATGTATGTACGCGTATGTGTAGGTATATGGTGTATATTCGGCATCCCTAGGGAACGAGTTAATTTATTATTTCGTGTCCTTTCATGCCGTGCACACACACCCCACGTCTGAGCGATTAAGCTCGTCGTGAGCGAAGCTTTTCGCGAATTGAAAACTTTGAAGTTCACAACCATAAAATTCAGTTAGATGTGCGCTGTTGTTTATTTATATATATGTATGTACTAGTGTACAAAATTCACGGTTCGAATATTCGAATTTCCTTTATGACCGTTCGTTGAATTCTCCCGTTGCGAAGGTTTCGCCACTCGAACTTGAAAATTTGTGTAAGTAATATAAATAAAATCAACTTTAAAATATATGAACTTCAAAGTTCAACGTCTTGATATTCGCTATTGGTATCGCTTTATTATTATATTAATAAATGCGTCAAATTGTAAATTCGTATATTGTGTACGTACATATACCGTAGTAAACTTGTCGGCACGATCAAAAAAACAAAATTGATAAGAAGCTTTTACTGCACTTTATTAATTTGTTGATAAACCTATAAAATCATATCAATGCATCTACGAGTATATATTGCTCGTAAAAGCAAATGTTCGTCAAAAGGTACATTTTTTTTTTTCATGTTATCGCAATATTTTCTTTTAAACGCCATAAACAGTATCGTCAAACTATAACTTTATTCTTAAATCAGTATTAGTTTCGACATTATCGAAATTCTTTCACACATTCGCCTATACAGAAGCCAAACTATTTTCAATTTAATGTATAATAAAATTAATGGATTCTTAGTTTACGGCGTACACATACATACATACATACATGTAGACACAATGTAAGCTTAAAACTATAATAAAATTGGAAAACGCTTTTATAAATGGATCGTAAAATGTTTCTTTATGAGGTGTGCATCAGATTTTTATTAGGTATTGTGCGAGCTTTCATGTTACTATAAGTGCGTTTATTACGTATCAAAGTTGCGAGCTCACACGAAAGCACGTCTGAAACCCGTTTCAAAATAGTGAAACGTATCCAATTTTGAAATAACAACATTTATCAATTGTTAATAGCTTAGTCTGCAAGTATGTTCTATTACACATCATCATTTTCAGCCGTTCACCATCCACTGCTGGATGAAGGCCTCTCCGATCCTCCACCATTCCTGTCTGTCTTGAGCAATCTCTCCGATCCTCCACACATTCTTCTTAATTCATCAGCCCATCATCCACTCGGACTTCATTGCTTCCTTTGACATCCTCTCGAATACCATTACAGTATTTCTCACGTCCATCTGCCATCCATTCTTCTCGCTATGTGTCCACTCCAAAATTTTCACCCGTTCCGTTATATCTGTCACTTTGGTCATTGTACTTCTTACCCACACATATCTATTCCTTTCACGATCTCTTCTTGTTATACCGAGCATACATCTTTCCACGCTTATCTGTGTGCACTGGATCTTACGTAGCATTCTTGAATTAAGCATCCACGTTTCACATCCATACGTCACATCGGTCGAATGCCTTCTTTTTTAAACATTAAGAAATGTTTGTTTAACTTGCTTTCTTTGACATCCTCTCGGTCCTCGAATACCATTACAGCATTTCTCACGTCCATCTACCATCCATTCTTCTCGCTATGTTTCCAGCCCATTGCCACATCAACTTTTTCACACGTTCTGCTATATCTGCCACTTTGTCATACTTATTAACCATGTATTCTTTTCTGTATGCGCTGGATCTTACGTAGCATTCTTAAATTTACCATCCAAGTTTCACATCCATACGTCATAACTGTCAGTACGCATTGGTCTTATGCCTTATTTTTTAAGCATAGTGGAATGTTGGACTTATTCGGTCGAATTTTTCTATTGTGTTGTTTGCAATGGTGCATAGCAGGGCTCGAAATGGAAATTTTTACGAATGGGAGCGCTCGATAATTTTCAAAAAATATCAAACGACCTTTTTTTTATTATGTATTACATATACGGCTACAGCCTTTGACAAAATTGAAATGTGAAGAATTTAACTTCCAGTCAACGATTGTGATTTACGAGTCATAAATGTAAAAAAAATTCACCTTCTAACATTTTTTCGGCAATAATTATTGAATTTCAATTTTATTTTTCAAAATTATGAAAGGTATGGAAATTTTGATTTTTTACGAAAGGGGCGCTAAATTTACAGATTTCACGAAAAGGTACGCTAAGTTTTCAAATTTCACGAAAGGGAACGCCCGCTCCCTGCCGCTCCCGCTGAATTCGAGCCCTGATGCATAGTACATATGTATGTATATGGCTCGGTGATGGAAATGGGCCACCATTTGTACATTTAGATGGTTATTACGCGGTGGTCAAAAGCTCATTCGAAAGCCTCTCAGCAATTGTGTGTTGCGGTGAAGACCGCATTTGATTTGCGGCCGGCAAAGCCTCGACCACGGGAAACAGTCATTAGGAGCGTAACGATACCAAAGGGCCGACAAAGCCCATCGGAAGCAGTTAATATTGGCATCACGTCACATCTACGTCAAAGGACTCCTTTCACAAGCCTTCGAAGCCGCTCGAAAGCAATTCCAGTCACATTCTACATACATATATGACATATATACCTATCAACAATTTGCCAATCTAAAATATTACATTATTCACTTTAAAATAGAATACAATCGGAACGAAATTCTATTTGCAATATTTTTCTTTTATAATCGCATGTTTCGACGACAATGGGGGGGGGGGGGGTCCCTTTTAATAAATCATCGCGATTGAACATATATTTCACGTAGCCCGTCTGAAGGTCAACCTTTTTTCAGTGACGTTTCCATTTTATTCGGTTGACGTGTAATTTTTTTTTCAACAATGGCGTATTTGAGTTGATGAGGACGTGTTCGGACCGACCGGAGATGTATGTATGTTTGAGCAAACGAGGCTTTGTGTCGACGACGGGTATTCCCCGCGGATTTTCCCCGAATGGAAAACTCAAAGTGATGTCTGTGTGTGTGTGTAGTCAGTTCTGTTTCCGGTGACGAATTTGAGATGGGGGTATTCGGACCCGCTATCTCGCCGTTTTCCATCAAATACGCTTATTTACTTAAATTAATAACATTACAATGTCTGTTATTAAAATTATATTGCATCAGAATGGGACACAACTGGTGGTGCCTATCAAGTTATACAAACTGAAATCAAATCAATTCACCATAAACATCATAACAAATTGAGTACATTATTTTCAATTTTAACCAACATCATCTTGAATTTTAGTAATTATATACATACATACATAAACAGTCTTTTCAAACTCGCTATTTTGAGGTGAACTGTATATTACAAAACATCGTAAATGTGGCTGGTTAAATTTTTCACTTAGACAATTTACTTTGAAAAACACCTTTAGTTTGTATTTAGGTGTGGGATTAATAATATGAACTGCAAAATTACAGTATTAAATCGTAAACGATAGTTCAATTTAGACGCTAATGTATAGTTATTAAGTCGAGGTAGCTCAACCTTTTTCAGTTTGGGAATTCCTTTTTTTATTATTATTTGCACGGCGATCGACTTCCAAGCAAGAATTTAGGGGGAGGTTTGAATGTAATAACACTGATAAAATTTTGCAAAATATCTTGTTAACTTTTTTAAGCTTTTCAAATCTATCGATATATGTAAGTAAATGCGGTGAAAATATAAACCTATTTTCAAACAATTGGGCTTATAACTTGTAGCAAAACGGAAACAGTCATCAATGTGATCATCATTCAAACGTGTCCGCTTTGCTGAATGCAGTCGTTTAAATATAGTTTCTCATAAGAACACGCGTTTTCGATTAGCAATTTTGAAGAAAGTGTACGGTATTGTAATTAATTGATGATATCTTAAAAGTTCCAAGAAGCACTCCTTGACTTCTTTTGACAAATTAGCTAGTGTACCTGAAAACCAACCGTTGACCATTAATCATTTAAGCACGAGCCCAAGAAGACAGTTCATTCATTGCCCAGGGCTAGGTAAACAAATTTGAACCATTGTAGAAAATTTTATAAACAGAAAGCAATGTAAATTTCAAAATTCACCAAGCAAAATCGTATTCGGTATCGACTAAATTTTGCTTCGCCATCGACCGGTTGAGCACCCATGTATTAAATAATGACCTTTAATTTTGTGACTCGTGTCTTATGACTATTTTTCTCTATATTGGTATCAAATATAATATGTTTCAATGGAATTTTTTAATAATTCTATACGGGTGTTGTGCTATTTATATTTACCGTGTGGCTTGTTGCAAATAAAACCGTAGCGATTTTCATCGGAGCCGTACCCTAACTATCTCCGTTATAAATATCAAAGGGTAACCGTAAACGTATCCCATTCTACCTGTTACAACTATTCTAATAAATGGCGCATGGCGCTCGAGGCGCGACACAAAAGCGCGCGTTAATTGGCGCCACCGGCCCCTCCCCTAACTTAAGCCAAAATTGTGTTTATGTTTTCGCGTAAAAAGGATCGTGCCCGCGGGAGCGTAAGGACGAAAATAAACCATGCGCTCGCGGGAAAACCTAATTATAATGATCTAATTTGTTGTGTGAGAGTTTTACACAACCGTGCTATATTGTATATTTATAATATTATTATATGCGCGTATATCGACTCGTCTGATACAGTCTGATCCATCGCTCTCCCGTTGAAAAATTACACTTTGAATTTGACTGGAATTTAGCGAGTCATCCATATAAAATTGTTCGCGATGGGGAATTGGAGTTTTCGGGAATAGTCGATACGCACAAAAGCTTTTTCATTTTGCATTCGGATGTTTCCCCCGTTTCATTTGTAAGTACAATTGACCTTTCCTATTGTTATTTAGATACCAACGTAGCGTAGATGGCAATGCTCGCAGCAATTAATATCAATCGTATCTACCGTTGTACAAATCTGTTCGAAAAGCTTTATTGCAAACTAAATTAAAATACGTACACAAAGAGCGATCGGAATATATACGCGACCAATAAACATTTGATGTATCAATTAGGTCAAATTAATTGTTCAATTTTATCATCCGATTACAGCGACGTACTGGCTTTTTTGTCGAACTCGAGTTATTAATCAATATAAATGCGAATCATATCCCTTGATTGGAAATAATACCAGCGTCGATTTTGCTATGTTTTCATATTTTTCAAAACAATTTTCCAATCGACTCACTCCAATTAATTAGGAAATGCGTATATGACCGCGGCATATTCGATCAATACACACACACATACATTTTATATATGTATATAAATACATATACAAAAGTTGTTATCTAGTTTCGAAACAACCATTAATGTAATCAATAAGTAGCAGTACATTCAATAGAAGGCCTGACGACCGTATCGTCGCCCCTGCGATTCATCAACAACCACGAACAACTTTCAACGTCAATTCCAATAACTATCGTCACCGATCGGGTTAAACTTCAAAAGCAAATTTTGCATCATTACAGTGTGCTTAACTGCGAGCGAACTCGCCGATACTGTCCGACTATATGTACAGATAAACTCGACTCGAATTATTTATTGTATCCAATAGCCTAATTTTTTTTAAATTAAATTAAACTAATGCGTGCTATTTATTTATTTATTTTTTTTACAGACAAAAAGCCAAAATTATTTACAAACAACATAAAAACCAATTACAGAATAATATCACAAATGAAAATAATATATTATAAAAAATATCCTATATATGTACATATACAGATTACATACTGATAATATGAAAAATAATTAAACACCATCACCATCACCGCTCAGTATCCATTCAGATACGACACAGAGTGAGAATAAGTGACAAAAAAATGTCCACATCGTCGGTTGCTAGGCCATTAAATAGTTTGAGAGCCCTGGTAATGGGAGAAACTGCCAATAAATTTGACCTAACTAATGGTTCACTGAGTACTGAGTAGGCGATGTGCTCGTGAGCGAATGTAATTATTCGGCACAAACTAGCCAATCCCCTTTAGCACTCGAGGATTCCAAATGAATTCTCGATATAGAAGAAACATGTGACGAAATAATAACATATTTCTTCTAATCTCAAGTGACTGCATGCTGAGAATAAATGCGCAGAATAAATTTACTAGGGTACAGGTTTGGGTAGTAATCATACATCCTAAGATATAAATATCTAAAATAAATACTCTGTACCCTTTCAAGGATATCAATACATAGACGCTTATTGCAAGCTAAACAGCACTAACGAAGAATAAAGACATATAATAATTCAAATGTCATTAAGTACTTTTTGATTTATGTGTAATATATGTAGTTGGTATTCGGGTGTATGTAACTCGTTTATATTCTACCGTGAAGTAAAATCTAAATTAATATAAATATTGGTTTCTCCTCGTTTTCCGACTAAGCTTGATTCGGTTTATTAAAATGTACAAACGCGAAAAAAAAACGACACGCAATGTTATACGAAATAATAACACAAAAAAAATGGTGCGGCATCGCAATTAAGCGAATACAAAAATGAATATAAAATTTAAACATGTCAGACGAAAGTTTCGACGTTAATATAAATAGTACAACGTATGAGTTTGAAACGCTGTAATAATGCGTGCGATTTTATTTTCAGACAACTTTATACGTGCAAATATTTAAAAGATGTTTTTATAACGAGTTCGCGCACCTACGAAATTTTTGTATGCACACAAACAAATATCATATTTTTGGAATGAAAAATCTCAAAAAAAGTTTTTTCAGTTGTAATATTTCATATATTGTATATTAGATTTATTATTTGCATATGTGTTACATTTTAATATGTCATAAAAAAGTGATGGATGCGTTAAAATATTATCTAGTTTTATTTTATTCATCATCATCATTTAAGGCCATTCACCATCCGCTGCTGGATGAAAGCCTCTACAACCCACTTCCATTCCTGTCTGTCTTGAGCAATCTGCATCCAGTTTACTCAACACATTCTTCTCAATTCATCAGCCCATCGTTTGCTCGGTTTTCCCATCCCATCGTTTTCCAGCCCATTGCCATTTCAACTTTTTCACACGTTCCGCTATATCTTGTCATGCTTCTTACCCATGTATTCTTCTTCCGATCTCTTTACGTTATACCGAGCATACATCTTTCCATGCTTCTCTGTGTGCAATGGATCTTGCGTAACATTCTCGAATTTAGCAACCACGTTTCACATCCATGTGTCATAACTGGCAGTACGCATTGGTCGTATACGGCCTTCTTTTTTAAGCATAGCGGAATGTTGGATTTAAAAACAATGTTTATTCTTCCAAAAGCACTCCATCCTAGTTTCATTCTTCGTTTTATTTCTTCTTCTTTACAACCAGTCATATTCACCAATTGTCCTAGGTATAAACAACTATCAACTGTCTCTTTTTATTAATATAAAAAAATAGCTTGATGTTTTATATTTGAAAATTGATCGGCCGTATCTCTGCAGCGCTCTGTTTATATAAACTGGGAGCCTATTGAGAAAATTGGCTTTTCAGCGTCCTTTTACCGAACTAGTGCGGAAAATTTACTGTAAGCGTAGAACACGAAGCTGTCTTTATTTACAGAGACATTACAGAGCGGCGACACGTGCGCCATTCAAGCGTCCACGTGACACCATTAGGGGCACACCTTTTCGTTTTTGTACGGTTAAGTGGACCAAATGTCCTCATTATCCTAACGATCGGAACGAAAGGCACTGCCTGCCCTTGTGTCACGGTGAATCTTCTATAATAATGAAAATTAATAATGTAAACACGTGTGTATACGTAAAAGTCGACTGGAAAGACGAGTTCCTTCTTTACCAGGTCAATCGGGAAAATCTCATCGTACAGCAGTCCATCATTAGGTGGTAATAAAGCTCTTGCGGATAACGGAGACAAATGGCGTTCGTGATATACGGCACCGCATATAAAACTGTTAACGGTAAAACTCTCGAACAACAAGTGAGGTCGGATGTAAACTTAACCCCTTCCCAGTTTCGCTCTCTCGACAAATGTCCCGCGAATAACGGGTTAAAACCGTTTTTGGCCGAAACGCGGTAGTAAAACGCCGAATTTACGACTATTCGAAGAAAGCTCGAATTATTATACAAACGTTTCGTGGAAAGTTTTTCACGCGTGTGATTTTTCCAAAATTCGTTATTCGAGAGTGTGTTCGATGACGTTTTTCATTTCAATGGTTGAAAATTTTCGAAATCATTTGTAAAATGAAACAATAACAATTTCGATGTATTTTGTGAATTTTTTTTTCAATTTCGTTTCGATTTTCCGGCCGCAATTCAATGATTGTTTTCGAAATATTCTATGAAAGTTGAAAGGGACCGGTTAGTAAACATTCATTTCCGGTTGCTGAATTCGCTCCAAAAACTTTTTTAATACATTTTTTTTATGAATGACGAGTTATACCTATAGATTTGTTTGATGTGTATTTTTGTACTTTTTTAAAAAAAAAAATCAGTGAAGGGTTGGTAAGATTTTATTTTGCTGCAAAGAAAGATTGACATTACAAATCATTCAATGGATTGCAAAAAAAATTAATAGAAAATTCTCATTTTATCCTACTTATTCAATACGAATTCACATACATAATAAATCAGGATAAGCTTTTGAAATTGATATGAAAATCCTAAATATATCCTCGCTGTATATAAATAAAAAATCTAATATTTCGCTTTAATCTTTTGGTAGGCGAATTTCAATAATACTTTTCGAATATGTGTATGTATTTTGTCATTTATTGACGTATTTTGAATATTATAGGACAATAAATGTATATTGAATATTGTATCCTACATATATATTAAATATAAGTATAATTGTTAATTGTTGATGAAAAAAGTTGAAAGTAATTATAAAAATAGCTAATGGAAAGTCTTTTTGCTGATATACATATATGTAGTTTAAATGTTTTTTAATGAACTCTGATTTTTTATTTCCCGTACACGAGATGAATTTCTTTATGGCGGATATTATTAAAGTCCGCTTTGAGTTTGTAAGAAGATTTACGATTCGGTCGCTTTTTGTTTAGTCGATTCGACCAAAATTTTCCTTTGTGTTGAAACGAATTAAAAAGGCCGACTTCAACACTTTAAGCGGTGAAAATTTTAATTTTCTTTCGAAAATCCTCTTCGGCCAACTGTAAAATTAATTAACTACCCAAAAGACGAGACGAAGAGGCGAAATAAGTAATTTTTAATTGATTAGTTATCTTTTATGATCTCATCGTATTCCCGATACACAATTTTCAATCTTTGAATCTGTACTCTAAATCGAAATACTTCTCCGTACTTATTTATTTTTTACAATTTTTTTATATCATAGGAATATATGTAGAAAGAAGGCCAAGTAAGCCTTAATATTTAAGTACGAAGGATACTTAAAAATGGATATGATTTTATACTTCCGAAAATCGTACTCATCTAAGTGTACGAATGTCAACACGATAACTCCCTTCAAAAAACATTTTAAAAGTATGTTCTTTGCAGACATATTTTTTAGACAAGAGCATAAGCTGATTACATTTTGAAGTTTCGAGCTAACTTCTTTCGTCATTTTTTTTACAGACACAACATAAAATGATCATTATTATTTTTAATATAAAATTTTTAATAAACGAAATTTTAAACATGTAAAAAAAAACTTTGTTTGATAACTTACGACTTTGTTTAGGTTATTTTCCAGTACTTATCTTACAAAACTTTAAGCTCATACAAAATAGTGTTTTTCTTTAATGTGTTTTCTTTAAAGTTTGCGTTTCACAAATAACTCATAAGGGTTCTAGTAAAGCTCAGAAAATTTTGCACTGATGAAATATATGTATAAAAATAGGGCATATAACAACCTTTGCATTAGAGTAATAGTTTTCATTTAAGACTTGTATTCATTATTTAATTTTTTATTTGTTAAATCCGTAGGCATTGTACGAACGTATAACATTAAAGGCTTTCGATTTTGTACAACACGAATTGGAAAGCTTCGATTGATCGTGCACCTAAATAAAATAAAAACGTATTCACCGAATAAATGGACACAAAGGATAAAAAGGACTCTATTTTACACGCGCCGTTTGCCGCATTTGGCCAAGCTTACATTTGAACTTCGGAAACGTGACACAGCAATATTTAAAATACGACACAGAAATAACATAATATACGTAGAAAAATAAACCAATTCTGTGAACTATTTACTTACGGCAGATTGAGAACGTATCGATGAACTTTTCGTACGTATGTCTTGCTTTGATGGATTAAGGAGCTTTCAGTGGAAAAAATTTCATAGATGCAATCGAAATCATTTCATTTTGTAATTCGTTTTCGGTGAATGCTTAAGAAGCTTTGCTTACATGAAAAATAAATAATGGAAACACGTTCAAATAATTTTATATTTGATTAATACAATTTTATCGGTATACGTTATTTATGGCTCGTGCTACATTTGTAAGGGATTTCAGAAGAACCTTTGAATAATCATATTAACAAAAACATAAATTAATATCCAAAAATTGACTAAAAGTTATACACATTTCAACGTTCCAATGCCTGTGATAAGAAATTTTACTTACATAAACAGCCATGGAAATCATTGTATTATAAATAATTAATGATTAATTCCTTAACGCTGAAGAATTTTTAATACATGCAACTTTATTTGCGTGAATATGACTTTTTTCCTGTATTGTCTCTCATAATGGAATTTTGACAGTATGGAATTTTGCATTAATAAATGCAAGGTGGTCAGTTATACGAGATCTTATAATCCTACAGTCTTCATCTATTCCATGAATGATGAAGCATTGGAGAGGGTAATGGAAATTGTTGACCTTGGAGTCATCTTTGACTCGAAGTTTAACTTCCATTCCCAAATTCTTAATGTGGGAATCACATTAAGAATTTTTAACACTTAATCAACATTAAATCTTGTAGCCTTTTTAATAAGGAACTCTTTGATATTACGCAATATTGAGGTAATTAAGATTCTTTATTTATTCCAAGTTTTATCTAAATTGGAATATAATTCAATAATTTGGTTTCCTCATGAACAGTCGTACATTGATATGTTGGAAAGGGTAGATAAAAAATTTGCCCGTTATATACATACATACATATATGTATATAAAAGGATGTACGGCTACTACCCTTTTCTCTTCCGAACAAAATTCGTTAGGGGTATGACTGGCATGAGGTTTTTGGAGTGGAGGAGGAAAGTATCCCTGTTGAAACATGTATTCATGATTATAAATGGACATACATATGTTCAATGGGGAAATATTGGAGCGCCTCCAACTACACACTCCGGATTTGTATTGTCGTGCACGGGGTCACGAGCTTTTTGTGGTGCAGAACAGTGCTTATGAGGTCCAGCCCGGTGGTTACTGCTTTCAAACTGTTTAATTCGTTGTTGACTGATGTTGACATTTTCAACATCAACCCAGCGCAGTTTGCAATCAAAATCAAAAGTTTTAAATTCTAGTATTATTTTTATTATTATTTTTTTTTTTTTGTTTTGATTTTCTTATGCTTTTAAAAAATTCTTAGTGTCTTATGTATGTAATATAATATGTATATGTAAAATGTGTATTTGGGATAATAACCCGTTAAACAAATAAAATAAAAAAATCTTGAATCATTTAGTATAAATTCACATACTGCTACGAGTTAGTATATCGGTTATAGGAGTAGACTTTGTTGGTCCATTGTGTTATGTCGGACAAGAATCGAACGCTGTTTGTCCCATCGGCGATCGGTCGCTTCGTCCACGATCCAATAACGGTGTATCAGCTTGCTGTGGATATAATCCAATATCCGCTTTCAGAGATGTTCAATCATCGTTCTGCGGGCATGTTCGTCCGCACATCTTTCGAGTCTTTCGATTTACATCCCCTGGATGTGTTAAAGCGTGGGCTGGGGAAAACTTACACTTTCTCGACTTTCTTTACGACTACAGGCCATCGAGGGTCGGTGCGTTAAAAGTTTCTGGAAAAAGTTTTTCCGTGCGACACATTCTCAGGTGCTGGGAAGCGACGATAAGTATTCGCCAGCTACGGGAAAACTTTCGCGTAAAATAAAGACGGATTTATGAGGAAAGAGTAATATTTTATTCAACCTAAATGTTAAATGATTATTATCGCATAGAAATTGCTCGCATAACTCACTGCTTAGGAGTCACGTTTCGGCTACGATCATACGTGTCGTTGAATTTCCTTTGAGAATTTTCATGAGATTTATAATAATTCGTCAATTCAGAAATGGATAGACTATTTGGATCATTAATTTTATATTAAATGAATCCGAATCTTATAACACCATAAACAAATGCTGTAACCTAACCTAAACTGATCTCAAATTACCTCAAATCTGATTGCGAAATAAACTTTCGGGGCAACTTTATCTTCTTAAGTCATACCTACACAATTTTTTAAATCACATTCAAATTATAATTAACAGTTACAAACTGTCGTTGGTCATGTTATGAATAATCAAAAAAAAAAAAAGAATAACTCACAGTCGATAAAAACACAACGTCTGGCAGACTAAAGAATGTATTTACATATAGAATAACCCGATTTTAGCGCTTAGATTAATTTTAATTAGTACGGCACGAATATACCGTTGGCATCATCATCATTTTCAGCCGTTCACCATCCACTGCTGGATGAAGGCCTCTCCAATCCTCTTCTATTCCTTTCTGTCTTGAGCAATCTGCATCCACTTGACTCCACACATTCTTCTCAATTCATCAACCCATCTTCCACTCGGTCTACCTTGCTTTCTTTCACATCCTCTCGGATACCATTCTAGTATTTCTCGCATCCATCTGCCATCCATTTTTCTCGCTATGTGTCCAGCCCATTGCCATTTCAACTTTTTCACACGTTCCGCTATATCTTGTCATGCTTCTTTCCCATGTATTCCTCTTCCGATCTCTTTACGTTATACCGAGAATACATCTTTCCATGCTTCTCTGTGTGCACTGGATCTTGCGTAACATTCTTGAATTTAGCAACCACGTTTCACATCCATATGTCGTAACTGGCAGTATGCATTGGTCGTATGCCTTATTTTTTAAGCATAGCGGAATGTTGGATTTAAAAACAATGTTCAGTCTTCCAAAAGCACTCCATCCTAGTTTCAGTCTTCGTTTTATTTCTTCTTCTTTACATCCAGTCATATTCACCAACTGCCCTAGGTATAGATAGTTATAAACTATCAACTATCAACTATCTCTACAATATGATTATCTACTGTGACTACGCTTTGCGTGCAAAATTCATTAAACATAGTTTAGTTTTATTTAAATTAATTTTTAAGCCTACTTTCATACTTTCGTTATACCGTTGTATTTTGCATAAATAAAGTTCGTAAAGGCGGAAATTGTACGGATCTGGAGAAGCCGTAAGGTTTTTGCATTCACTCGTAAAGTGCGTATTTAATACTGACTCTTTATACCATACCGGTCGAATTAAAATTAAAATTATTCACGGAATTGTAAAGTTATGACGTTTTAAAATTAACAGGTTTTACACCCCGGGTGGAATTATATGTTTTTATGTATTTTTCGTGCTATTACACGAAGTTTGCGATTAAAAATTCCATTTTCGAGTTTATTATACGCATTCGACGTGGCGGGAATCTCGTATTTCAATACGCTATATAAATAGGCGAGTGACGTAGGTTGAATCTTGTTAGTGAAAAGTGATAAATTTCATGCGATCGGAAACGAATGTGTTCTTGCATCAGATTTCCGGATGAAACTGTTGGAGATTTCAGCATTATTAGGAAAATTTGGAAGGCGTCTCTTCTGGCCCAGTTGGTGAATCGACATTTTTTCGCCTGTGAATGACCCCTAGTCGGGTTATTTATATGGCCCCAAGGGCGAGTAGACCTCTCGCACCCGCCCTTTATCGAATTTTAAACAAGGGAATTGCTACCCGAGAAAGCTACGATCGTAGATTTTCCCCCTCACTTTTCCTCGCAACCCTATGTCCTAGAAATGAATTGACAAACACGTGTTTCTACCAAAAAAAAAAATAGTGATACTGAATATTCACGCCACTTGATAAACTTTGATAAATCACACTTTAACCGTTGAAAATTTATCATTCTAAACATCCCAACAATCTATAGAAGCAACACACAGAAAGCTTCAAAGATCTTTGATGCAATGCAAAGTATTAAAAGTATGTTAGATGAATTGGGATGGGTGAGTATTAGAAATTGTTTAAAGTTAAGCACATTGTCTTTTGTTTATAAGTTAGATCATAAGTTATTGCCAAATTATTTTAAGAATTGTAGTAAAGTTAGAAATAGTGATATCCACAGTTATTGTACTAGAAATAAGAAACATGTAGTTGTAGGTAGAGTAAGGAAAACGAAGACAGCTGGTGGTGTTTTTCATAGGGGTTTGTTAATGTATAATGCCCTACCTGAGTGCGTCACGTCTTCTAAGACCATAGATGCATTCTTGCAAAGTTAGATGAGATACCTCTGTGAGGGATAGTAGATATGTATAAGTATGGTGTATAATGTGTACTATTTATGTAGTTGTTATAAATATATAATAGACGTTAGTTAAATTAGCTAATTAGCTAATATTATATAAAATATACAAATTAATTAATTAATATACTATGTTTCTAGAAAATGTCATTATTTTATGGACCGTAGAGCTTAACATGTGGTGACTTACATACAATAAGGAGAAGTACCAATTCCAGTTAAAAAAATTCGGGTGTGGCCAACCCATGACTTTATCCATATATTTGAGGAATACAAAGAGTAACGAAATAATTTTTTTAAGTACGAAAGTAAATAAAACGCATGCACACCACCACACCAACCAACATACATACATACATATCATGAAATCACTGTGTTGAGTGCGCGCGCGTATGTAAAATACGATCTTCTGCGTATATTCAAATAGGAAAAACTGCCACCTCCGGCCACAGTATATCTTACAGCTAAGGTGAAAACTATAGATATGAAATTTTGACTTGATAGCCGGGGCAGATTCGGAAATATTCTGTGGTAAACTTTTCGACAAAAAAAACCCCTACTTCCGGTTGACTGATTTTAATGATTTATTTTTTCGTAACTAGTAATTTCTTTCAGGAGTAAAACATTACAACGTTGTGACGACATTATATATTTAAAGGGCCAAAAGAAATAAAAAACAACAAATCTTTCAAGAGTAAACTGCCATTTCTGCAAGAGGGATTTTGACGAAAATCACAGTATCTCTTAAAGCTAACGTGAAAACTATAGATATGAAATTTCGACAAAATCGCTCGAGCCGTTTCGGAAATATTTTGTGGTAAACT